>JBAMAX010000134.1:0-474342 GCA_037043745.1 Chymomyza amoena
AAAAATTACGGAAATAATACAAAAAAAAAAGAACTAAATAAATAAATGAGCTATGACTCAGGGCGACAGACAAAGCTTTAATACTCTGTCACGGTATTCGTCCCTTTGGCCATGTAATGCAGTAAATTAATAAAAAGATAAATAATGTTGTAGTTTTTTAATTAATATTGCGAGATATAACTTTTTTAATCGGCATTTGAATTTTACTTGTTCATCGAACGTAGGCATATCGATTGTTCTAGTATCGATACTTTGAGAAAAATTGCTGTAGGATTGTGGCCTGTCTGTATCTTGTATCTTGTAGTCTTTATGCTCCTTTAGCTGCATCTTTAAGTCTTAAAGTCGCCGAATACTCTAAGAAGTTCTCCAGGAATACTGTCACTTTTAAAAATACAATGAGTACGGAAAAATCTGACTCTTGAGACGTAGTCTCAACATCATTTAACATCATTATATTCAATAAGTAAGTACTATGGGCACCATTGCAGATGACAGTTGGCAGAGAGTCCTAAAATATATAGAGGCGAAATTGCTCAAAAAGTTGTTTTCCCGTTCGAAAGATTGTGCGCCAGATGGGAACGCTTGGTGTAAAAGCATATGCAAATATTGTGTGATTCCGACCCCATCTGGCGCGCAATCTTTCGGACGCTTACACTCAAGAGAGAAACTTCGCCTCCATATATTTTAGTCCTCTCTGCAGTTGGCAATATCTTTAGTGCCGAGTGAGAGAGTAATTAACAGCGGTAGCTCTGAACTCTGTTATGTTACATGCAAATCATACTGTAAGCTAACATTTTAAAAAATTTCAACACCAATGTAGTAAATCTCTTGGATTTTTATATAGTCCCAAAACATTGTTATCAATATTATCTCATAATTTTTTTTGAAAAGTTGAAATTTAAGATAGAACTTTGAGCCACAATAAGCAGATTTTTTGAATTATTTAAAAAAAAAAGGAATTTTGCAGACAAACAGGTAGCTGCAGTGAATCAGAGCCAGTACATATTGGAAATTCTAGTCCGCTTATTTTTTAGGGTTCGAACTAGATATGGTCTAAGGATAAGGTTACTTGGGATGATCCCAAGGTATGTATAGGCATATATATGTTCCTTGAACTCCTTTTTGGAGCATATAGGGTTAATAACAATTCGGTACCAAGGTTCCTAGCCATCCTACTCTAGCTTGTGACAAAATCCCTGTCTGCACGTTTAATCTGGTTATTTATCTGGTTTGGGTCGCGAGTGGCATTTTATTTCCCACTTACCCTGCATAGTACCGAGCATTCCGCTATCCGCCTCCTGGGGACACGTCCGACGGGAGACAGACAAATCCAGACTGCAGAAGACTTCCTTTTCTTCAAAGTGTAGAGCATTGCCTGGAACTTACATGGGCAAAACTATGTACATGCATTATTAAAACTTAGTTTTTTATTTAACCTATCAGGATTATAATGTGTTCTCTGAGTTTTTCCAATTTAATAATTAGAAAGCTTACGGCCACAAAAAAAAAACCGTCAAAGAAAATTAAATTCGAATTAATTTAGAGAAAACGGCGGGAAATAAATCGGTGACTTACATATATAATATTAGAACAGCCTTCGTAGAATGCGTCCTTGCTAAAATAGCTCGAATTTCTTTTTTAATTTCTCAAACTAGCTAAACCTTTTTCAGCCATTACATGCTTGACTAACCAGCTTATAACACCCTGTTTTCGAGGGTACAACAAATCTATTTGCTGAGCATGTGCAAGTTTTTGTAAATAAATATTTCGTAGAATTGCGTGTTCTCTAATTATGTGCAGACAAAATTAATTGCCTGTAACTTTGACGATTAGACAAATTCGGGCAACCCACAAACATTTTGTAACTAGCAGCTGGCCAAATGAAAATTATCATCATGGGCATTGAGCAAGATGAGAGCGCTCCAGATGACTATTAAAGAAGAAAAGTTAAACTATGACCCAGGACCCTTGTACCCACTACACATAATGAATAGAAATGTGCCATAAAGCAGAACAATGGAAGGACTCAAAGCAGCAGATAAAAGCTGCAGAATGTAGAAAAGCAAAATGCTAAATAAATGCCAGAAAAAGACAAGTAAAAGCTACTTTACATTTTGGTCAGGGTGGTTTGGTTTTGGAGTTTGGGGTTTTCTCCGGTTCTTTGGCTCATTTGCACATGTCGCGAGTGTTCCTGAGGCTGTCTCTTAATAGATGCTGTTGTCAACCTCACGCCTACATTGGTAATCTTGCTTTTATGGCCTTGATGCCGAAAATGTGCAAACGTGCGTTGGATGCCTAAGAGCAAAAAGCAGAGTTTCAAGTGACGGCTGTTGCCGGAGAGAACGCGCGCGTTTTAAAAGCGTTTATAAACGCGCGCATTAGCACAGCGTGCGATTTTCATATATTTACTACTTAGACGTAGCAGCATTCATAAATGTATATATGTGTAGAGTACATAGTACATAAAGCATGTGAATGATACTTGAATAAATATATTTAAATTGAGTTAATATTTGATGTACGCCAACAGACACGGAGACAGATCATACACACCCACTGAAGCATTGACAGATACTTTTGCATCTATGTTAGCCGCAGCGTTGCCTGCGTGGCATAGATAAAATTAGTGTCTGTGGCCGGACAATGGTTGTAATGCCTGCTACACACCAGGGATCTGTATTTCCGTGTGCTTTTGTAGGTTTGGGTTGAATAAGCAGACAATGCCGACCACATCAACTCATTTAGGTTATGTGCCTGGTATGTTCTCGTAGCCGACTAGAATTTGTTCTAATACTGTGTGGCATTTGGACTTAGGAGCTTAGAATACCTCGCTAAAGCCTTTAATAAGCACTTAGCCTACTTTAATGGTTGATATTAAAGCCTGTTAACTTATTCTTGATAATTTATATTGCTCTCTTGGGTGAACTTTGAGCCTTGTCCGGCTCATTCGTTTGTTCATTTATTCTAGATCTTGAGGAACATCAAATTCACTCATTTTAGTATTGTTTTCGCTCATCCATTTTCTTGCTCACAAACGCAATAAAATCGGTCCAGTTGATCCTTCCGCATCCAATCAGGACGTTCCCTATAGGGGTAATTTTGGGTATTGCCGTCATAATACCATCCTTACCGCTAGAAAGCCTATCTTCTTTATCGACTTTCAGTAAAAAAGTACTGTCTAGAACTACTTGTTGGCTTTGACAGATCCTATACTAAAAAAAGATCAATAACAAGATTCGTACTTTCTTTTCTATGAACTGAATAGAACAAAGATTCCCACAAACATTTTATTGCTTATTGTATGAGCTAGAAATTTAGACAGACTCCTGGGAGCCAAATTAGCAAAAATCCTGCGTCTTTCTGAAAACAAGTATCCTGCAAGATTTGAAGCTGATCTCATCCAAATTTTTTTTTCTTGCTGATAATGCAAAATAAAAACCAGCTCTCGCAAATATTCTTTTAAATTTTAATTTTTGAAGGGTGGCAATGACTTCCAAAAAGAATTCTGAAATAACAATATCCTCCTGTCTTACAATTATTTAAAATTGCAGAAAACTAAATTCATCATTATAATATTTTTTTTTTTCAATTCTAGGTAAAATTCAAGCAAATGCCTTAGGTTAGGCTAGGTTAGGGCGGCAGTTG
Source organism: Chymomyza amoena (assembly GCA_037043745.1). NCBI lineage: Eukaryota > Metazoa > Arthropoda > Insecta > Diptera > Drosophilidae > Chymomyza > Chymomyza amoena. Next base: position 3,646 of record JBAMAX010000134.1, read on the forward strand.
GACCCGGACGTCCCAACTCGCCCAGGGCCACCGATAGGCCCTCTGTGATACCTGCTAGAGTGAGCCAATCCAGCACATTTCCCCTCCTTGATAGGTCCAGGTCTTTGATAGTTGAGGAAGCGCATCCTTGGCTGCCTGAATGCAGCTTTTTTAAAGGCATTTTGGACTCTGTTCAGAGAGCTGAGATAGATCATTTTGAGAAAATGTGATCGTGTAGGAGCTAGAATTTCCACTGCCGCTCAGGTTCATGGGCGAGTGACAGAGGAAGGGTACTCACCGTCTCCAGCTCGTCTCTCATCGCCACAGCTTCTCACGGGTAGTCGTGGTGGGAGCATTCAAAACGGGATGCGTGGTTTCCTACCAACGCAGCGTCCCGTGATGGCACGGATGACAGATGAGCACTGGGCTCTATCTCAGACAGCAAAGTTTTTTGGTTCTTTTACTACAGTATGTCGGCCAGGTTTGCCGCGAGATTCTACACGTGTTTGATGCCCGATTCCACGTTTTATTTGCACAGAGAGCGAAAAAGTTTTCGTATTCGCAGTTTACAGCTGGCCATGGGTATACCCAGGCCCTCCTTGTCTTGAAGGAGGATGCCGATAGTTCCTTTTCTAGCCAGTTCATCCGCAATGCAATTTTCCCTCAAAGTCCCTGTATCCTGGGACCCATATCCAAAAGGTGAATTGAAAGCTGCTCAGCCATCTCCCCCCGACCGGGAGACAAGCGGCTAGGTCATTCACTGACTTCATACGTCGAAGTCATCGAGACTAGAAGTGTATGCCGCTTGGCTGCTCCGAATATATACAGATGTTCTTATCTTGAACTTGTAGGTTCTTTATTGTTGTTAAAGCCTCCCGGATTGCTGTGACCTCTGCCTGAAAGACACTGCAGTGGTCCGGGATCAAAAAACCTTAAAATCAATCAATTTTCAGTTATAGTTTAAATAAAATATGAAGTAATGTATCTTTAGAGCAAAATGTCTTTTGAACAATGCAGCGAACGATTTTTGACTAGAAAGCTTATCGATAGGGCTTGGAAACATAATTTTGACCTTATAATTATACCCATAATCCATTATATATTATACATCATATAATGATTCCCTCCGAAATATCTCTATACTCATTACAAACAATTTGCTTTCATATTTATACTTTTAAAGAGTATCTCGTTTACATAATTTTCCATTTCACAAATACTTCTATGCTTTTTGTTATGGTTTATTGATTGAAAAATATTCATTACATTGCATTTTGTGCATTGTGAATAGAAATGTAAGTTTGTTGATTGTTTAGCAATGATTTTCATTCAATGATTTTATTTCAGTTTGAATGAGCAAACAGACAGACTGCAAGATACAATATCTGTAAGCCAAATGACAGCCATGTGTGTGTGCGTATCTGTGTGGCAATTACCGTTGATTGGCTATACATACAACTGAATACTAGATGAAGAGATATAAGCAAGTGTTTTATTTAGGCTTGTCTGACTTGACAGTTGATCATATTTTCAAAACCTCATTATCTGCCAGAACTAAGAAACAATTTTAGCTATGCTGGTCCAGCTTGTCTTGAGTTCATTTTAATGCAAAATTGATGGGATTTACATAGTAAATGTAGTAAATACAATTAATTGCATTCAACTGCCAAATTGCCATGTCAACAAGCAAACGTACAACTTGTGGCAAGTTTGGTTTGGAATGTTGAAAGTTTGCAGCTCAAAAGCTGTCAAAGCTTTTGGCCAAATAATCACTCAATTAAACAGGGAATTGCCAAAAAGGCAAATGGCAACTTTTAGCAGAAATTTCATCAACTGCTAGAACTTTTATTTTTAATTTTTTTTTTGAGTATGCTCTAAAATTTTTTTTAACAAACAAAAGTCAAATTGTACATGAAATACACAAACAACAAAGTGGAACATAACAAATGCTCATAAAAAACAAAACTTTGCACGCAATTTGTCGCAAAAAAGTCTCTGACTAAAGAGAGTGGGTAGAGAGATAGAAAAACATTTGTTTATTTGCGTGTGTGTGTGTGTGTGTGTGTGTCTGTGTGCTTTTAGCAAACTGTTTTTGGCCAACCTCACTGGAAACGTCAACTTTTGGTATTTTGAAAACCCGCCCTCTTGTAGCTCGATCCAACCCTCTGTTAAGCTCTAACGCAAACAAACTTTTTACTGCCGCTTGATATTGTTGTTGTTCTTGTTGTTGCTGCTGCTGCCTTTACTGCTGCAATAAATTATGTTCGCCAACTGCAATCAAAACAAAAATAGAAAAGAAAACAAAAATAAACAGCATATAACATACAACATTTTTTGCCATTCAGGATACAAAAACAATGCCAAAACATTGCGGCACACTTGAAAAAGTCAATTCATTTAAAAACGCAAAGTAAACAGACAGCCAGAACAGAGTCTACAAAGCCAAACAGAGTCAGTCGTAAAGCCAGCAAAACGGGCTCACGCTGCGTATGAGTTATGCAGCTGCTAGGCCGCCCTGACCTTAAACAAACATATAGACAAACACACTCATTTCGTTTATTGCAAAGTTTATGCATGCAATTTAATGCGATTTGAATATACTTGAGATTTTGAAGTGCATAGATCAAGAAATTTGGTTAATTTGCTAAATTAATTAAATTATGGTCCACCATTTTTGTAAGGAAAATGTCTGTGAGCGCGTACATGTGAAGGTTCTAGCCAATTTTCACCTCCTAAACTGATATTTTAAGCGCAATGCTGTCGATGTAAATCGAATACAATTCGGAGAATCCTTAACTCAAAAAATCGCTGATTGATCCTGCATAGACGATTTTGTGCGGCTGTAGATTTCAATGTAAGACCAACTATTTCGATCGTTTTAAAAGTAAGTACAGCATTAGTTGACGACAGATGACTTGGAGGGTCGTCGAGGTAAATCCGGAATTATGTGCGGGTCTCCTTTATTACAGCTTAGCACAAATCTTCAAAGATAGCGTTAGCATTTCATGTTTAGGTGTTTCTTTTCAGTTACAGAGTAGACTTGATTGATAACGCGCAACGATGAGCCGAGAACAGGACCGCAGGGCAGCGATACTGGAGTCATTACGCGCCGGGAAAACACCGAAGGAGTTGATTCAATGGTAATTAGATATAAAGAAAAAAAGTTTGTGATCTTAGCTAGAAGTTTCAGAGTATTGTCTGTCACCTCACGACGAGGTTTGCCTCAGCGGGAGCAGGCCACAATAAACGAATTCCGTGCCGGAAAAGATTCTTCAGCATTTGTCGATGAATTGAATTCCACAGATCGACGCCGATCCGGGATGCAGGCTGAAGGATATATCGAAGTACTGAGATCGGTTTTAAAGCCTCGGATAGACCGAGTGACCGCCGGAAGAGAATACGTGTTTCAGCAGGACTCTGCACCAGCTCACAAGTCCGGTAAGACTCAGCCTTGGCTGTATGCATCACCACTGGGGCGGAGATCCGTGGCCAGCGTCCGTGCCAAGCTGCAATCCTCATCTCGAGTGCTAAATTGAACGAGGTACGTCTCGACTACACAAAGGACGCCACTGGAGTGCCGAGATCATGGATGTCGATGACCAACATGAACAAAATGGAGGTGAAACGGGCCTGTTCTCGATTCTAGGTTCAGGCTTGAGCGGGTAGTTATGGTTGAATAGCCGCCATACTGTATAATTAGGATGCTCCATATATGTACTTACTATGCAAAATGCATTAACTTGAATAAATAACGTTTGAACGGAAGTACCGGTAATATTTATTTTTCATTGAATTTTCCGGATTTTTCGACGGGCAGAAAGACAAATCAAGTTGAATTTAAAAAAATGTACGCAATACAAGCATAGAAACCAATACACTAACCCAGACCACTTATTCTCTGGAAATGACGCTATTTGAATGACAAGAAAACAAAAATATTCTGTCTTGAGGTGTCGCCAGTAGGCACGTGTGGCTGGGCAATCCCCATGAGTGTGCAAGTAACGTCGAGGGCATGTTTCGCTTGAAGTTGAAACCAAAACCTTCATTTTTCGCTCCTCAGTATGTCATGACAATTCGATGAAGACAATCTGATGTTTTTAGTCTTTCAAAGCAGCACGTTCTTTGAACGGAAATTTGAGCATTAAGAATATATTACGTCTGCTCATACATCTCGTTGGTTTCATATTCCGGTCAAATTAACGGTACTAAACATGTTATAACTCTTTGAATTTTGGCGCATAAAAACTATCCTGTTATTTCCAGCTGTATCGACGGAAAGGTCGTAAATTTTTATTTGAATACTGCATTGCCGTTAGTTAACTCCGAATTGATTAAATATAGCTCAGCAATGTTCTTGAGATTTGGCTTTCTTTTCGAGTCTTCGATTAAGTTATAATGCCTCCAGTGCACTCACTCATGGATGACTACATATAGTTTTATCCCTGCCGCCGTCTCAGATCCATTGTATGATAGCTGTATGATATATCACACGCATTTCGATCAAAGCGCTGCATAACTGCTCGCGTACTCGTTCTTTGGCTGAATAGTATCATAGCGACCAATGTGCTTCGAAATTATTACCCGAAAATGAGCGTACAGCCGCGGCGGATGTCCGGCTGTTGAAATGCCAGCCCGTTCTGCCTCTCGAAAAAATGTTCCTGCATACTTTCCGATTACTTTCGGTTTGTTAAGTTCGATATATTTACTTATGGGTTCCGTACATTGTTACCGATTGCGCAAAAGGGATTTAAAGTATATCGAGTGGATTCGGGTTGCTATGTTTATCGTGAGCAAACACTGATAGTAGGAGTCCTCAATATAAAATTGGATCATGGATTTGTTTATTAGAGCTGATTAAGCTGCAGGGAATAAGGCATCACTCTGTTAAATTCAGATGAAAATAGCCGCGAAAATCTACGGATGGGGATCGGGGAAGATATTGACAGCAAACTGTCTTCTGAGGAAATTATGAATTTATTTTTATTTAAAAAATGCAAAATATTTTTCTTTTTCAATTTTATAATAAAAATTGCAGAATTCGTATTGACCATTTTTTATTGTACAATTGAGGAATAAAATTGTACGTTACTTATTATATAAATTGAAAATCTATTTTAGTTAAAAAATTGAAAATAAAACTTAAATTTAAATATTTTTTCATACATAGAGTGTATTATAATGGTTGATGTGATTTTTTGATGCACACTTTTTAAATAAAAATTGGCAGTTAAATATTATTTCATAATTTGTATTTGTTAAGTCGAAAAATAAGAATTATTGTGCAATTTTGACGAAAAAAAATCCAAAAATAATAATTATTTCATGATTTTTATTTTAAAAATTATAAGAGCTACGATCCCTGCTCTACACAAAAATACAACTGAGATGCCTTTGATCTATATACGTATTTCACAAGTGTGTAAAGTTTGATCAAAGTTGGTCAACTATTTTTTATAGCTACCATACAAAAATTGAACCTGTGCTGTACATTTCAGAGACACACGAATTACTGTGCTGCCCATTGCTGAATCATGTCTAATTTTAATTCCATTGATACTAAGAAATTATCCACTCCAAAGGGCTTCATCTTTTATACTTATTTTTTTTTTAAATAGGCTCTTAGCCTTTCCTACTTTCCTACTTACTTTCCTACTTATTTTTAGCATTTTAAAGAAATTATGTTAAAACAAACATTTTTATAAGTTTTGAATTATAAAATTCGAATTTCATGCATTTTTTGCATTAATACACATCTTTGGTAAGATTCTTGAGGTACAGATAGCTTTGTATTTGAATGGAAAGCTTTAAGAAAAGATAAGTCTTTATATTCGCCTTTTTCTTAGCGCTTACACAAATTTGCGATTCTAATTATCCTGTATACAGACGAGACATAAACTACTCATACAGGCATTTCGTAATATATATGTACATATTTGTGTTGGCAAGCAGCACTTGAACTTTTTCAATTATGTGCACACATCAAAAGCAGATGAAATGACGACTAAACTTTGCAATGACGTTGACTACTCTACGAAAGCAAAAGACTTTAGACGAGAAAAGAACCCAAAGGCCACATGGCCCGACACTTTAATAAGCCCCTTTGGACTTAAAGGTCTTGAATGTGGCGTCGTCCCAGTTAGACGAACGACCCAAAAATGTGTGCGAACCCAAAAATGCCTGCTGGTGGTAGAAATTTATGTGAGTCACTAAAAACGCCTGCATGTCCCAACAATATGTAGATTGAAATTTCTGTTAATTGCCAACTCACACACTAGCACCAACAGCAGCACACTAGCAGCACACAGATACACAAACACACTTGGAATAAAAGGCCACATGATTTGCTAGAAGACTTAGTGCAAAAATGTACAAAATTAATAAAAGCATTTCTAACGCCTTGTGTCATGATTACATCTGCTCTAGTTACAACAACAACAATGACTAAGTACAACAACAGCGACAACAAAACAGCGACGTCACACAGATATTTACGCATACACAGACAGCGCCTACTTATACTACTCCATAGGAAAATTGTAGGGTTTTTTATGTGGCGTAGCTTATGCTAGGTTTACACTGTGTACCAGGGAAATTTACCCTTTAACTTCTTCGGGGAAAAATTTATCATTAGAGGTCAGATAATATAGGTGTCGGGCGGGGGATGTGGAACAATTTTGTTATCTTGGCAGTATGATCACGAAGGATGGCGGAGCTGAAGCAGACATCAACAGCAGAATCAACAAAGCACGCCACGCGTTCTACAAACTTAGCAAAATATGGCGCGTACGCAGTATTTCACGCCGCACAAAACTTAGAATTTTCAATACAAGCGTAAAAACGGTTCTTTTATATGGGTGCGAAACTTGGAAAGTCGCAAATTCCGCCACAAACAAATTACACATCTTCGTAAGCCGCTGCCTAAGGAGAATTTGTGGCATATACTGGCCGAACGTCATCAGCAACGAAGACCTGCTCACTTTGGCCGAAAGCAAGCCAATTCAACTTGAAATAAAAAGATAGAGGCTGGCGTTGGATCGAGTCACACCCTACGGAAAGAACAAAATAATATAACAAAAATGGCGCTGGAGTGGAATCCGCATGGTTCTAGAAGAAGAGGAAGGCCTAAAATGACATGGGAAGGAACAGTGCGGAATGAGTCGCAACGGTCGTGGCAACAACTGAAAACACTCGCTCGCTACCGAAATCGATGGAAGGAGTTTGTTTCCGCCCTATGCTCTGTATAAGAGCGACAACTACAGTGGTATTGTTCTTGTCAAGGAAATAATAAATAAATATAGGTGTCGAAATGTTCGTGGTTGATACTGAATCTTTGATGAGGATATTTTGCTTCGATATATAGCGGATCCGATATCATCGGGCTTGTGGTATACAATATACTGACTTTCAAGTTTTTAATCAAAATTTTATCCGCTGCGGTACAAGCGCTTTTAACGAGTCCCTTCTGAAATACTCCTAATATTGCATAATCATTGCAAGATCCTATTCGCTGAAAACATGCGGCTTGTCGGCTGTGGGGTATCCAAGGAGGGCCGGGAGATTTTTGAGCCGGGCCCTTTAAATGTTGGAAAAAGGTTGAAAGTCTTTTGCTAGTGAAGAACCTCCCCTAGAAACCGTATCCTAGATCCGCACCTGATCAAACGTCTATAATTTCCAAATCATGCAGTAGAATGTACTAAAGTTATTAATGTAGGTACTACTCCAATGGCCCACAAAAAAAGTGGTATGAACTTTATAGCTGATTTTAAGCCGCTGAAACCGATTTTGAGGTTCGGACCAGCTCCAAGCACGCAAGATTTGTGATATAATCTTAAATTACAAACCACATTAATTTGGATTCGGCGATCCTTATCAAACTATGACCCGTGCAAACATCTTCGAGTACCCTATCAGTGGGGCAGATATCCATTCTTTCTACCAGCAATCACAATGATCGGCTTGTTGCAACTGCCCCTTCTTTTTCCAAGCTTATTTCGAAGACTTTGCTGATAAGGACTACCCTAAGCAACCATAAAATGATATAATAATAAATAAATAGATTTTAGATAGTAGACTTAATTAGATAGTTCGTTAAGAGTTGTAGAAAGGGATGCGGTTTTCAATTTCCCTTCAATTCCCCCACACAGGCATATCAGTAAAAAATACCAACTAAGTCGTATTTACCTGTAAGTAGGTCGGTGGGTAGTACATTTGTGATTTTGTAGCATCCATACCAAGGAATTGTGTGATCGACAACTATTAGCGCCTTACAGTGACGACCAGTGTAAACATAGCATAACCAAGTAAGCGCCTCAACTGCTGCTACAACATTTTCTCTGGCTGTCATGTTGGGTAATACGTTGCTTGTAAGCTGGACACCCAGAGAACTTCATCTCAAGCCGCTCCAGTTCTATACTAGACCACTTCCTCAGTCCTGCCCCAACTGGACAGTCTTCAATTCTGCTATACTCCTGTTTGGCTTCTGTTGAACGTTTTTATTTTATTATGCCGCCTGCATAATGCCTCGCTTTTAGAGTCTGGAGGGGGTACAAAGGGAGCGGTAGTGCCTATGGTAGCGGGAGCGGGAGAACAAAGCACGCTTTATCTTTTTGCTCATAAAAATAAAGCGTTTCGCATTCTTTCACGCCATTTGCAGTTACTTTGATAAGAGCTAGCCACTTTCTGTGTGTGTGTGTGGGTGTGTGTGTATCTATGGATGCGTAAGTATCTGTGTGTCTCCCGCATTTTTGTTGTTGTTGTTGCTGTCAGTTGGCGGCAGCTGCCGCTTGCTGATGTGTCGAGTTCAAAGGTCAAACACAAATGCTATTGTTTTGATATGCGCTTGTCAATGCCCAAGCTTTGACTTTGGCTGCGGACTTCTGAAATTTGCTAGCTTTATCTTAGTAGCTGAAGACTTCTTTGTGCTCCTGACTGCCGTATGTCATTATCAAGTGTAAATAATAAATCATGAAATATTCGTCAGATATACACATATACATATATAACTATATATGAGCGCATGTACGCCCCTGGCTAAAATAATAGCATTAAGTAACTGAAACAAGAAGTCCGAAACTAAGAAAAACAAATGGAAGCCAGGGAATGGCGCTATGACTATTGTCTATCTTGCTGTGTGTTTTTAAGGATGCTCAAATCGTGATTATATTTACGTTATTTAACTTATTAAAGTACTAAACATTTTTTTTGAATTGACTAGCTTCATATTTTTATAAATATTGATTTATTTCTAAGAGGATAATAAAAAAATTAAATTAAAAATTTAAAAAACCCCCGAACTTAAGTAATTTTAATTTAAAAAGTAAAAAAATAATAAAAGAAACTTAATGTTAAAGTACCTAAGAATCTATTAATAATTCTAAAAAAACAATACGTCGCGTTGGGGGACACGCGAGGGCAGACGTCGTTGACAGTCGTATCTTACATGCAAATTTTATGAAGTAATTCTATGAAAGTTTTTGAAGTATTTTCTTAATTTTGTTTTTAAGTTAGTTTAGGAGCGGTCCCCCAACGCGACGTATTGTTTTTTAGAATTATTAATAGATTCTTAGGTACTTAAACATTAAGTTTCTTTTATTATTTTTTTACTTTTTAAATTAAAATTACTTAAGTTCGGGGTTTTTAAATTTTTAATTTAATTTTTATTTCATACTTTTTATAGGTACGTTAGGTTAAGTTAGACTCTAGTAAATTAATAATATACTTACTATAATTTAGATTCTTGTTAAGGTATAGATTACATTAAAGGTCAAGCTCGTTTGCTTTTTTTTACGTATTCTCCAAACTTTCACTCCCCCTAAATTGAAATCACTGCATGCGTTCGGGAGTTATGATGCCACAGACAGACAGACAGACAGACAGACAGACAGACAGACAGACAGACAGACAGACAGACAGACAGACAGACAGACAGACAAATTTTAAGCCAATCGGACAAAGTTGATGTTTTTAACTTCAAATGGCCATAACTTCTAAACGAGAAGCGATAGAGCAAAAATAACCACATTTTTGAATCAGTGACGTCGTCAGCTTCAATAGCACCAAATTTTAAACCAATCGGACAAAGTTTATGTTTTTAGCTTCAAATGGCCATAACTTCTAAACGAGAAGAGATAGAGCAAAAATAACCCTCAAATTCGAATCAGTGACGTCGTCAGTTACAATAGGATAAAATTTTAAGCCAATCGGACAAAGTTTATGTTTTTCTCCCCACTTTCACTCCCCACAACTTTTAAACAGCTTAACCGATTTTCATCAAACATGTCTAACAACACTCGCACATAAGTCACCTTTAATACAAAAAAAACTAAATTGAAATCACTGCATGCGTTTTGGAGCTACGATGCCATAGACAGACAGACAAACAGACAAACAGACAAACAGACAGACAGACACGTCAAACTTATAACACCCCTCTTTTTGCGTCGGGGGTTAAAAAATGGATATTGAATGCTGAAACATAGCCCTAACATAAAATATTAGTCTTATCTCTGGAGAAAAAAAAGTGTGAAATTTGTCGACTATTGTTATTGATAAAAAAATTGCTAGTTAAATGTCATTAATTACCTCGCCTAGTTTCCAATGTTTTAAAAATGAGGTTAAATTTAAAAAAACTCGAATTAAATTTGAGTGGGTTACAAATTGGCATATTAATGGCTTCAAATAGGCATATTCATGTAAATTGAGACGCAATTGATACAAATCTAAGCTTTCTTTTGGTCTACAACGTTAAGTTTACGAGTTATGGCCATTTGAACTAAGAAAAGTAAACTTGGTCCGATTGGCATAAGATTTGGTTCTATTGAAGCTGACGACGACACTGATTCGAATCTGAGGTTATTTCTGCTCTATTTCGTCTCGTTTAGAAGTTATGGCCATTTGAAGTTAAAAATGTCAACTTTATCCGATTTGCATAAGATTTGGTCCTATTGTAGCTGACAACGCCACTGATTCGAATCTGAGATTATTTTTGCTCTATCTCTTCTCGTTTAGATGTTATGGCCATTTGAAGTTAGAAACATCAACTTTGTCCGATTGGCTTAAAATTTGGTCCAATTGTAGCTGACGACGCCACTGATTCGAAAATGCGGTTATTTTTGCTCTATCTCTTCTCGTTTAGAAGTTATGGCCATTTGAAGTTAGAAATATCAACTTTGTCCGATTGGCTTAAAATTTGGTCCAATTGTAGCTGACGACGCCACTGATTCGAATCCATTGCTATTTTTGCTCTATCTCTTCCCGTTTAGAAGTTATGGCCATTTAAAGAAAAGAATTTCAACTTTGTCCGATTGGCTTAAAACTTGGTCCTATTGCAGCTGACGACGCCACTGATTCGAATCCGTGGTTATTTTTGCTCTATCTCTTCTCGTTTAGAAGTTATGGCCATTTGAAGTTGAAAAACATCAACTTTGTCCGATTGGCTTAAAATTTGGTCCTATTGAAGCTGACGACGCCACTGATTCGAATCCGTGGTTATTTTTGCTCTATCTCTTCCCGTTTAGAAGTTATGGCCATTTAAAGAAAAAATATCAACTTTGTCCGATTGGCTTAAAATTTGGTCCTATTGTAGCTGACGACGCCACTGATTCGAATCCGTGGTTATTTTTGCTCTATATCTTTCCGTTTAGAAGTAATCGCCATTTAAAGAAAAGAATATCAACTTTGTCCGATTGCCTTAAAATTTGGTCCTATTGTAGCTGACGACGCCACTGATTCGAATCCGTGGTTATTTTTGCTCTATCTCTTCCCGTTTAGAAGTTATGGCCATTTAAAGAAAAAATATCAACTTTGTCCGATTGGCTTAAAATTTGGTCCTATTGTAGCTGACGACGCCACTGATTCGAATCCGTGGTTATTTTTGCTCTATCTCTTCCCGTTTAGAAGTTATGGCCATTCAAAGAAAAAATATCAACTTTGTCCGATTGGCTTAAAATTTGGTCCTATTGTAGCTGACGACGCCACTGATTCGAATCCATTGCTATTTTTGCTCTATCTCTTCCCGTTTAGAAGTTATGGCCATTTAAAGAAAAAAATTTCAACTTTGTCCGATTGGCTTAAAACTTGGTCCTATTGCAGCTGACGACGCCACTGATTCGAATCCGTGGTTATTTTTGCTCTATCTCTTCTCGTTTAGAAGTTATGGCCATTTGAAGTTGAAAACATCAACTTTGTCCGATTGGCTTAAAATTTGGTCCTATTGAAGCTGACGACGCCACTGATTCGAATCCGTGGTTATTTTTGCTCTATCTCTTCCCGTTTAGAAGTTATGGCCATTTAAAGAAAAAAATATCAACTTTGTCCGATTGGCTTAAAATTTGGTCCTATTGTAGCTGACGACGCCACTGATTCGAATCCGTGGTTATTTTTGCTCTATATCTTTCCGTTTAGAAGTAATCGCCATTTAAAGAAAAGAATATCAACTTTGTCCGATTGCCTTAAAATTTGGTCCTATTGTAGCTGACGACGCCACTGATTCGAATCCGTGGTTATTTTTGCTCTATCTCTTTCCGTTTAGAAGTTATGGCCATTTAAAGAAAAAATATCAACTTTGTCCGATTGGCTTAAAATTTGGTCCTATTGTAGCTGACGACGCCACTGATTCGAATCCGTGGTTATTTTTGCTCTATCTCTTCCCGTTTAGAAGTTATGGCCATTTAAAGAAAAAAATATCAACTTTGTCCGATTGGCTTAAAATTTGGTCCTATTGTAGCTGACGACGCCACTGATTCGAATCCGTGGTTATTTTTGCTCTATCTCTTCCCGTTTAGGAGTTATGGCCATTTAAAGAAAAAAATATCAACTTTGTCCGATTGGCTTAAAATTTGGTCCTATTGTAGCTGACGACGCCACTGATTCGAATCCATGGTTATTTTTGCTCTATCTCTTCCCGTTTAGAAGTTATGGCCATTTAAAGGAAAAAATATCAACTTTGTCCGATTGGCTTAAAATTTGGTCGTATTGTAGCTGACGACGCCACTGATTCGAATCTGAGGCTATTTTTGCTCTATCTCTTCTCGTTTAGAAGTTATGGCCATTTAAAGTTAAAAACATCAACTTTGTCCGATTGGCTTAAAATTTGGTCCCATTGTAGTTGACGACGCCACTGATTCGAATCTGTAGTTATTTTTGCTCTATCTCTTCCCGTTTAGAAGTTATGGCTATTTAAAGAAAAAAATATCAACTTTGTCCGATTGGCTTAAAATTTGGTCCTATTGTGGCTGACGACGCCACTGATTCGAATCCGTGGTTATTTTTGCTCTATCTCTTCCCGTTTAGAAGTTATGGCCATTTAAAGAAAAAAATATCAACTTTGTCCGATTGGCTTAAAATTTGGTCCTATTGTAGGTGACGACGCCACTGATTCGAATCCGTGGTTATTTTTGCTATATCTCCTCTCGTTTAGAAGTTATGGCCATTTAAAGAAAAAATATCAACTTTGTCCGATTGGCTTAAAATTTGGTCCTATTGTAGCTGACGACGCCACTGATTCGAATCCGTGGTTATTTTTGCTGTATCTCTTCTCGTTTAGAAGTTATGTCCATTTAAAGAAAAAATATCAACTTTGTCCGATTGGCTTAAAATTTGGTCCTATTGTAGCTGACGACGCCACTGATTCGAATCCGTGGTTATTTTTGCTCTATCTCTTCCCGTTTAGAAGTTATGGCCATTTAAAGAAAAAAATATCATTTTTGTCCGATTGGCTTAAAATTTGGTCCTATTGTAGGTGACGACGCCACTGATTCGAATCCGTGGTTATTTTTGCTCTATCTCCTCTCGTTTTGAAGTTATGGCCATTTAAAGAAAAAAATATCAACTTTGTCCGATTGGCTTAAAACTTGGTCCTATTGCAGCTGACGACGCCACTGATTCGAATCCGTGGTTATTTTTGCTCTATCTCTTCTCGTTTAGAAGTTATGGCCATTTGAAGTTAGAAAACATCAACTTTGTCCGATTGGCTTAAAATTTGGTCCTATTGAAGCTGACGACGCCACTGATTCGAATCCGTGGTTATTTTTGCTCTATCTCTTTCCGTTTAGAAGTTATGGCCATTTAAAGAAAAAAATATCAACTTTGTCCGATTGGCTTAAAATTTGGTCCTTTTGTAGCTGACGACGCCACTGATTCGAATCCGTGGTTATTTTTGCTCTATCTCTTCCCGTTTAGAAGTTATGGCCATTTAAAGAAAAAATATCAACTTTGTCCGATTGGCTTAAAATTTGGTCCTATTGTAGCTGACGACGCCACTGATTCGAATCCGTGGTTATTTTTGCTCTATCTCTTCTCGTTTAGAAGTTATGGCCATTTGAAGTTAGAAACATCAATTTTTTCCGATTGGCTTAAAATTTGGTCCCATTGTAGCTGACGACGCCACTGATTCGAAAATACGGTTATTTTTGCTCTATCTCTTCTCGTTTAGAAGTTATGGCCATTTAAAGTTGAAAAAGTAAGCTTGGTCCGATTGGCACTTATTTCGTTATTAAATTTCAGTTGAAGAAAAGATATTACAGGTTGTCAATTAAGATTTAACAATTGTATTTCCAACTATTGCCCATCTTTGTTTTATTCAAACTATTACTAACATCCAATATATCAAAAAGTAATGTCACGATCTAATTAAATTTACAAGAGCAACTCGTTCTTATTGAAACATGGCTGAAAAAATGGAGAATTTTATTAAACACGCAAAAATCAGTCCAAACTACATTCACATTGAAACGAGGAAAATGCCCTCTTGTGACGTTAAATGGTATGTCCATACCGGATGAAGAATCTGTCAAATATCTTGGAGTGCATTTGGATCGGCGACTCAAGTGGAATAAGCATATAAAATCAAAGCATATGCAGCTTAAAATTAAAACCAAAAGAATGTATTGGCTTCTAGGTCTGCGATCGCAGCTTAGTTTGGAGAATAAAATTCGGCTTTACAAAGCAGTACTCAAACCGGTTTGGACGTATGCAATGCAGCTCTGGGGGACGGCGAGCAATTCAAATATCGAAATCCTGCAAAGATATCAATCTATAACTCTAAGAAACATTGCAGGCGCTCCTTGGTACGTAACCAACAAAGAAATTCACAAAGATTTGAATGTTCCTTACGTAAAAGACGAAATATTAAAATCATCGAGAAGATATTTTGAGAGACTCTCAAATCATGAAAACTCGCTGGCAATTAATCTTCTAGATAATAGTTTGGACGTTAGACGTCTGAAGAGATATCATGTTCTGGATCTTCCAGATAGATTTTTATAATATATAGAGTTTAGTAAATAATACGTAATAAGTAATATGTATTAAATAACATAATGAATTATATACAATTTAAGTATATTGGTGTTGCTCACTGGAGCATAACCAACCCCGTTATATTTATTATATAAGCAAATTTGTTAAATGTCAATATGACAGATCGCAAATAAAAATAATACTCAAAAAAAAAAAAAAAAAACGATCTAATTAAAATAAATTATAATAATATTAAAATAATCTTTCCTAAATCAAAAATCTTAATGGATCTTGTTCAAATATTTTCACTATGTATGGGTATCGTGTAATTTTATTTCTAACGAAAAGCTGGTTCCCAAGATGGCGCAGTCTTAGAAATTTCACTCGCTTTAGGTATAAACATTTTGATATTGCATTGGTATTTGTATTGGATTTACTTGTTTGCTGGGGCTCTGGGCTCTGTGTGTGTTTGTCAAGTGTAAGTGTGTTTGCTATTGTGTATGGCATAATTAATCATAATTTGTTTGTAATGTGTGCCTAAGTGTGTCTGGGTGTGTGTGTGTGTGTGTGTGTGTTTGTATCTGTGTGTAGTTTGTTTGGCAATTAATAATTTGTTAAGTACAAGTTGCGCTTGAGTACTGCCAAAGTTTTCATGTTGAATGTGTTTTGGCTTGTAAAGCGTTAGTTAAAATGAAAAAAAGGAAGCTCTTAAAATTGTCAACAAAATAGTTAGAAGCAGCTGAATTGTGTAGAAGCTGTAAGGAAGCTCTTAAAAGCTCATTTAAGATGTTGTATGTTGAGATACAGATACAACAAATCAAACGAAGCAGATTAAACACACTCAAATTAAAGTGTGACAGCACGTAAAACATGTTTTTGGTATAAGTGAGCATGTTTAAACGTGTGTGTGTCTGCATGTGTGTGTGAGAGGTAATATGAGTTAGGCCACAGGACATGGCAGCAGTGTTGACAACGACAAGAACAATAACAAAAACAACGCAACGGCAGTGGCAACCGAAAAGGACGTTGTACGGAAATTCCTGACAAAGTTTATTAATTAATTTTGTTGATTTTGTCACGTGCTCGTAATTTCAACAAAATCCGCAAAATCACACACTTCCAAACACACACACAGATACGCTCACGCACACAAGTCAAAGGCAATATATATATATATATATGTATATAGTTGCAGAAAGCCAACTAGCCACGCACAAACTTTAGCTTGAGCTAAGTGCGTGCTCTAGGGAAACATGGCTGCCCCCAAGTGGGGTGGCAACTCTGTGCTGCGGCGGCCATTAGTCAAATGGTTTTCAGAAATGGCTGCTTAAAGACAGGACTTGGCTTGCTGCAATTATGTAAATGGCCTTGTTTATGAAAACAGCAGCAGCCATTGGAACAATTTGATTATGCATTTATGCATAAGTATATATGTATTTGTGCAATACCAGCAATAAAAACAAAAATATAACAATAATATTATGCACTGGCAAACAACAAAAATGAATCAATCAATCTGCTAACGCAAATACTTCATTAGCATGCGCTATGCTATAATTTTATTGAAATGCATTTAATTTTGAGTTTTTCGTTGCCATTTATTATTAATATTATTATTATTTTTTAAGTGCATCTCATTACAATAAATAAATTGTATTTGTGCATTTAAATTGCGGTTAGTCGCGGTAATTTTTAAATATTGAGTGAGTGTAAAAAAAATGCGTATTGGATCAAATTGAAAACACGCAAGAGCTCTTATAGTTTATATTAAATTATTCAATGGCATCCATTTTTTAAATTCATTATTTATAATCATACGGATATTGAGTTATTAGCGAATTGTGTTATATAAAAACTGCAATGGTTTTTTTTTTTTTCAATTTGATGCAATAGGTTTTAAGGTCAAGGAGATGAAAGTGCAAAGTAGTTAGCTCGCTTTCCTGAATCTATTGATTTTTTGCTGGCAAGTTGGCTTCATTAAAGAAGCTTTAAATAACTTAAATGAAAGAAGGATAAATTCTCTTCTTACTAATGTGAGTCCAAATGATGATGGAAGCCGCAGCCTTTGGTGTCTGACACGGTACTTAAAAAAACCAGCCATTAAAAGCGCTCCTATTCAAACCGCCAATGGGCTCTGGTGTCGTTCTGACCGAGCCCGTGCTGAAGCTTTCGCACATCACCTGAAGGATCGTTTTACTCCCTTCAATCTGAACTCAGTGTCTGAGGTCGAGGAAACTTTGGAGGCATTATCTACACCGCTTCAACTAGACCTGCCGGTACGCCCCGTGCGATCTAACGAAATTGTAGATCAAATAAACGCACTTAACCCCAAAAAAGCTCCTGATCTTGATAAAATTTACGCCAGAGTAGCTAAGGCTGTTCTAATGGCGGGCATTCTGGCTCAAGTCAATATATTCAATGCAATTATGCGTCTGGCATATTTCCCAAAGGAGTGGAAATGTGCTCAAATTGTTATGATTCTAAAGCCCTGCCAGCCTCCCATCTCTATTACGTCTTATCGCCCGATCAGCTTGCTGCCGGTATTCGCAAAATCTTTTTGAGCAGAGTTTTGTCATTTTCCAGCGTGACGGCCTTAGTTCCAGCGCATCAATTCGGCTTTCGTCCAAAACATGGCACGCCTGAGCAAACTCAGAGAGTGGTGCAACTCATCTTAGACTCCTTCGAGAATCGTCGCTACTGCATGGCAGCTTTTTTGGATGTCAAGCAGGCTTTTGACAGAGTGTGGCACGAAGGGGTACTACAAAAACTTAAATCTGCCCGTCCTGCTCCTTATTAGGAAATCATAAAATCATTTCTTGACAATCGATCTTTCAAAGTTATGGTGAAAGGTGAACTCTCGGAACGACGGACCATTAAAGCTGGAGTGCCGCAAGGTAGCGTTCTATCTCCATTTTTACTCACCATTTTTACTCACCATTTTTACTCACCATTTTTACTATGGACATGCCGAGCTCGACGGACAGTTCTAAGCTTATAACAGCAACGTATGCTGATGGCACTGCCATTCTTTCGTCTTCCTCCAGCGTTCAAATGGCTGCTGATACCTTGCAGAACCAACTGGATATTATAACAACTTGGGCGAAACGCTGGAACATCCAGCTTAATGGTGACAAATCTTCCAGTGTTTTATTTCCGTTAAGGAAAGACCCAAGTCCTGCGCTTACTTTAAATGGAGAGTTAATTCCAATTAAAACACCCGTATCTCGGAATTCACCTCGTCAAAAAATTGTGTCGGAGGGAACACATTAAAATAATAACAGCAAGATGTAGAACCAAACTTGGCAAAATGGAGTAGGCTACTTGGTAGAAATAGCAAGCTATCTTTGCAAAATAAAAGTACTCTATATAAGAGTTAAATAATGCCAACTTGGTGTTATGGCATTCAAATCTGGGGAACAGCTGCCAAGACAAATATTAAAAAACTTCAAATTTTACAAGATAAACCTTTGCGCAAAATTGCCGATGCCCCGTGGTATATTCGAAATCGATACCTACACAAGGACCCAGGCATTCCCTTTGTGGGTGATCCGTTGAATAAACTTAGCGCCCATTACATTGATCGCTTATGGAACCATCCAAATGCGCTGGCATGTGCCCTGGACCTGGTCGGTCATAGACCAAGGAGACGTCTTAAAAGACTTCACCCAAATGACCGCAGAAGGCGTATCTTATCATAACGACTTCCTAATTTTTGAAAATAATGTATATATATAGAGTAATCTAAACCATACCACACAAAAAGTTATTTTAAGTGTATAGTGACTTACTTTTTTTATAAATGTTGGATTACAACCCATACAATCAAGGGTTGTTTGCCAATAATAAATATTCGAGAAAAAAAAATGGCGGACGTAAAGTCGGGCGCGGACGACTTTAGGATACCCTGTACCACTAGCTTGTAATAAAGTCCGATTTCTTCACAAAAAACCAAAAACAGAAGAATTTTTAAGCAAAAATTTTTTTTTTGACCGATCGTTCCTATGGGAGCTATATGATATAGTTAACCGATTTCAATAAAATTTGACACAGTGCTTAAATACCTTAAAAAAGTTATGAATTCCAAATTTATTTCAAATATCTTTACAAACAAACAAAACACATCGAATTTTGTATAAAAAACGTGTTTTTGGACCGATTGGTCCTATGGGAGCTGTATGATCTAGTTAAACGATTTGGATTAAATTTGGTACAGTGCTTAGGAACTGTAAAATACTCACGAATGTCAAATTTGGTCCCAATATCTTAACAAACAAACGAAACACAACAAATTTTGTTAAAAAATCGATTTTTTGGAAGATCGGACCTATGGGAGCTATATGATATAGTCAACCGATTTTGTTTAAATTTGGCACATTGCTTAAGTTGTCTAAAAAATTTCCAAACGCCAAATCTGGTTACGATATCTTTATTAAAAAACGAAATATAGCGAATTTTTCTTTAAAAAAGTTATTTTGGCCGATCGGTCCTATGGGAGCTATATGATATAGTCAACCGATTTCGATCAAATTGGTACAGTGATTGGGAACTATAAAAAACTTTCGAATCCAAATTTCGTTACGATATCTTCATAAACAAACGAATTATTCATCTAAAACGCTTTTTTTTTGTCGAGGTCGTCTCAGAAACACCCCCATGGGAGCTATATAATTTATCCCCGATATCAAAAAAATAAAATAAACTTGCCTCCTATGGAATAATATGGGATCTAATGTGAAAGTTTGGTAACTCTAGCTCTTACCATCTCTGAGATCTAGGCGTTCACACGGACGGACAGACGGACAGACGGACATGGGTATATCGACTTCTCTATTCACCCTGATCATATTTTAGGTAACTTTGGGGTGCCTCCGACGTCTCCTTCTATATGTTACATACATTTTCGGCTTGCACAAACTTAATATACCCTTAGTACCATACGGTACAGGGTATAAAAAGGTCTCTATCAGTCGTTTAGTCAAGCTTATACAACATATGGAAGTCGGGCTCTTGATCTGCAGTACATATGCCTTTATAATCCGCAGCAAGTCCCTATTCCTTTGAGCTTAATTCTAATTCAGTACCGACCTGCCCTTAAGATTTAATTTTCCTTATTACCTTTTCATCTTTCATTTATACTTTAACTTTTTTAAAGAAGTGAAGATATTCCATATCTGTAAAACTAAACATTATTATTATTTACTATTTAGTTTGCGTTCTAGTTTCCCCTTTTATTATCACAAATCTTTCTTTTTGTATAAATCTTGTTTTCCTTTTGCCTTTGTCTGCTTTGTTCTGATTGTAGCAAAATCGTCCTGATTCCTGCAGCTGCTGACATTGCTCGTCTTATGGCTTGGTAATGGACTTAGCTCCCATCGTTAGTGGTAAACTCTTGTTCTGATCCTTCCTGCAGCTGGCTAGCCGCAAGTTTGTCATAATTTGCTAAAGCAAACTGGCATAGAGCATTGTAAAATGGTATATAGAACTATACTATAGTAAATGCATTTGTTGCTCGGTTATAACTTGGCCATTACTCTAATTCTTGGCATACGCTTGGCATTGTCCATTGGCTATTGGCATTTACAATCGAGTTGCTGCTATAGCTTTTGTTGTAATCAATTGTGCATTGAACTGTTCAAATGTTTGATTAGTTACACACACGTACACATAGATACATACATATGTATACTACGCAAATACACTTACAAGTGCGTGGGTTTTTAGCTTTTGTTTTAGCCAGAACAAATGTTGCAAGCATGCGCATGAATCTGCCAAAAGTCTTGAGGTATACAAACAATAGCAGCAGCACCCACACACATACACACCCACACGCACACCCACATATACACACACTCACATGTTTTTATATTATATTCCCTACACAACTGTGCGTATACTTAATATTTGCTTTGCTGCCCAAAAAATGCAAACTTTTCAATTTGAAAGCAAACAGCGCACATTACCATAATGTTTTCTTCAAATTGCGTGCGCCTCTGTTCCCGGAGAACATTTAAACTGCAAAATTATGCTGACACACTTAAATTGCAATAAAATGGCTAAAATGGCGCTTGGCCATCAGCAGCTGCGGTTGCATATGGGCGTGAGCAAGGACGTTCCCACGCAAGGGGTAAGAGTACAATTTAAGTTTTTCATAAACCACTCGTACATTTTAATAAGAACTTTGCGGTCGTCTTATTAAATTTTGTAAATTAGTATCACTATGTATTTAAACCGATTGAAAAAGTTGAGCACTCGGAAACTATATTGCTTGAGAGAACAAATTTTCCACAAAATATTTTTAATTAAATATTAATTTGTAAAAATAAAAGAAAGTGCATAGTATCTCGTATTTTCCAAAATGCTTAGTCTTTAAGCAAATACTTGCCAGAACTATGCCTCGCAGTTTTATAAATTTGCGCATGCAACATCGACGCCATCGTTCTCATGAATTACACCTTGCTAGGAATTGCATTGAATTCTGCATACGGATCACGCAAGATTCAAATGATGCGACAATTGAAGCCTACGGATCATTTTCAGATTCGTGTATTCATTCACTGGATGAGAGAACAGCTAGGCGAGTTTTCGTCAAAAGAAAGTCATTGAAAATTACAAAACTCGCTTACGGGCCATTTAGGCAATATTATTTTTCACACAAAAACTAGATGGCCCACCCTTTATATAATTCAATATTTTCAAGACGCTAATATAAAGAAAATACAAAATTTTTAAATACTCAACGAATTTTTATTATTTTTTTTTTCATATTTGTATGTAGTCATAGTTTTATGTAGTCTAAATATAAACAAAATCCAGTAAATAAAAAAAGTCAAACAAAATGTTAAATTCAATAAAAAATTAAAATTTTTTTTATCTATTAAAATAATAATTTATTTTTTTTAACAATAACAATTAAGTATTATAAAGTACATTTTAAAATAAGATTTTGTGCCGAACGCCTTTTGCTGCCATTGCATAGTAATGCGTTAAGTTAGTTATTAAATTTACTTAACATTATTAAATAAATAAATAAAAAAGATTTAGTGCCGTATCATTGAAAATATACGATTTTCGACCTGGCCCATAACATGGCTGAAACGATAATTATGATTTATGAAGCATAGGCTATTAAAGCTAGAATAGGTTATAGTTGCCGTGAAGAGCAAAGACAAATCAAGCCTTTAAACAAATGAACTTCCTTAATTATATCGTCTAATATAACAATCGATCATCTCATCCATTCATTGTTGTGTGGCCATGACAACCCGTTCTCGGGTTACGGCCGACAGGTTCTCCTCCACTTAATCTATCGAAGTCGTGGCAGTCCCCTTCGTCTTCCTTCGGCGTTTCTCGCTTCGAATACCTTTTTCGCTAGAGCTTCGTTATTCTTACGTACAACATGCCCGAGCCAGCGGAGACTTTGTATTGTGATGCACTGGACAACATCTATGTCATCGTAGAGCTCCTACAGTTGGTGGTTCATCCGTATGCAGAAGTCGTCCTTAAAACCTCAAACACCCCAAGAGCAGATGCATCTGTCCGCTACACAACCCATGCTTTTGCGTCGAATAAGAGCACGGGCAAGATGAGCGTCCTGTAGTTTTGGTGGTCGAGAGAGGTCTCTGGTACACATCTGCTTACTGAGACCATATCGATCATCTATCCAACTGAATATTAAAATTGGATCTGCCTGGTTTATCACAACACAATTAATAAATAAAGATTATCTCATGCGAAATATGATTAGTCAGAATATCCCTAAAATAAAGTGGAAAGGTAAGGAAAGCAGGTCCAAGTGAATAAAAACGGTTCACCCAATGTTTTTAGTGATACTCAAGCCTAAGATGGCTCATCCATTTGCAGACTGGCGGGATATTGTGATTCTATATAAGTGTGTTCAGAATATTATTAGTAGTGCTTTATGGATTAAATAATAAGTTTTAATAAAATTGTGATAAAAATGTTCAGGTGACGAAGCCATCAGTATCACGTAAATTTTTAACCATATATTTTTTACTACTACTACTGGTCTTGTTTCCGCATGGGAAAATAATCAAGCTTCAAATTTGGCGTTTCTCCACAAATATTTTTTTTTTAATCGCTTAAGTGCTTCAAGCGAACAGGGTGCAGAGCCCTTTAAGATTATAAACCGAAAAAATATATGTTATGTTCCCTCTTGGGGGATTAACTAGGTAAGCCCATGTGCGTTGTTGTTTTTGGTTGTGTGTGCATCTGTGCGTGTAAGTGTGTGTGGTTGTGCTGTGTGTGTGTGTGTGTGTGTGTGTGTGTGTGTGTGTGACTAGTGTGCCAAGCAATTTTCGCTTGTCGTGCGAAATGTCAAACATGTCAATCAAAAGTCATTTGGTATGCGGGCTGCGTATCGCGCTGATGAGCATTTGCCGTATTCCAATTCTCGCTGTTATCGAAGCTATCGACGTTTTCGCATATTGAATTGCATTTAAGCAGCACAGCAGAGGAGCAGAAGCAGCAGCAGCGACGCTGGCAGCGATAGTGCGTCCTGGGATACCAATGACAGGCACATCGATTGCATAGCAATTTAGCCCGCACTTTGTTGCATCTGTTCAGCCAGTTCCTAACTAATGCTAGCTGGGAGGCAGCTAATGCTTCCTGCTGTATATCTGTGTGTGTGTGTGTATATATATACATATGTATATGTATCTGTGTAAGCCGCTTTGTGCCCCAGCTCACAAGTTGCAGAGTTTGTTGCAATCAAAGTTTGTAGAGAGTCAGGAATCCCTTGCTTGTGGGTTTACCCAGAACAATGCTTTGTTCTTGTTGTTCCTAATATTGCATGCAATAGATTTTTAATTGGGAGCGAATATGTATGCCAAGTGTGCACCAAAGAGTTAGCCATTGTTGGAGTTGGACTCCAATTTCTGTATTTGCATCAAAATCATAATTTGCTCTGTTTTTGATTTTAATTTAGAAATTCGATTGCAGGTAATTCCAATTGAGAGAAAAGTATTTTTGAGTGTATATGTTTTGATTTTGTGATTGTGCCTCTGTCAGCTTGTGCGCCAGCCTTTGTCCATACTTCCGTTTGTAGATTTCGGATACCAGAAGAGCTAGGAACATTAGACTATACCAACTGAAGCGTATAAACCCTCTTGCCCGCCCCAGCATAGGAGAATTTCTGGCTTTTTGAAAAAATATATTTTTGTATAGTTACGTAAATGGCTTAACGTGGCTTTACTTACCACAACAAGCTACGTTGAAAATGGAATTTATAGATGATAGTTTGGATTTAAGTACTAAAGCTAAAATTTACAAGAATATTCTTATTTTCTAATAAAGGGATGCAGGGTATCCGTGTATAGGGCATCGCCTAG
Organism: Chymomyza amoena; assembly: GCA_037043745.1. Classification (NCBI taxonomy): domain Eukaryota; kingdom Metazoa; phylum Arthropoda; class Insecta; order Diptera; family Drosophilidae; genus Chymomyza; species Chymomyza amoena. Next base: position 28,209 of record JBAMAX010000134.1, read on the forward strand.
ATGCATACACTTTAATTATTTACAATTACAACTGTCTATGTTATTTATTTTGTAAATCTTTTTGTTTTACTCAAGATCGTTTGATTTTTATTTATTTTTCTTATTTTAAGGAATTTTTTTTAACAAAGTCAAAAGCAGAATGTAAATATTTCTTACACAATTCCATGCATTTATATTTAGAATATTATGTGTTTATATTTATTTGAAAAATTTGTTTTATTAGTTGTTTGAAAAACAAATTTTATTTTGCACCTGTAAACAAAAGTTCAAAATGAAAACATAATATTGGCTTTTGACCTATTTCAGGAATTTGTATTATTCTGTACTATTTGTCGTTGGTTCAGTTTCGACTTTTGCACATGAACAATGTATGACTTAGTTTATATAAAAAATAGAATTTATTTTCAACTAAAGGCAGGAATAACTTAAATGAATAGAAAGTTTTCTTTTAACTTGTATGGAATTTGCAGAAAATTAAATTGAAACTATTTGTTCTCTTTTATTAAGACAATTTTAAAGAAATTTTCTGGCATGAGTTAAATTTTTTTCCATTTCAAAATGGACTGCTATTTTTTAAAGTTGTTGTGTATTTAAGATGCAGCAAGTTACTCAAAAATTGGACATATATGTATGGTAGGTTTACGTAGAGTTTAACGTAAACGATATACGTCGATACATAAGTTAGGCCTTCAGATAGTATATTCGAGTATGTATTGTAAGAATTATTACGGATTATCCATCCATCTACTCACGGACACATAATTACAATGTAAATAATAAATGAAAAACAAACAAGAAGTTTAAGAGCATGATTCAAATGATTTCAGTGTGTTAGGCTCCAGACATTATCTCAAAGAACGTCATGAAAAAAGGTATTTTTGAGATTATCCTGGGGGCCTGTTGAAGTTGTTTTAAATGCTGCTTGTTTTTGGGTCACTGAATTCGAATGATAAATCCAAAAAACCAATTAGCCCACTTTTATGAAGTAACTTTGATTTAATTCCTTTTATGGATCCTGAAACATCTAGCAACCAAGATCTTTGGGCCAATTATAATAGATTCGGACCAAGCGCGTTGAAATAAATAACATATTTATGTCTCGTTTCCAGATCACCGAAATACTATGTTTGATGATGTTCCGCATATTTGCTAAATGACGATTGCTGGATATTAACTCTCCTCCTTCAAAGCCCAAAGGGTTTTAAAGAGTCAAGAATCTAGTTTTTGTACAGTTCCGGCACTCGAAGTGTGAAATTAAAAAGGCCATAAATTCATTTTTGAAAATTACCTTTACTCAATTCAAGGTACAAAATGTGTAAAAATAATACGAAATTTAGAAACAATTTACTTTCGCTCAATATGGCCACCTTTTGCCTTCACTATGGCCTTGAGACGGTCCAAAAATGAATCGCAAGCTGCCCGAATGTGACTTGCAGGTATTTTGGCCCACTCGAGGACAATTGCTTTTTTCAGCGCCTCGAGACTGTTGTATCTTTTAGTTCGGACCTTGCTCTCCAAAATGGCCCAAAGAGAATAATCCATCGGATTCGCGTCTGGTGAATTCGAGAGCCATTGTGTGGACGTTATGAAGTTCGGAACGTTGTTTTTCAGCCATTCTTGGTTCACTCGAGCTTTGTGAGACGGTGCCGAGTCCTGTTGAAACGTCCATGGTCTGCCACCGAAATGTTTGTCTGCCCACGGCTTCAAAGCAACCTCCAGAGTACTTTCCTGATAATATTGCGCATTAACTTGCTTAATTGCTTAATTGCTCAATTGTAAAAATTTTCTCGTCAGAAAACACAATGTTCGGCAATTGACCGCTTTCGGCAAGCGAAGCAACTCCTTCGCTTTCTCAAGTCTGACTTGTTGCTGCTTCGGTGTGAGATCATGTGCCTTTTGGATCTTGTAAGGCTTGACCTTGAGATCATTTTCAGTATGCGACGGATTCTACGGTCAGATATTTTCACTTCTTTCGCCATTTGATTGGCACTTCGTCGGGGATTTCGCTCATGTCGCTTCTTCACTTTTTGAACCATCTCAGGTGACGTTGCAGTCTTTTAATGACCACCTCCATGACGTTTTGCGATGCTACCAGTATCATTGTAACGAGTTATGGTGCGATAAACGAAAACTTTATTTACTTTAAGGTGTTCGAGCTCACGAACAATCGCTGGTTGTGATTTTCCAGCTAAATATAATGCAACTACACTATTACGTTTGATTTTTTTTTCGCGTTTACTCACGGCAAACTGCTTTCGTGCGCTTGTAAACAATACTCTAAACTGTCATTTAGTTAACTTACAGACAGCTGATGCCCGTGCGTCAGCTGCGCGAGCGGTCTGAACTTCTAGTGCCGGACCCTGTATGTTTGATGATATTCCTCATATTTGCTAAATGACGATAGCTGGATTTTAAGCCTCTAAGGGCTAAGGGAGTATACTCCTTTAAAGCACAAAGGGTTTAAAAGAGTCCAGAATCTAGTTTTTGTACAGTTCTACTTAAATGATAGAAGGATTGGTCTTTCAAAAATACGGAAATCATAGGACCAAAACCTATGAAACTTTTTTGACCCTATCGAAATTTAGATTTTGGAAAGTTAGTGAAATGGAGACTTTGCTGTAAAAGTTGTGTAAAACATATAAAAATAAAATAGGAAGAATTCAATTGCTTTTAAAAAAGGTTTAATACAAATTCATTTTATTTCATATACTCATTAAGAGATGAATTCTCTATAATTCTTAATTATAACCTGTACCGTATGGTACAAAGAGTATATTAAGTTTGTGCAAGCCGAAAATTTATGTAACATATAGAAGGAGTCGTCGGAGACACCCCACAGTTACCTAAAATATGATCAGGGTGAATAGAGAAGTCGATATACCCATGTCCGTCTGTCCGTTTGAACGCCTAGATCTTAAAGATGGCAAGAGCTAGAGTAACCAAACTTTCACATTAGATCCATTATTATTCCATAGGAGACAAGTTTATTTTATTTTTTTGATATTGGGGATAATTTATATAGCTCCCATGTGGGTGTTTAAGACGACCTCGACAAAAAAAAGGGTTTAGATAGATACTTCGTTTGTTCATGAAGATATCATAACCAAATTTTGTAATTAAAAGTTTTTTATATTTCCCAAGGACTGTACCAAATTTGATCGAAATCGGTTGACTATATCATATAGCTCCCATAGGACCGATCGGCCAAAATAACTTTTTTAAAGAAATATTCGCTATATTTCGTTTTTTAATAAAGATATCGTAACCAGATTTGGCGTTTGGAAATTTTTTAGAGCACTTAAGCAATGTGGCAAATTTGAACAAAATCGGTTGACTATATCATATAGCTCCCATTGGGCAGATCTTTCAAAAAATCAATTTTTTAACAAAATTTGTTGTTTCGTTTGTTTGTTAAGATATTGGGACCACATTTGATATTCGTGAGTATTTTATAGTTTAAATTTAATCCAAATCGGTTGACTATATTATATAGCTCCCATAGGACCAATCGGTTGAATTGCCATGACATTAATTAGTCGAATTTCATTTGATTTGCAAACGTGTAACATTTTAATAAAATTCAATTAAAATTTACAGAGCATATTTAATCTGGAATTCATAGCTTTATATATTGACCTGAAAATGACTGTGGGCGTATTTTTGGCAACCACTGTCAATTTAATGATGTTAACTTTGTGTGTTGCAGTCATTTTTGTGGCCGATCAGTTTCATTATAAATCAAATTCAAAATGAACTAATTGAATTAGTTAACCATAAAGGTACTAGCTGTGTATGCAAATTGTGAATGCAGGAATAAAGTTATGATAAAACTGGATAATTCTGCCGCAACACATGTGTACACTCGAAATGTATAAAATGTAAAAAGCAATGGAATACAATTTATTTGTTAATGCTTCTTATGAAACAATTAGTGGATTAATGCGGCTTTTAAGCTTTTTTGGCTTATAATTCACAAGCTGTTTACTCAAACTTATAAGCAAATACAGGGGGCGAGTAAGACTTCGGTATGCAGGCCCATCCACGCTTAGACTGCTCTGCCCAAGCAGTGATTCTACGCCGCTCGTGTACTTTCTTTCTTATTGTGAATGGGGCCACACGCTTTCGATCGAAGTCGACGCAATATCCTATCAAGATATTATGTCTACTACTATCGGGAGCGTTTGGCCCCATCCAGAATAAGAGAGAAAGTATACCAGCGGCGTAGAATCACTGCTTGGGGAGAGCGGTCTAAGTGTGGATCGTCCTGCGTTAGGATGTCCTATTCACCCCCCAAATCAGGTCTGACCACCAATTCCAGATATTGCTTGTTACCCGCTGAATCCCGAAGGTTATTATTTCTTTTTGAATGCGTTTGAAATATATGTATTAAAGAGAAATTGAAGTTTGCTGAATCATGACAACATCTTTCTCGATCGATGCGGACCCCCCACCACCCGCAATCGACTTACAGTAATTTTTCCCAAACCCATCGATTTGAAACTTTAAAATGAAGTACAAAACAATTTTTAGGTTACAAAATGAATATTTATTAATTATTTGACTCACAAACTATTTTTCTACATAGTCACCTTCGACTTGAATACATTTTTCGTATCTGTTATAGAGTTTATGCAAACCTTCTTTAAAAAAAGACGTGTCCTGTTTTTGGTGCCATAATTTGACAGATGTTTGGACTTCTTCGTTTAAAACAAAATGCTGCCCACTTGGTGCGAGATCCGGAGAGAGGGTGGGTGATCGAAAATTTCCCATTTGAATTTTTCCAATAAAGTTCTCGTTTTTGAGCAGAATGAGGCCGTGCATTATCATGAAAGAGTAAGATTTTTTCGGATAATTTTCCTGGACGTTTTCGTCTGATGGCATTTTTAAGCTTATTTAAAACTTCGCAGTAACGATCCGCATTGATTGTTGTACCAGGTTCCAAAAAATCAACCAACAAAACACCTAACGCAATTCATAATTGGACACGTTTTGCAATGGTAGCTCCATGGTTGTTGTGTTTATTCTGCTGAAAAAAGTATTTTCGGTCATCAATACCAGTGCCGCTCTTATCGATAGACTCAACACTGATGTTGTGTTCAGTGCGAGGCCGCTAGATGCTGCACAAGAGAAACGCCAGACCAGGGAAACTTACTTTTTGAATACCCCTCGTAATAACTTCCAATCAATAAATCCTATTAAATATATAAAAGCTTGCAAATATTGCTGAATATTTATGCTACATAATTATATAACTATTTATTGAAGCAGCTTAAACTTAAAAGCAATATTGATTTCGGTTGCATAATAAGAAGATTTCAGCTTTGTTTTTTAATGAACAAAACTGATAAAGAAAATAGGGTGGCCCAAAAGGAGCTCACGACCAATTTGACAATATGAAAATGCTACGACTTAATCAGAAGAATACCTCGGAGTCCCTGCTCTGTAATATTCCAATTTCATACAAATTGTGAACTGAATTTTCAAATGATTGAAAGTTGGTCTATCTATTTAGGAGGCCCATATCTTTGAAGGAGAGTTCTCCTTGAGTTTGTTTCAAATTATTTTTATGTTTTCTAGAATAAGTTTGGTATCTAAATAGTGGTGAGAAAAAAAATTTGAATAAGTCGGAATGGGTCAAGACGCCGATAAGAATGAATAAGGTGGTTTTAGGAAAATTGATGTCTTTTGTTAAAATTTTGTGTTCTAGTTCTTAAGTCAATTGCTGCCCAAGGTTATGATAAGAATTTGGAAATAAAAATCCAATGGATTGCGACGCTTCGTAAAGTCCCATGGCTACGAGGTATTTTCTTATTGATAGGTTTCACCTTCTTAAAAAATATTTGGGCATTTTCATTTGGCGCGATGTTACATTTTAACGATAAAAGAAAAGAAAACTCTTAAACAATGAAATCCGGAATATATTTGTGCGGGTCTCCTTTATTACAGCTTAGCACAAATCTGCAAAGATAGCGTTGCATTTCATGTTTAGGTGTTCCTTTTCAGTTACAGAGTAGACTTGATCGATAAGGCGCAACGATGAGCCGAGAACAGGATCTCAGGGCAGCGATACTGGAGTCACTACGCGCCGGGAAAATACCGAAGGAGATAATTCAATGGTTTGGATATAAAAAAACACAAGTTTATGAAATTAGCAAGAAGTGTCGAGATGCTGAAAAGAAAGACGAGGTTTCTTCAGAGCGAGCAAGCCACAATAAACGATCCGACCGAAAAAGAACTTCAGAATTTGTCGATGAATTGAAAAAGAAGATTGACGCCGATCCGGGATGCAGTATGAACAAGTTAGCTAAAGATATGGGCGTAGCGCGGTCAACAATCAGTCTGACGGTGCACGAAGATCTTGGTTACAGATCTTATGTCCTCAGAAATCGTCAGTTGTTGACTGACAAAAACAAAGAAGATCGAAGAGTTAAGAGTCAAGCACTCTTAAATGACATCAAGCACAAGAGCGCCGGCTACCTCAAGTTTTTTTCAGACGAAAAAAATTTCATTCAAGATAAAATCGTCAGAATGATCGATGGATCTGCCAAGATCCTGAACAAGTGCCTACTCTCATTCACACGAAATTTCCTGCTTCAGTCATGGTTTTGGATGTCGTAAGCAGTGATGGGGACGTCATGCCACCCCACTTTTTGGAGCAAGGGCTTCGGTTGAACGCCGAAGGATATATCGAAGTACTGAGATCAGTTGTGAAGCCTTGGATAGACCGAATGACCGCTGGAAGAGAATACGTGTTTCAGCAGGACTCTGCACCAGCTCACAAGTCCAGAAAGACTCAGGCTTGGCTGTACGAGAATATGCATCACCACTGGTCCCCAGATTTGTGGCCACCGTCCAGCCCAGACTGCAATCCTCTCGACTACTACGTGAACAAGACATCGCACAACACAAAGGACGCCCTGAAAGCCAAAATCATGGATGTGATGACCAACATGAACAAAATGGAGGTGAAACGGGCCTGATCTCGATTTCGGTCCAAGCTTGAGCGGGTAGTTGTGGCTGAAGGCGGCTATATTGAATAATTAGGATGTTCCATATATGTACTTACTATGTAAAAAGTATTACTTGAATAAATAACATTTTAACATAATTATTGATAATATTTATTTTTCATTGAATTTTCCGGATTTACCTCGACGACCCTGTACTTCATTAAAAAAAGACTCCAATCAGTTCTGCCAATTAAAAAATATAAGTTTTATGTTACGAAAAATTTAAGTTGGCTTTGAATCACAATTTTAGTTTAATAATTTCTGAACATTTTTCTGTAAAAACACGAACGTCCTTTTGGATTTTGAGCTTCTGGGCTAAAAAACCTTAGCACCTTTAGATTTCAAGATATCCTCAAAAAATTATGTTTTTTTAGACTTGTGCTTTCTTATAAGATTGTTTTTATGCTTTTGAGGCTGCCGAATTCAAGGCCATCGGTATTATTATTTTTTTTTTCGTTTTCAAGTTTAATTTCTTGATATTTTAACATTTTAGTGCTTTTTTAGTTAAGTCAGTACTAGGAGAGGTTTTCCTTGATTTTATGCAGCTTTAATTAATTGGAGCCACCCTGTACCGACGATTTTAATTTATTTAAGCTGATTAAAACTTTATTTAACTTAATGACACATTATGCGTCCAATAATTCAAAATTTGAAAAGTATTAAATATTTTAATCATTAACATAATTTTATTCTTTTGTCAAGTCGAAACACGTTTGAGTTTAACACAAAAAACTGATTAATTTAAATATGTTCTTCACTGACTTAATGAAACACAGATAATTAAATAAAATTCAATTTTATCCGCATTATTAAAAAAAATAAAACGTGCTGAAATGCATTAAAGATTTAAAATCCACAAAAATGTGCAAATTTAATGATGTATGTACATATTTTTATACCATTTTTATCCTATTAACTAATTTGCATTTACTTTGCTCCAAGCTCCTATCACTTAATCCCCCCATTTAGCTAGTTGCTCCATGTAAATATTTAAGAACAACCATTTCCGTTTACATTTTACTTATAAATAATGTAAATGCCAACAAGATATAATGATAATCGCCCCCAACTCCTGCACAAATACATATGCTGACTATAAACCAAAAGATTCCACCACATCACGTAATATAATTTAAAATCTCATCAGAACTTGGGCTCAGAGAGTATCTCATATTCGTTACGTTTCTACTGCATCATACCAAACAACTTGTACGAATTTTTTATTTATTTGTTTGTTTGTTTGTGGATGCAAGTTGCGTATGCTTGAGGGCGTTTTAGGGTTTTATATATTTCTTTTTTTTCGGGATCGGGCATATTTTGGGATTTGAAATTTGTGCAAATTGAATTTATTGAAGTTTAACAGCCCCACGTGTGTGCGGTGCTATCTATACAGCTGCCTTCGTCTGTCAGTCAAGAAGTCGTCAATATGAAGGCGAGTGTGTGAATGTGTGTGAGTGTGTGTGTTTGGGGGTTTGAGGTTTAAGGTTTTCAGGGGGTGAGATGAAGACGTTTGATGTTCAAATTGCTGCAAGGCGTTTTGTATTGAACACTACGTACGTGTGGAGGGGGGGGGGAGGTCAGGTCACATGGTCTGTATGCTTGTTTGTATTTGTGTATGTGCATTGGTGTGTGCTTATCAATTCGTACATGCATACACGTCTCGCTGCGGCTGTTTAATAGTATACGAGGGCGGGCTGACAAGTATTGGGATAGTGGGTTTTTAAAAAAAAATATATCTTTAAACTCCTTTTAGAGCCAACAATTTTTACAAATCTGTTAAAGTTTTTGTACGAATCATGCAGCAAAAACAAACTTATTACTTTGTGACTTAATACTTCAAGGGGATTCCAAAAACTTCGCCTACCCACTTTTCGTAAAAAATGACTGGACCCTTTGCGAAGGTTGTATAAATAATTGATATGCCTGCATAGTTGATTTATTGACAACGCCCATACTTGTTTGGCCAGCCCTCGCATGAGTTTGACATGCTTGTGTGTGTGTGGTATTTATAGTCTACTTAAAGGATTCCGCAGCATGCGCTACAAAGCAATTACAGGCGATGTGTAGTTTGTCCTTAAATTCTGTGTGCCCCTCTGTGCTGTTGTTATTGTTACTGGCAGCAAAAGTTTGGATTTCAGTGGCGTCTGGCAGGATTTGTGTGCGCTCGCGCGCATCAACTAAAGACAAACAACGCGCGACAAAGCAGCCGCCTGGTATAGAAGTTACTGCGTGCCACAGCAACCACAAAGTGGTGGGGGGGCGGCGGTAGGTGTAACGTTGACGAGTACGACTTCATTTCGCATAATTTACATTTTGTGGCATTTACGATGAAATTTTAATTGGAATTTACTTTGCAACTTGACTGCGCAGCATTTAATTTATGGCTCTTATGTTTTGGGTTATTATTATTGTTGTTGTTGACAACAATTTGTTATGCATTTAATTGCTCAGACAAGTGGCACGTATGGCGGTGGGTAGGGACATACTTCACCGCTAATACGCTTATGCAGCTGCTAAAAAAAAATACCTACAACATCTTCAACTCTTTTATATACAGCATCAATTGACTATGCTGCGTATACGCAATGTAGCTGTTAGCATGTAAAACGTTGCGTATACGCCATGTTGTCATAACATTAACACAAAGCACACTGCAACAGTCTGTAACCCAATAACACACTTTTATATCGCACACCCACGCGTTTTAACAGCGCTGCCTCACTGTTAACGCTCATTACAGCTGTTACGTTTAACAGTTGCTCGCTCTTGCGCTCAATTGAGTGAGCGAGCTAGCGAGCGCAGTTGAGCCGCTGCTTTGAGTGCAACATGCGCACGTTGTGCTCACGCTCTCAGCTAAGGCGTCGTCGCTGCCAAAGGTTTGGCCGCTGTGCATGATGCATTCTGAGCGTCGTTTGCTGCGCAGCGTCGGCAGCGACAGCGACGCTAGCGTCGGCTTGCTAACGCTGTTTGGCTTCGTACAACGCTCACACAAATTCGGCAGTTCATTCGTCTGTAAACTGTTGTCTGGTGTGTGCGTTGCCCACGTTTTGTACGCAAGGCAATAACGCAGCGCGCGTCGTGTTGCTATTACTACTCTACTATTCGGTAGAAGAACTGAAGAACAGAAACAGAACTTTAACAGCGAGCAGCATCCAGCGAGCTGCATGGTGCAAAAAAAAAAATAAAAGGTGAAGCGAAAGTGAGCAAGTCTGAAAGTCTTTAAAAAAAAAAAGCAAATCAGTGACACGGTTAACGGTAATCGTAATGCTAACGGTAGCGGTCACGGTAACGGCAACGGTAACGGATCACAGCACGCGAGAGCAGCAAGCAAATTAATGAATATTGTTGTAGATTACAAGCACATTGATTGCTGACAACGGTAATTCACACAGATACTCACTCTCACATACAAACACTAACAAACTTATGCGATTTATCTCTGGTCTTGCATTGCGTATACGCAACGTTGTGCGAGGGCATTGTGCGCTTCTGCTTCCGTTGCCCGCCGCCATGCTTTTGTAAGCGTTTGTGTGTGCGTGTGTGTGTGTGTGTGAGTCGTTTTGTGTGTGTGTGCGAGGCCATGAAATGCATTTCGCCAAATGAAAAATTAAAGAAAATGTCGTGCATATAAATAAGTAATTGCAGCAAACAACAATAATGAATAAATAAAATATGCATTTATATTAATATGCTATGGATCTTTTTGCAATTACCTTGGCATTTAAATATTGCGGCGGATTGTTTAGTTATTTAACAAAGTAGTGCAGTGTAATATTGAGATCATAGGGAAAGGAGTAATATTCTGGGAGATATTGGCGCAAATGATCAGCACAATATGAAAAGTAGATCTTTTTATCAGTCTTTCGGAGGTGTCGTTAAAGACATTTTTTATTTTTCCTTGCTATTTGAAATTTACAAGATATAAATAAAAAGGATCTCTGTGCAACACTCCTGTTTTTTGCACGATCAAATGGGCACTAAACGGTTCTTCAGAACGCAATCTTAAATGCAATTTTGGAATTCATTTTTTAAAAAACCTTCTTTAAAAACGACTTTAATCTATTATTTAAGTTATTGAATATTCAAGTGCCTTTATATATTTGTTTTAAGAATAATTGGAGTGAGACCTGATTCTTGCAAGCATCAAGAGCACTGGGAAGATTTAAGAAGTTGCTCTTTCGATTTTCTTAGCTTCTTTTATTTTTGTTTTTTAGTTTGGTGCACCTGTTCGAAGATGCAACGCTAGAAAACTTTTGTAGCTATTATTGGAAAAAATTAAACCACCCGAAGCCCGCTTAAATGTACTTTAAAAGTTTCTATGAATTATCTTAAAAATAAACATTCTAGTTGGCATAAGACCTATCAAACCTTTAAGCTACAAAGTTGAAAAACTCTCGCAAGTGATTAAATGATAATTTTAAGCATATACTTTTTTAATCGCATTAATATTGGTCATAAACTATGATAATTAAGTTGCAACAATTAGACAAGACTGTGCAGTGTGTAATATAGTCAGGATTTTCTAAACGTAGCCGGCCCACGCGTTTATGCTAATACAACAGAATTTCTACAATTTATTGTACCTAAAAATTATATTTTTCGAAATTTGTCGCGCAAATATCAAACAAGTGCGGCTGCATTTCGCACGTTCGACAATGTAACGTCATAAATGTTATAATACAATAAAATGAAATAAGCATGCAAATAATGCAAAAATAATACTATAATAATAATATTGTACATTGAATCAAAACAAAACGCGACAACAACAATAACAACAGTGCCACAAAAGCGCGTAAACGTAATACTTGTATTTAGTAATTGTAAATACATTGAGTGTTTTGTGTAAATGCCAAGTGCAAGTCCAAAAACCCGATACTCTAACAACTAAACGAGCAGACAAGCAATCATTAAAACACAGATACAAGATACAGATACAAATAACGAGTGGATTGGAAAACAACTGCAAGTTGCGTTTGATGATGAGCAGCGTCGCCGCAGCAACCGCAAACAGCTATTTTTCTGAGCTGTTAGGGGTCGTCGGTTAAGTCCCCCCCAAACCCCACCAAGACTAAGTTTCAAGTTCTTCAGTCAAGCCACTATAAGTATAAGCTAAACAAAGTCACATCCAGCAGCACAATAATAGTTCGCCTATGTACACACACTTGTTATGTCATGCCCCTGCAAACCTTCAAGTCCTAAACCCACACTCACTCCAAACAACTCTGGTTGCAATCAAAGTTGCTTCAGATACTGAGATACTGACAAAACGGAAGTGTCGATACGAGAGCGGTTTGTTGTGTAAACTTGAGTTACTTTTCTCGAAAGATAGCAGCTTTTTTAGATTCTATTATTTATATGCCTAGTGCATTATGTATGGGTGGTGTAGGGTTACCAACTGGAAAAATGTCACAGGTGGATAAATGTATGGAATGAGCTAGGTGTGAGCTTCCGATAATGATCAAGTAGGAGGGCACTTTTAGCTTTTCCAAATGCATTCGTTCCCGCTTTAATTTTCTGCAAGAGTTCTTAAAAATACTCGGTGAGAGTCAAGCCAAAAAGCTATCACCATGACTTTGTTGATTGACAGACCCATCTACTTTGATTTAGAGATTAATCCATTAATACCCAAAGTTTATCTTTCAAATGCATTTCTTCTTGCTTTAAATTTTTGCAAGAAGTCCTAAGAATACTTGGTGATACTCTAGCCATTTGATATAAATAATACCGAGCGCATTCCCAAAAGATATCACCATGAATTTGTTGATTGACAGAGCCATCTACTTTGATTCAGAGAACTATCCATAAATATCCAGTCTTTCTTTCAAATGTTCCAAATGCATTTCTTCTTGCTTTAAATTTTTGCAAGAAGTCTTAGAAGTACTCGATGATAGTCAAACCATTTGATATAAATGACACCGAGCGCATTGACAGACCCATCTACTTTGATTCAGAGATTTATCTATAAATATCCAAAGTCTTTCTTCCAAATGTTCCATATGCATTTCTTCTTGCTTTAAATTTCTGCAAGAAGTCTTAAAAGTACTCGATGATAGTCAAGCCATTTGATATAAATGATGCCGAGCGCATTCCAAAAAAACTGTCGCCCTGACTTTGTGGATTGACAGACCCATCTACCTTGATTCAGAGATTTATCCATAAATATCCAAAGTCTTTCTTTCAAATGTTCCAAATGCATTCGTTCCCGCTTTAATTTTCTGCAAGAGTTCTTAAAAATACTCGGTGAGCGTCGAGCCATTTGATATAAATGACTTTGATTCAGAGATTTATCCATAAATATCCAAAGTCTTTCTTCCAAATGTTCCAAATGCATTTCTTCTTGCTTTAAATTTCTCGCAAGAAGTCTTAAAAGTACTCGATGATAGTCAAGCCATTTGATATAAATGATACCGAGTGCATTCCAAAAAAAAACTGTCGCCCTGTCTTTGTTGATTGACAAACCCATCTACTTTGATTCAGAGATTAATCCATAAATATCCAAAGCCTTTCTTCCAAATGTTCCAAATGCATTTCTTCTTGCTTTAAATTTCTGCAAGAAGTCTTAAGTACTCGATGATAGTCAAGCCATTTGAAATAAATGACACCGAGTGCCCTCCCAAAAAAAACAGTCGCCCTGACTTTTTTGATTGACAAACCCATCTACTTTGATTCAGAGATTTATCCATAAATATCCAAAGTTTTGCCATGATGCATTTAACATGACCCTGCCTCTTGCAATTTTTGACAAAAATTCACTAAGCTCACCTCCTTTATCTCCTTACAGTTGATAGTTTCCATCAACCGCGTTCTACAGAGCTTCAGAACAACCCTCGCTTTGCTGCGCTGCCTTCTCTCCGAGTAGCTGCTGCTCAGTCAAAATCGTCTCATAACGACTTAAGCTGCTCAGCACGCAGCGCTCAGCTGCTCAGCTCAGTCAGCAGTTTTCTATAACATCCATGGCACCTTGGGGGCACACTTAAAGATACACCCATACACGCATAGATACACATAGTTACTCACACACACACACATACACACATGTGCATACTTTGTGGTGAAGAGCATGCTGCTCGCATTTCTTTAAAGGCTTTATCTCTTCCTACACAATTTTCCAACTTTTTTTTTTTCATTTTATTTTTATGTGCGCTATGCTCCAAGTGATTTTGTTTACTTTTGCCTTCTATTTATTTTCTATTTATTCGATTTGCATTTCACTCTCGTATCGTTGCCATTAAATGCTTGGCATCTTCTATGTTTATCTACAGTATCTCTTATTCTCTACAAATCTTTTACTCAGTCTAACTGACTTGAGTTTGAGCGCGCTGCAAAACTCTTAAGATTTAAAATGCAAATTTTTGTGTTTTTTTACATCGGGTTAGGGGGAAGTGTGTGCGTTTCACAATTTCCATTAAAGGTTTTTTGGTATTTGCTTTGCCAAATGTATTTGTATGACGTTATTGGTGGTATACTCCCAAGCCCCTACCCCTACTCCTACAACACATACATACAGACGGACGCACTTAAATGATTTGTCAGTCATTGACTTCGCTCCGAGCGTCAGAGGACTGGGAACAAACTCAGATTGAATGGACGGACGCATCCAGATACGCATTAAAATGGTAAGTTGCATTAGATAAGTACCCTAAGTAGCTTAAGCTTAGTGTTGGGAATTTTATTGAAGCCGCTTAACATCTTAGGCGCTGATTTGCCTTAAGTTATATATTAAATATTTGACAATTCCCTGCTTGGGTTTGATATGTCAGTGATGTAACATGTAAATCCTTGTAAAAACTTTTATCTTCTAACAAATTTTATTTTAGAGTGGGCGTTGAGAGAAAAATCCAAAGTCATTTGGGATTCGTTTTTATTAAACTTAGTAAAATCTTATTGGGAAATTTTTTAACACAATTCTAGTAAACCTTCATTTGAACAAAAGCCTGGGCTCAAGCGGAATAAATTTTACCAAGAAGTAAGATCTGGCGCTCAGATGCATATACTTTTTCAAATTTTTCTGATTATAAAAATTCTATTTACCTATATACATTTTATAGACGGCTTTTTCTGCATTGATTAATCTTTAAAAATGTTGTTTCTGTTAGAATTTTTTAAGATTCAACATTCCTCTCTACTTTCAAGCCCCTTTTTTTTCCGAAAAGGGTACCTCACAGAGAGGTGGGGCACTGCGACCAAAAGGTCTTTTTGTACCATACCTAAGGTTAAAACAAGCGACTTTCGGCTTTCCTCATGAATAGCAGTAGGTCTTTTGTTGGTGTTGACCTGATATGGAAGGGACTAATCCGCTCCTTTCCCATGTGACAGGCTCTGTCCCAAACCAGCGCTGGGCAGTCACAGAGAATATGCCTGGTGGTTTCACCGTCTTCTGGACAGAGTCTGCACCCTGAAGAGTCCGATAGGCCCATTTTCTGTAGATGATATCTAACAGTGTGGTGGCCAGATAGGTAAGGAGGAGCTTTTGGTCCGCTCTGCCAAAACCGTTTATCTTGATTGCATCCAGAAGTTTGACAAGCACTTTTGCTTGACGAAGCCCCGGAAGGGAGAACCAGTATCTCCTATGTTCTCCTGCGGCCCATTTGTTTATCATGGTTTTGATCGTGGACCAACCAATACCACAAAACGGCGCAGGAGATGTAGCCTGGGTGGAGGCACCCTGTCGTGCTAGATCGTCAACGACCGCGTTACCATCCACTCCCGAGTGTCCAGGCACCCAACATAGTTATAGCATTCTTTAACCATCCGGGAGGAGATGCTCCAGGAAGACAATTCCCTAATGGCAGCTTGGCTATCTGAAAAAATGCATTTGTTTGCGCCCCTAGTTCCCTTGAAAAGGATATTAAGGACGCAGATCTCTATCTCATGAATCTCCGCTTGAAAGACGCTGGGCCAGATGCCCATTGCGGTAGAGATTCTGGTGTTGGGTCCAACGATTTCAACACCTACACCCTGCTCAGCTTTGGACCCATCCGTGAACCATTGTTGCCATCGAGGGTTTCCACATCTTCTCTGCCATCATCCCTAGTCTCCCGACTAGGGAGAAGAGATGTAAATTTCCTGTTGTGGAAAAGTTCCGTGATTATAAGATCTGATCTAAAGCAGATCGATACGTCATACCCTTTAAACATGTAAAAAATCCTTGAACCCACGAGTGTGCCATTTGTCTTAACGATTTCTAAAATCCATTTAATATTTCTATCAATTAATATTTTGTTGAGACTCAAGTACTTTTGGGAAAATTTAATAACATTTCACTTTCCATTCATGAAAATAGCACTTTTGTTTTATTTTTCCCACCAAAGTATTATATTATACTTCTATTCAGCTGAAATACCAAAACTCTCAGCATCATCGGTTAGCTGTGAACCGGAAAGGGAAATGCGCTAGCGGCTTTAAATGCATATGGCGACAATGTCAGCGCTTAAATTGACATTTAAAAAATATTTGCCATGTTAACTAAAAAAAAAACATAAAGTTTCGTGGAAAAAAAATTACTTGTAATGGCAACAACAAAAATGTTTTAAAAAAAGGAAGCAAGTACCGGCTCGAATTTAATTAAAAATGCAATTTAAATGAGATTACGTATACGCCACAGTTAACGCCCACGCATACAATCACAGCAATAACAACAATAACATACTCTATAGCAAGTTAACAGTGGCGGTTGGCCCCAGGGCGGACTCATTAATTATGATGCTTTTGAGTTGTTGCGCGGCAATGCGGCACTGCCTTGTGGCATGTATCGGAAATTCGTATTAAAGCGGCACGTAACCGCAGCTAACACGCACACAGATACACACACAGACACCTGTCTACCAGAACAGGTAGATAAACTTGCAAGGATAAAGATAGAGTAAGAGAAATGTGGAGCAGGGGCCAGAAAGAGCCAGAAGGGGCCAAAGATAGAGCGCGTTGAGGTGTGTTTAAAACTTGCTTTAAAATGCTTAAGTGCGAGGGGGGCTTGAGAAGGCTTTCACTTGTGTAACATGGTAATGTTTTCATTGTTCATTATAATCTTAAATATTCTGATTTTTGTTAAAAACAAGCGTCGGTTCTTACAGCAGCTATTTCATTACAAGTTCTGCAGCAGTTCTTAGCCCTATTGACGGCCGTTCCTAGCCCAATTTCATGATTTACGTCATTGCGAATTTTTTTTCTTCTTCAAGTACTAGCTTTATTTTTTGATCCACTCTAGGTAGGTGTTACGGTGGGACTTAGCGTCCCAACTCACTTAGAGCAGGCTCTTTGTGATACCGACAATATGGATAAGGATAAGGATATGGAATAGACAGAAAAATATAGGAAATAGGAAAAGTGGAAAGTGCAGGAGCATGCTTAACTTGAGATTCGAACCCACAACCTCTGGGATGATAGTCTAGTTCACTATCGAGGCTGCTCTTTTCAACTCTACGTAATTGCTTTAATTATTTTTCGCGGTTAAATCCTTTACAGGGCTACAAATAAAACACCCACCGTGACCTCATTGCCGGATACCCATGTCTTTCTATGGTACAAAAGACCTTTTGGTCGTAGTGTCCCACCTATTTGTGAGGAACCCTTTTTTGGAAAAAATGTCTTTCTTGATGGACATTTTTTACTGAGTTAGGATGGATTAATGTTTCTTCTACAGTTACACTGAGAAAAACTTGACAAATTTTGGCTCAAAAGATGCCGTTTCGGCCTTGAAAAACGAATTTCCGCTCTTTTCGCTGAAATTCACGAAGTTGTCGATAGTCTGTTAAGCCCAAACTAGATAATGAAAATGGTACAAAATTTTCCAAAAATCTTAGTCACATACAACGTATCAAACTACCCTCGTGTCAAGCGGCAATGCCTGGGTCGCTGCAGGTCTATCTATGTATGTGTCTGTGTATAGGGCGTTATCGGCATTTTCTTGCTCAATCAACTTCAATCAAGCAGGAATTTCAAGCGTAATTTGTGGTTGTTGCTGCTGCTGCTGCTGCTCTTGCTACCAGTCAAGATGTTGGGGCTGTATGGCAAAGACAGCAGCAGCATCCATTGAATGTCTACAAAGGCAGAAAATTATCGACAAAAACCCCACCATACACAAAGTCAGCAATAAAAGTAGGCGTCGTAGAACAAATGGTGAAGCGTGAAAATCATAGCACAACATCCAAGCCTCTTCTCGGGTAAGGCCCCATACTGAACCCAAAGCGGACCCCATCCCATCCCTCACTACTCACCATGTCCATTCTCTTACTTCAATTCATTGCACAGCCCGAAGCATCGACAGAACTCACGCTTGATTTGATGGCTCTGGGCGTATCTTTTCATTTGCTTTCCATTGCCTTCACTTTGTACAACTTCAAACTTTTGCGCGATTGTTCAATTCCAACAACAAAATCAACTACAAATGGAAATCGAAATCGAAGTAGAAATCCAAGTTTTCCAAACGCTGCATACTCTTGCTTTGGTAGTTCCTAATGCTATATTTGTATGATAAGAGTTGTGTTTTGAAATGATGCAGAAATCAAGCGTTGGGACAGAGATTGAATTGGAAAATGGGCAATCCGAGGCGAAATGAGTCCACTTTGGAATGACAGGGTTTGAAAATTATAGTAAAGCATTAAAAGAAATTTATGAAGTTTACTAAAGCTAAAAAATATAACTCACTAAATATGTCAAAAAAAAAAACGCTTTTTAGCTACGGAAATATCTAAAAAATTAAAATTTAGGCAGGCATTTTCGGATTTAAAAAAAATGGCGTACGCTTTATTACCTTAAAAAAGATCTGAATGCCAAATTTAATTCAAATATCTTTACAAACAGACGAAACACAACGAATTTTGTATAAAAAACGTTTTTTTGGACCGATTGGTCCTATGAGAGCTAAATGATATAGTCAACCGATTTTGTTCAAATTTGGCAAATTGCTTAAGTGCTCTAAAAAACTTCCAATCGCCAAATGTGGTTACGATATAATTATTAAAAAACGAAATATAGACCGAGAAACGATCTAAAAACATCTAAAACTTTTTTTTTGTCGAGATCGTCTCAAACACCCATATGGGAGCTATATAATTTATCCCCGATATCAAAAAAATAAAATAAACTTGTCTCCTGTGGAATAATATGGGATCTAATGTGAAAGTTTGGTTACTCTAGCTCTTACCATCTCTGAGATCTAGGCGTTCATACGGACAGTCGGACGGACAGACGGACATGGGTATATCGACTTCTCTATTCACCATGATCATATTTAAGGTAACTTTGGGGTGTCTCCGACGTCTCCTTCTATATGTATACATTTTCGGCTTGCACAAACTTAATTTACCCTTTGTACCATACGGTACAGGGTATGAAAAGGTGGTACAGTCGGGGCTGCGCCCGACAGTGGAATCCCCGGTACGTTTTCTCTCGAAAAAGTTTTTTCTGCATATGGAATAATTTAAAATTTTCCAATTGGAACAATTTTTTTTTGTGAAATTCCATATTTATCGATTTACCAATTTTGATGTAACTCGAAAGTTACGTCAAAGAAATTATTTTAGGTATATGGGGTAATTTTCAAATTGATGGTTGTGGGAAAAAACACGGTAAATCGATTAAAGGGGGTGGGGGGTCCACATCGATCGATAAACTTCATTTTCTCTTAAACGAAATACATATATTTCAAACACATTCGAAAAGAAATAACATTCTAAAATTCCTCCCAAATAACCTTCGGGATTCAGCCGGTCACAAGCAATACCTGGGATTGGCTGGTGAATAAAACATCCTAACGCAGGACGATCCACGTTTAGACCGCTCTGCCCAAGCCGTTATTCTACGCCGCTGGTATACTTTCTTTCTTATGCGAGATGGGGCCAAACACTCCCGATAGTAGTAGACATAATATCCCATCATGATAGGATATTGCGTCAATTTCGATCGAAAGCGTTTGGCCCCATCCAGCATAAAAGAAAGTACACGAGCGGCGTAGAATCACTGCTTGGGCAGAGCGGTCTAAACGTGGATGGGCCTGCATACCGAAGCCTTACTCGCCCCTGTATTTGTTTATAAGTTTGAGTAAGCAACTTGTGAATTATTAGCCAAAAAAAGCTTAAAAGCCGCCTTAATTTAATTTACCCTTTGTACCATTCGGTACAGGGTACAAAAACACATTTGACAATTTTTCAGAAAAAACTTTGATACTATGCATTTTTTGTACTGATCCACACATTTTTTGGGATTTAGAAAATTATAAATTTTCATAAAAATACATCTTCTTCTTCTTCTTTGCAAAAATCCCTGTAACCATGGTAAACTTTCTCCATTTCAATCTATTATTCGCCATCCTCTTCATTTCGCTAATAGATTTTCGTTGTTTCCGTTCTATTTCTTCTATGCACTCCACATATGTGATGCGAAGGTGTCCACCAACATTCTTGCTTCTAGTTTCGGTATATCGCTAAGGAAATCTAGACCAGTTTAATTAAAATATTAAATTAAAATTTTAGAAAATATTCTACAATTAAAATAAAATTGCAACAAAATCTCTCGTGTCTTAAACCTAGTGCCAAAACTAATAAAGCTTTTCATAGGGTATATTACAATAACTACAGCAACAACGGTAGCCTACAACAATGCCCTTCACTACGGCTTGCGCCTGTCTATGTACAAAAGCGTTTGATTAGAAAAAGCTGCAAGCGATAAGAAAAAAAGCGTAAAGCGCAAACACAAAAAATATAAGTACAAAAAAGATGAGAAACAAAAAAAAAATATAAGTCTAATTGAATTTTATATACATTTATTATTCTTTCTTTTAACCATTGCCGCTTTTATTTTAATTTCTATTTTACACTCTTTCTGGCTGCCTGTCGAATCGTTGAGTGCCAAAGCCCAGCTGCAGTTCGGAGCTCAGTCAGAGCGAGCCAAGAGAGTGAGAGCGCGCTGATAGACGCAAAGCTGCAGAGCTCAGCATCTGCTTAGCGTTTGCTTTGATGTCTTCAGTTGTTGTTGTTGTTGTTGGGTGTTGCTTGTCACTGACTCTGATTTATTGGCTGGCAATGCCATTTTTTTTTTTTTGGGACAGTCAGCAGGATAGACTAAGACGTGGTAAGGGTGGTAGGGACAGAGGCAGAGACTGCTACAATGGCTGTCCAGCAAGCAGGCTCGAGGGCTTTTCCAACAGTTTTAATTGCCTGTCAGTGTGTCCAAGTAATCAGCATACAACAACAACAATATAAAAAAACAACAACATCAAGAGCAGCAAGAACAAAGGCGACAACAACAATAACAGTACCAAAAACCACAAGCTTACATGTGTTGAATTGTGCCTTTTGCTGGCGGCGGCAGCTTTTCCGTAAATGTGTGAAAAATGTGCCAACAGATTTTTCACAAACATGACAATGAAAATTATGTAATAGACAAAAACCGCAAAGAGAGACGTGAGGCGTATGAAAACAACAAAAACAACAAAGACATAAATTGGGTCAAAATATATTAAACGCTGTTTAGTTTAATTTAATGTTTTTTAAATATTTAAAAATTAGGGGAAAGGTTGGGCAGTTACTTGATATATTTTTAAAACTACGATTTTTTTTAAATATTTAAATAATTTCCTAATTTCTGATGTAAAAGATGTGGCAATTACTAGAGCTGGAGATATTTTTTAACTTTGATACATCGATGTTTCAATACATCAAAGTTTATGTGGACTTCGGATTCCGCTGCCTAAAGTCCATTAGGGGTGCACCCAGGGGCGGATCCAGGATTTTGGTAAGTGGGGGGTCCAGAGAAATCTGTCCACAGAAATCCATTAAAAACAATTGTGAAAAATATTTTTATTAGGGTTTTCTGATCCCGAAGGGGGTCCGAACCCGAAACCCCCCGTGGGTCCGCCACTGGGTGCACCACTTACACCACTCTTTTTTGTAAGCCTGTGAGTTATAACAAAAAATGTGCTGTTCCAGCCAGAGTTGCAGTCTTATAATTATAAACTAATTTGAGATCTCTTCATTATGGTTATTAAATAAAATCATGTCAAGTTCGTTGATTTAATCGAACTCCGCTTGTCGAACACTAGATTGCCAACTTTGCTAAACATACGCTCGAGGTATTTTTCGATAATCGAAAATCGAAATAAAAATATCAATGATCTGGGAAAAAAATAAAAAATATCGATGCATTGATATAACATCGATATTACTTCCAGCACTAGTAATATTCTACTACTGCGAGTTCTGGACTCCTAAATCGAGCATAGAGCTTAGTACTATACGTATTTCAAAAACTACGACAGTTTAACGATTTATCGATAATATTATTAAAGCATTGCCCGGATTTTTAAGTAAGATGGATATTTGTATTAAATGTTGTCCAAGAACGATTTCGTTAAGAATTTTTGCTTGAAATTTGCAGAAAATCAATTCATATCTCGAATTTAAGTGTTCTTTAATCTAAAATATTATAAATAAAATTCGAAAGCTCAGACCTATTCAGTCCGATTAATACCCTACACAAAACATGACACTGCAATTATGTGGCCTTGGGGAATTCTAACAAAGAATATAATTATATTATATGCCGTCCCTGAGGCTTGTGTTAAAAATAAATTATAACGAATCTAATTTGACGTAATTCGATGACGTCATATGAGTAAATCACTAAAGTCGGCTTAAACATTGCTTTTATAAATATGTGCTCAAGCCACCCAAAAATTTATTTTGGAAATGCAACTAGCGAAATATCTTGAATATGTAGATTACACTAGTTTATACGTAAATTGAACCCGAAGGTTCTCTGTGAACGAATAAAAAATTAATTTTTAAGGTAATTTGGGCCGAGAAGCCCGAAATTTAAGGATCATCGAAAGAAACTTCGCAAGAAAAATGAATTTTTGGGTAGTTTTGGGTCGAGAAACTCAAAAATTACAACTTTTTTTTTCTTAAGCACCGTTTTCGAGATATTGCCAAAAATCATGTTTTTGGACACTCCTTTCGTGTATCGACATTTAAGACAATTAGATCGAAAGGTATTAATATGCTCCTAACACTAATATATAAAATCTACAGATTAAGTCAAAATTCATAAAAGTTACAAGCAACCAAAGTCGGAAAAAATGTGTAATTTTCGAACTTTTTCAAAATTAAAAATTTTCTTCTTGCTTTTTATTTGCGAAAAAATTATAAATTATGATAAGATATAACTTGAAATAGAATTCTTTTACGAACATTTCAAGCTTTATCTGAAAAAAGTACCCAAAAACATGTTTTTTTTGAAAATATCTCGAAAACGGTGCTTAAGAAAAAAAACGTTGTAATTTTAGAGTTTCTTGACCCAAAATTACCCAAAAATTCATTTTTTTACGAAGTTTCACTCGATGACTCTTAAATTTGTGTGCTATAGTGTATAGTGCCATAGAACCCCGTAACTAAAAGAATTATCAGCCAATCTATTTTTGAAAAAAAAAATCTTTTACCTAATTATCGGCAATCGAATTATTATATAAAATATATATCAAAATATAAAAGTGATGATAACACTATTTTTCTCCAGAGAGGATATGAAGGATATGAGATATAAGAGGTTATAATAGGATAATAAAAAAATCGAATTTTAAATGTTGAAACACTGCCCTAACATAAAATAAAAGTCTCATCTCTGGAGATTTTTCCTCGTAGACTAGAGTAATTGGCTAATGGCAATATAGCCATGATATAGGTACATATATAAAGTTTAAAATCTTCCAAATCCAAAAGTTGTCCCGTTTTACATACTTTGACCCCCGTCTAATCCCATGCATGACGTTAGACTTGTTTCAAATTTCACAACTTAGAGACGAGCGGAAATGGAAAATGGTCATGGGACAATTCATGTTTACGTTTGTTGCGCCACTGAAACCAAAGCCAAAAATGGTCTCTAAAGGCACTCAGACCAAAGTAAAGCTTGTGACAGTTGTCACACTCACACACACACGCACATGCTCACACTTAAATAAAACACACATGTTTATGTTGGTGTGTGCGTGTGTAACAAATCAAATATTAAAAGCTCATTCAAGCGTAAACTTTGACACATTGTTGATGGGGCATGGCACAGTTTGGGGGTGGCACCAAAGGGCGCAAAGTTGGGCTGGGCAACTTTAAGCAGTAATCTTAAATTTTAGGTATTACAGATTACGCTTCCACATACATATGGCTTGGCTCTGGTTCCACTGCGTATTGACAGCTGCGGTTGCGCCCATCATCTAGAACAATTTCACAGATACTCAGATACCTCAGCGGCTTATGCGGTTTTTGTGGTTACGTTTACGTTAGTTGGATGCATCGCTTCACGCGACGCAATTGTTAATCTATCAGTCTGAATTAGAAATAAGCGTGACACAAAATATTACTTCCAGACATCGGCAGCGTGAAACAATTTTCTTCTCGTCTGCGGTTTCTGTCTAAAATGTGTTTCGTATATGTAAATGTTTATAAATCGATTTTAAGTGTTTTGGTTTATTTATAGTTTGGTATGGTATTTTGTGCAACTCGTGTTGAGGTTAGATTACATATGTTCGGCTTCCATCATAAATGTCAAATTTGTATTGGATTTGCGAATTTATTTAAATTTAAAAAGGTGAAAATTCGAGCAAAATTAAATTATCTAAAACATGCTTAAAGTATAACGACTAGAAAAAAACCTAGAAATCAGTTGTATGATTAAAATGAATAAGTTTACCTTGCTAAATAAAAAAATTAAATACGTCAATCATTGCACTCATTTTTATATTTAACTACTTCTCACTTAATCAACTGTCAGATAATAAATTTATCAGTTACAAACAGATTGTTGATAGTAAATATAATTGTCAATTAGGTTAAATTTATTAGTTTTCAATTAGTGTAAATATAATTATTATGGCGCTATAAAAAAATCTTAAATACATAATATAAAAAAAAACACAAACAATGATAAGCGTGAAAAAAAATCAAATTAATTGAAAACATTAACAAATTAATACATATCAAGCTGTGAAAACAATAATTTAGGTAGAAAAAAATAATAACGACTTGATTCTCAAACTATGAAATTACACTAGTCAACAAAGTGAACGATTTTTTTTCTCCAGAGATGAAACTTTTTATTTGTGATAGGGAAACTTCTTGGGAATTAAAAACTGATTTCGAATTTGTTCGTGCCTTGGTTTGATTTTTTCTTTTGGCTATTTTTGTGAAAAATAAAATTCTTCAAAATGGGCACATGGAAATGGATTCACAAAAAATATACTAACTGAAATTTTCCAATATCGTGATTTTATTTTCCAATGCAGAGTAGACTAACTGCCCAAAATTCTCCCTAATACAAAAATTGATGATTTTAATAGAAAATCACGAAATATTTTTGTTTTTCAATACAAATATCAGAAAATATTGAACATTTTTTAAATAGATGGAGTTTTTTTTTTCCATTTAGTACTTCTCCAGGGTGTAACAAAATGGCGCATTAGCGCTAAATGAGTTTAAATATGTTGTCACTCAAACGGCACCCGAGCCAACCAACCAACTCCTCCAGAAAGCTCAGGGCTTCAACAAGAACTTTCCACCGGACTTTGTTTAGCGCAGTTTGCCTTGCTGTGTCCCAGCTCATAGTTGTGTAGGGACAGTTCGTTTAGTATTGTACCACGCCAGGTTGCCTTTGGCCATCCCACTCGTCTGCTTTCTTGGGGGCTTCATTCCAAGGCCATCCTGACGATGTCGCTTCGGTCTTTTCTCAGAGCTTGGCCAATCCAACGCCACTTGCGCGTTCTTATCTAGGTGTAAATAAGAACTTCACAAGTGTAGTTCCATAGTTCCGCGTTCGATATCCTGTTGGGCCAGAATATCCCGCATATAATTCTAAGGCACTTGTTGACGAATGATTGTACTTTCGATATCATTCTCCTGCGGGTCCATCCACGTTTCGCTGCCGTACAACAAGATGGATTGAGCGTCACAGTCCTTGAAGATCCTCAGCTTCGTTCTTCTGCTTATTTGCTGGTTTCTCCAAATGCGGAATAAGATTCCAAACGCTAATAGTGCTTTGCTTTGACGGTTCTCTATATATCCTCATCCACCCCACCACTGGTGGAAATTGTGGTGCCAAGGTATGAGAAACAATCGACAAAGTCGATAGTGTTCTCAGCAGATGGTTATGCTACCTTGACTGGTGTGGTTCAGGCGCATCGCTTTGGTCTATGGATGCGTTTATCGAGAGTCCAACTTTGCTGGCAAGGATATCGAGATCATTCACCTTGACTTGGATATCACTTAGTTTATTATATTTGGGACAAATGTCGTTCGTGTAATCCAGGTCTTCCAAATGACGGGGGAGAGTCCACGTAATCCCACGCCTAGACCTGCATACATCTCTTATAACCTCGTCAACTACTATATTGAATAGTAGTAGTGATAGGGGGCATCCTTGCCTAACACCAGTTGCTTGTTTGGAAAGATGTACTAATTTTCCTGTCTATAGTACCGCAAGTCCGTATCATTGTACATCGCTTTTACTATCGATACGATGTTGACTGGCACTCCCTTTTCTCGGCAATGCCCGCCATATCGCTCCTCTATCTACTGAATCGAAAGCCTTCTTAAAAACGATGAACAAGAAGGTACAGTGGTGTGCGCCACTCCACAGTTTGTTTGGTTACTATGCGTAGTGTGTTAGCCTGGTCTACTCAACTCCTGTGTGTTCTGAAGCCTGCCTGTTCATCGCGAATTGTTGGCTCTATTTTTTCTTGAAGGCGATCGTTCAGTAAGCTTTGTTTTCAATACAAATATCAAAAAATATTTCTGCAAAACTCTTAAATATAATAGATGCAGTTTTAGCTATAGCATGCTTTATTTCTTGCTTCCTTAAGCTTCAGTTGGTACATCCTTCAATTTTCCAAAGTAGTTAAAAAGAAGATTTATCTGTAAACAAAAGCATTCAAACCTTTTACAAAATACTATTTTAGAGTCGGTATATCCCATTGGTATCTAGCTCCCTTGTGTTGATTGTCAAATTGTCAAACAAATCTTCTTATAACTCACAAGGCCTAAATAAAAAAAAAGTTTTTAAATTTTCGGCAACTTTTTAGCATTGCCAAAGCTCTCAAGCACTTTACTTATTGGACATTTTTGTGAACCCTTTTTACGAAGATACATTGAAAAGTGCAATCCAAAACACTTAGAAATACACAAACAAAATCACTGAGTAGTCAGTCGGAGCCGTGGAACAAAAACAAGTAAAACTCGAATAGTTGGAAAGTATGCAAATCAGAGTTACAAACCGAATAAAAAGCAGGGGTAGGGAGTGCCAAAGGGGTAGTGTGAAAATATAAAACACAAAGCTTAACACCTGAACATTGAGCACTAAATGCGCTTTGCAGGCTTTTCGAACTTTTTTTTTTGTTAGGGTAAAAGATTTCCTTTTTTTTTGTGAAAACTTTACTTGTTTTTCTTTTTGGCAAGACGCAAAAAATGCAGACAACTTAAAAGCCAAGTTGAAAATGTTTTGGCAAAAGGATTTGAAAATGAGCAAATACACACAAAGTCGAAAAGTGAACTTAAACAAAGTGAGCTTAAATCGAGCAATATAGGAAGCAGTTAAAAAAAAGTAAGAGAAATGCCAGCAACAGAACAATCTCCGGCACACAGTGCGTATGCTTGATAAGTTTTCAATTTAGCCTGCTAGCAAATTAGGATTATCACAGACACCTGAGCCTTGGCTATTGAAGTTAATTAAGCCCAATCTCTAAACCAGCACAATGAACTCTCTGTATATCTGAACGTTGCACAACTTGGTCAAAAAAAAAATATTCAAACTGTGTCAAAAGTCCGACAGGCGCCCAAACAAAAAGTTTATTTTGTAATTTACACAAAGCCTGAATTCCCTGCCCTAGTAAAGCATTTAAATTAAAAACTTTGCCCAGCCGTTGGCCCAAGTGGACCAAGTATTATGCTAATAAAAATAAAAACGCAAACAAATCGCTGAAGTCGCAAGACAGAGCAACTGAATTAAAAATTTCTTAAGTTCATGTTGTGCTTAGGCGACTGTGGAATACACTGCAATGATTTTGAAAAAAAAAGTATATAGTAAGGAATCCTGGAAATAGTAAGCAATGAATCTCTTGCTTGTGATTTATGACGTCAGATCAAACGCTATATATTTTGAATAAATAAATAAATTAATAAATTTTTAAAAATATTTTTATTTTTTATGAGTAGACTCTTATACTATTTTTCAAAATAAGTTGATTTAATTTATTTTAATTAACTTAACTTTTTTGCACTATGATAGCTGGCTAAATATAATACATATTAACTAATTTATATTAAAATTAGAGTCTTTTGTTGACAGGCTAATCCCAGTAAATATTTAGGCAAT
The DNA here is from genome assembly GCA_037043745.1 of Chymomyza amoena. Taxonomy (NCBI): domain Eukaryota; kingdom Metazoa; phylum Arthropoda; class Insecta; order Diptera; family Drosophilidae; genus Chymomyza; species Chymomyza amoena. The sequence goes on from JBAMAX010000134.1 coordinate 56,570, forward strand.
AATATGCCCTGTTGCCTGGCTCAACATCAGCATTTCCTTTATCTCCCCCTGGAGCATTGGGATGTCAGGCTAATAAAATGAAATTCTACATTATAATGAAACCAGAATAAAAAATAATCCCAACAAATTAAAAAAAAAGGAATGTTTTTAAGACTGTCGAAGTCCAAAAGTATTCCTCAGTCTGAATTTGAATACGAAACGCAATAAGATTTTCAGTTATCAATGGCCCACTAAATGGAAAACCTTTTATTTTATAAGATATCCCATTTCTTCTCTATTATAGCAGTTTACGGAATTAAGGGTCATCTAGTAAACATTCTTAAAAAAGTGTTCTTTAGGGTAATCTGGGGTCGAGAAACCCGAAAAAAGCAACCTTTCTTTTGCATCGTTTTGAAGATATTTTTGAAAACAATTTTTTCGGCACTTGTTTTAGTTTTTCGTTAATATCTCATGAATAAAATGTTGTATCGAATTAAAGACGATTAGATTGAAAGTAAGTGATTGAAAAAAATTGTTTTTGACTAAAAGTGTGAATTTGTGAAAATTTAAACTTTGGCATTTTCCGTTCATGGTTCCATAACATCTACAGTTCCTATCCGATTTCGAAGATCTTGGACTCGAAATATTCAAAAAAGGAATCTCTTTGAGGTTAAAGTTAACATCTTAAGAACATAATCTGAACGTATATATATCACTGGAAAGAGCATATATATCGATCTAATCGGTTTTCATGTCGATTAAAATATTTTATTCATGAAATATTAATGAAAAACTTAATCAACCCAAAAACATGTATTTTAAAAACGTTGCCTAAAAAAGAAAAGGATGAAATTTTCCTGTTTCTCGACCCAAAATTTTCTTAAAACATACTTTTTACGAAGGTTCGATTTCGTGTAAGGTAGTGTTGTTAATTTAAAATATTTTTGAACTGCTTTAAAATTTTTTCGAAAACAGTATATTATATTTTCAGTTGAAAAATTCCTTTAAAAAATAATCAAATTTACCAAGCACAGCTTCTACCAAAAGTATTGGGTGCAAATATCTGCTTAACATACCATATAAGCTAAGGTTTTTGAGATGCCATTAAAATTTTTTAGCTCCAAAAAATAATAAATTGCTCATTTAGCATTAAGGTGTTGCTGAGATTTGTGACTCAATATTATTATGTGAAATATTTGTTTTTGAGACTAAAAATTCTCAAATGCACAATTTATTTCGATTAAAAAGGCTTTTTAACGCATAATAAACTGTAGTATTTAAATTAAATGATATCTCCAAAAAGTCATAGGTGTAAAAAGTAATTAACTTACTTAATTGCTGACAGGCAAAACATTTGGCTCAGAATGATATATAAAAAGTTGTCGTTAAAAATATAATTGCTTTTCAGTTTATCATTCAGTGAACCTGAATGAGAGAATGGGCTTACCTTTTTATTTTGGTCTGCTCACGTTGTCAATAACATTAGATCAAAGCTAAAAAAATGGATTTTTAATTATAATGATTTAAAAATATTAATATGCTCTTGTTATAAAACTCAATTAAAGGCGATGTTGGGCTGTACTGTCAAAAGGTAGACATCAATTTGCCTTTTAAGCTCCCAAAAAGCTTTATTGAACTTTATTGGAATTTTCAAATAATTGTTATGCGACGCGGTTCACATATGACAAGTTCTTTTTTATTTATTCAAGTTGTGCCCAGGGAATCGGGTATTCGGGAAACATGTGGAGCTTGTGGTTTGCCTGCGCCTCTATGCGGTCTTGACCTTCGTCAATCAAGTTCTCTAACTAACTGACTGCCGCGCCGACTGTTCCCATAATTCCTACTGGGTTGCTTGTCAATAGCAATTCCAGTAACGGATCTTTTGCATTGTGTATTTGTCTCGCTCGCACCAGTCACATGCTTGACTGCAGAATCTATTGCAGTAGCAATAGCGGCTGCCTCAAGCTGCATTTCGTGCTGGTGCTAGCGAGACAAACACACAGTGCAAAAGATCCGTTACTGGAATTGCTACTGACAAGCAACCCAGTAGGAATTATGGGAACTGTCGGTGCGTGGCGTAGTATTGATATTTAGCGACGCAACACTAATGGTTCCAATTAGATTTTTTTTTTGTATTTTAATATAAGTAACTATAAAGCTTTTTCAATATTAAAATCGATAATTGTTTGGATATGATTGAAAAACTCAAAGTGCTCCAAGGGTTCAGGTCGAGCTGATACCTGCCTCATGTAACAAATTCAAATTTCTTTAGCTAATTAGTCTTTGGAAAGAACAGTTTTCTTAAAAATATATTAAAATTTTGTATCTCTTTCGAGACAATAGTACTGTCTCTTCAGTGACTAAACTTTGTTGCATATCCTTGTAACAACTTCATATACCCTTCTATACCTACAGTAACTGCTATAAAAATTAGAGCAGCAAAGAGATAGAAAAGATGTGCCGCGACAGTGGGATAGACCAAGATAGATTCGAGCAAAAAGTCTGCCGAGATTCAGGCACAAATGCAAATGAATTAAAAAACTTTAATGAAAGCTGTCTGCAACTAAAGAAAATCGCTCAACTTTTAATTAGTTTGCTATGCAACCAAAGCAGCGCGGCGACTGCGACAGCGACGTCGACGCCGCAGTCAACATCTTGCTTACAATTTGAGTTTTGGTTTCATGTTGCTATCTAGTACAGCTCATACAATATTTTATTTATGAACTTTACTTTCTATAAGAGCTCTAGATCTACTATTAAAGCGCTCTGTCTGTCAAAGTTCAACAAGCAGCAGTCAGCGATAGCAGCAACAACAGCAAAATGGTAATTTTGTAATCATTTTTATTTCATTGAACACAAACTCAGCTCAACTACTAACTTGCAGATACGCTGAGTGGATGTGTGTGTATTTGCGTGTGTGTATAGCTGAGTGTATCTGAGTGTATCTGTGTGTTGGCTGCTGCAATTGAATAATAAATTTTAATTGACTTTGCTGCAATACAAATTAAATTAAATAAATATTAAGCATACGTCATGTTAACAATATTGAAACATTTTTCACTTTTGCCTTAATTGCAATATCATCTATTTGTTTTTCAACACCTGCCATTAGAAAAATCTTTAGGCTAATGCCTAACACTGCGTATACTTGATATGCTATTTTGTTAAGACTTGTAGGCAAATTATTGAAGCTATTAATATGCAAAACAAATGTTTAAAATTTATAATATTTACACACGTGCTTAAGGTACATTAAGTTGGCCATAAACTTTGTTACGCATCTGTGCTTAAGTAAAAGGAAATAATAAAATAATAATAAGAGCACTAGACGACTGTGGGATGCTCTAAGTTTTAATTTTTTTTTGTCTAGAGGAAAATTTTAATTCTTTCACTTTACCCTAGGCTAGATAAAAGCCGTCCATGAATCGAAACTTTTCGTATTTTGAGTTATAAGTAAAAGAAATTAAATTTTTTCCATTAAGAAAAATCAAATCATAATTTAATTATTATAAAATATAAAATTTGAGTAAAGGCGGGAAAGCATAGTAAAGTATTTACCAAGAGATGTGTAACAAGAAATTAATATTTTTACATTTTTAAAAAGTGGCTTAGTAATTAATGCACTTTTTTTTAAGTAAGCAACTAATGACTGCTATATCCCGATTACCTAAAAAAATACTTAATGGCTTTAAAATTAAGCTTTTTTTCGGGCCATAGCCTGAGTTAAAAGTAAGCCCCACATACCATTTTTTCTTGTGATGATTTTACATGCAATAATGTCATTTATCAAATATAATTATTGTTCAGACCATATGTCAAGCAAAATGACTAGAAAAAGTGGTAAATGGAACTACTTTTAAAAAAATATGGGTTTGAAAATTGAGCAAAGGGTATTTGGACTATAAAAAAAAATTCGAGAAAATAATGTTAGATAATAATTTTAAAAATTGCTATAAAAAGTCATATTTACACACTCGAACCGACGTAATTAATTGGTATTTATTATAATTAATTACAGATAGAAAATTTTTAGTAACATTTGGTGGTTTTTGGGAACAGGACTCTGAAGTGTAGAAGCTATTAATTCATGTCCAATGGGTTTTATCGAATTATAAAATTAAGTACATAAATCATATAATTAAAAAAATGGAAAATACTGACATTCCGGGGCCCTTAAACCAAGGAGGAGACTAGAAGCTTCCTGGGCCTTATAGCATATGTGGTTAAATTTATAACGCATTTGGCCGATAGCATCGAGCCATTGAGGCGCCTGATGAAAAAGGAAAGCAGATTCAGTTGGGGCGAAAAGGAGAGCAAGGCTTTTGAAGACCTCAAACTTCGTTTGGCTAATATTCCGAGCCTCTCATACTGTAACCCAAGTAACAGGACACGTGTGATTGCTGATGCCAGCCCTGTTGCTCTAGGAGCGATATTGTTGCAGTTCGCCAGATGGGAGGAACCCTATATATAAGCTTATCTGAAGTTGAAAAACGATATTCTCAAACTGAGAAGGAGAGTTTGGCTTTCTTTCTGGTCAGTTAAAATGTTTTACTTTTACCTAGCAGGAAGAAGATCTAAAAGCCCTTGCAAGCAGAATAAACATCGCTCTCGTATGGGTTCCCGGACATAGGAACGTATACGGGAATGAAAAGGCTGATGAACTGGCGAGAAAAGGAGCATTAGATGGCGAAGCAGCGGAGGTAGCTGTCAAATACCCACTCAGCGCTATCAAGAGAGAACTTCTTCTGCGAGCTCAGAACAAGGCTGAAACCAGATGGAAAAATATTGGCACTTGCAAGATTGTAAAGGAAATTTGGCCGCGATACGACAAGCGTAGAACGGCTGAACTGCTAAGCAAGCCAAGAACAATGATCTTCAGAATAGCATCGACAATAACCGGACATTGGCCGTTAGGAGACAATGTAAAGAAAAAGGGCTGGCTCTCTAACGTTAGATGCCGAAGCTGTGACCAGGAAAACACACAGAGCACTAGGAAGCTTCGGGTTAGGAAGCCTACGTGACTTGGCGGAAAAGAACTTAGACGACATCAGCAGGTTTATTATCGGATCGAGATGGTTTGAGTATACCGAACAGCAGTGGTTCCAATAGTGGTGTAACAAAATGGCGGACTTGAGTTTGAGCTGGTGACGGATCATAAGCCACTGGAGACATTTTTTAAGCCAACGTCAAAGCCTACAGCAAGGATTGAATGGTGGCTCTTGTGGCTACAAGCATTTAAATTCGAAGTCATCTACTGGATGGTAAAGAAAATATTTCGGATGCTCTATCCCGACTCTGTTTACCTATGGCAAACTCCGCCTACTTCAAGAGTGAGCACATTTTTTCAAGTTATCGAGTCTACCGTCCTAGCATCATTGACTCCTGGGACCCGTGCTCATCAAACAGCTTTTACTCATTTCGTTATGAGCTCTCAACGCTTGAGAAAATACTATCAAGAGTATCTCCTACTCCTACTTCATTGTCCTATGCCTGCAACACTTCGTTAGGTTGAGTGCTCGGGTTAGAGCCGCTCTCGCTCTCGCCTTGCACAGGTTGCCCCATTACCGATAAAAACAAATTCCTTTAATATGGAGACTTGTGACGTCATGGAGTTAATGCATGATCCAATAATTAAAAGGCCATGGCTTACTACTTCCTATAGCTGCAATACGAAAATTGCAGCAGTTTTCTGACCAGGCCAACTAGTTCATTTTTTTTGCGTCACCTAATTCCATTTTTCTTCTCCTTCTTACATGAACGATTTAAATCGTTTTAGCAACCTTTGATTAAATTTAGAATCCCAATGACTTTGTGCGTAAAATATTATACCACCTCTAACAAATATTGTTTTGTTTTCAATCGTTTATTTGAAAAACTTTTTTTGTTTATAGTGTCTGAAACATTGGCATTGTGAGTACAACTTTTGTTGCTTGTTATTCGGATGCTATTTATAAGACTTCCTTTTGAATGGAATTAATTGCTATTTATGTATTTATATGGCACACGACATGGCTGACTTAACAACACTTTCGTCATTTATTTGTTGAGCTCACCTGTTATTTATTGTTCATTGATTTTAAGTACTTCGGTTTATGAATGGGTTGGGTCTTAAATATGCCAAATTGTTTTTATCCTTATGAGCTTGTGTCTCGATATGCTTTGTTTAGTTTATTTTTGAGTTCATCGTAAAATCCGCTAAATACCTCAAATTGAATACATTCATTTGAAATGCATTCATACAAATGCTTTTGTAAATAGTAATCAAAATCAAAAATAGCTAGACAATAACAAATACAACAAGTACACTGAGTACAAAAAAACTACAACAAACACTTTAATATGCACAACGTATGAGTTTAATGGCCAATTATCTATTCTATGGAACCATTAATAGTTGATTCGAAATTTGAATAGTCAATTCACTTCAATGAGGCACAAAAAGCAAGCAAAAACATCTTGTCCGTCATGTTTATTTGTTTGTTTTGTTTGAGGTACAGTGGTGTAGTTAGGGGGATGCCATAGCAACATATAGTACCAAAATCGAAAAAATGAATTTCAAATGAAAATACATATGTGATCAATAAAAAATAAATTTTTTGTAGGACTTAAATATCACTTGCAGATTATGAATTTTTGATTTTTTTCATATGTGTGAGGCCGCCTAAATTTATTAGTAATATTCTTATCTGAGCTCCAAATCTTGCAAGAAATTAATTAACTCTGCTTTCTTATCTTGACCGTAGACTATTTGACATTTGTAAGGCCTGTTACAGTGTAGATTATCCTTAAAGGGCAAAACCAGTCAAATTCTACGTTTATTCCAATATAATTAAGACGATACGATACTGAAACATCAAGCGAGAATCTCTTCAACTCTATTTACACAGAAGATTTATTCTAATGAGCATATCTTACCAAAAATAAAATTCCATGCAAGATACATAATTTTATAACTGAAGCTTTAACATTTTTATTCCTTTCAAAAAAAAAACAATTTACATTTTAGAATTGGTTTGCTCACAATTCCCGATTCAGCTCATTTTCATTACTATTATTTTCAATACTAGAATCCTCATTGCGACGTCTAGGTGCTTTATATTTATTTAAATAAATATAATTATGGTCCATGTTCCGTATGGGACTTGCATTACCTTCAATAGGTACGCCCGTACGTCCGCATAGTTGTCGAAATTCTTTTAACTGCTGCTCACTAATGGCCAAGGGTGTTGGACATATATACCACTCCGCAGGTTGCTCATTCACAGATCCATAATAGCTATAAAAATCAGTATAGAAGGCAATCATCAAATCACTTAATGGAAAGGCAGGGATCTCAATGGTTCTTCCGGCCTGCTGCACTGCTGCCAGATGTCGTGTTAATATGTCCATACAGTTATTCTGAGTCGATATTTCGAAAAAATATGTTACGATTAATTTACGCTGACTAGATGTCTGCGCATCACCGCAACCCAAACCACGGGTGTGTCCACACTGCATTACCAAGGGATAGGGTATATTATCCAGCATGTATGACCATTATTTTCCAAGCTAACTCCTGTGGGCGAAGTCTCATAGTTTGACCAGATTAAGGGATTTTGGAAATTGAAGCTCATCACGCAGTTGGCATCTATGTTAATTGGGCTTGAGTTAATGGCGGCGCAGGTATTGGCTTCCCCCATGCTGCTGGAGCCTGACTTGGATCCAGATATAGCACAGCTTTTATAAATACGAAGTGTCACCCATCCGGCTATTAGTAGAGCTATTATAAATAGATACCAATTGCCCTCTTTAAAAGCGCAATAAAAGCATGAAAACTTGTCGGACATTTTAAATTTTTACAAATATTTTGGTTTAGTATTTTAGAAATATTTATATTTGTAGGGATCTGTTTGAAGTATCACTTAAGAATGTGACTGCCTCGATGAAATTTAGGAATTAAAAACTATTCCAGAAATGAAAATAAATTCTTAGATGTCTAAAAAGTATGCATATCCGATAGATTTTACTTTTGAAGCCTAAATTAACAATAACATGTATATCGATTTTTGCTTTACAATACTAATGACAAGTTCTATAACGTCTTAAGTGACAAATTCGATGAAGCTTGCTCACCCTAAAGAGTCCGGAAATGTCGAAACCCTGACGTGCTGTGGTTTTTTGGACCTCGGATTCGGATTAAGCGACCCCGAAAACATGTAGTAAACATGGTCTGACCCCAAAAAATATATTTTTTTGCGTGCCTGGGCTATTATTGACTCAGAGCCCCTTAACTACCCATAAACACCCCACGCCACTGGCATTTACTTAGCTCGCTTTTATGTGCTTTGTATTTATGTGTGAAATAGTTTGATCTCATCTGAGATTATATAATTTCTGAAGCGCCTTTAAGCTGACTAATATTTATTATGGTAAAAATAATGCGCATAGCAACGTGCAACAGTTGCAGCAAAGTTTTTTATGTGGCTTCAACTCAAAGCTTATCATCTGGATAATTGTGATTGGAGCTGTTTTTGGGCTTTTATGGGCAACAACAAATCGCTTATGCATTTTTGGCTTGGCCAGACTGCAACCCAGCAAACATATTTTATTTAATTGGCAGCTGTTACAGCCGTGGCAGAGCGACATGATAACAGACCATGTTCCAGTGACATTTATGGCCAGGCTATTTGCAGGCAAAAACGTTTAAGCCAAAGCCCTAAAAGTGAAAATTAAACCTCTATATGGGCACTTAATGTGCTTTATGGCTTTTTGTCTAGGGAAACAAATTGTTCTGCGGCCTCCGACTGTGTCTTATTATTACTATTATTTAGTTTATTTTTTATTGCAGTCGCAGCAATTGAAAAACATTTTTGTGCACTTTATTTGAAACGTTTTACGTTTAATTTCTCAAGTTCAGTTCGGTATAATATACAGAGAAAACCGCAAACAATTTTCAATTGAATGCGCGTTGAGCTCAATAAAAAATGGTCCAAATGATGAACGCCAATTGAGTGTGCTGTGAAAATGAGAAGAAAAAAGTAAACCATACAAAAATTGCATAAAAAGTTGGAAAATAAATAACTATGAGTAGCTGCCACATGTCGTATGTGTAATATTTAAGCGCTTTACAGCCAACTGCAATTTACAGGGTATCCATGTTACTGGCTTTTTGGTTGGCTGAAAATGTAATTAAGACGTGATGGAATTTTCATCAATTAATTTTATTTTAATTGCCATCCAACATGACTCATTTGCGGCCAACACTTTATTAATATTTATCAAATACATTTTTTAGCTCTTAATAATAATAATAATAACAATAATAAAATGTAACACGAGTTGTATTTGACAGCCGTACAACAGTTGATTGTGTTTATGCTTGCTGTCATAATAAATTATAAATAAAAACTACTAAAAATTAACACAACCAAAAAAAAAAGATATCCAAAGCGTGCCTTAAATTGTGGCAGTAAAAATAAATTAATTAATTTTTATTTGGCGCAGCATAAATACTATGTAAGAGAAAAATGTATGCAGGTTTGTCTATGCGATGTTGGTACAGTGAAGCCTTTAGTGTAGGGAACGTGTTTTGAGGGAAATGGGATGTATTATGCAATTGGCAATAAATCTAAAAAGGATGAGTAAGTTCAGTAAAATTAATCAGTGAAAAAAAATACATTTTCTAAGTAAAAGATTTCTTATATACAATGAATAATGAATTATTAAACCAAAATTTTATATATCTATTCGACTGCTTAAACTTCCTAGAAATGGCATAAGAGCTGCCAAACGATTTTTTTTATTTTCTATCATCTCTTTCATTATTGTAGCAAAATGTTAGTCCACCTTATTTTTAGGCCACTTCGATAGTTCTTATGATCAAAGATGATATCTATTTGTATAAAGGCTCGCCAATGCATTATGGTTTTTTTTGGCATAAACCATTTTTTTTTTTTGTATATTTTAATACTTCAATTAGATCGTAAAATTCAATTTTTGAGAGTGAGCTTGGTAAAAACCAAAAGCGAAATAAAAACTGTAATGATGGAGGGCGGACTGTAGAGAGAATATCCGGGCCCTGCGGGAAATCTCGGATCCGGGCCCCTATCAATTTTTTTGATTTATAAAAATGGAAATAATTGTTGAAAAGTGTGAGATCAACATAAAAAAAGTATAGAAAGGATTTCTGAGAGAGTTGATTGCAATCATAATAATAACATTCGATATGGTTAAACAAAAGAGTATTTTACGGAGCTCTTGTAGAATGATAATTCACTGTATTTTTATAAGCCAAAATCTTTCCGAATGACTTTCGACTCCGAGCCCCTCCGAGAGCTCCGGGTCCGAGAGAAAAAGTACCCGATCCACACACAACCTCCCCACCAACCCCTGGATGGAGGATATTAGCCTAGGTGCATGGTATTGACGATTAAATAAAATTCTAACCATTTTTTTGGGGTTTGTCCCATTATTGTTATTTTGAATATGTCCTTACAAAAGTAACTTTGCTTCGTGGATTATAACTTCTGCAGGGCATATCGGATCACAGTGGTTGAAATGCCAATTTAATAATCAAAGTGCTCAGAATACTGCAAAACTAACTTCTTTTGCCACAATAAGGAATAACGTAAAATCTAGACAATTGACTGAAAATAATCCACAGCGTAGAGAAGAGTTGGCTGTTCAATACTGTAGTGAATAGGCTCATAAGGAAACAAATCAAAAATGAAAGCTTACTATGATAATCTGGCGAAGAATGCGCAGATAGCGGCTGATAAAGGTGTTATGAGAAATTTCCATTGTCTGGTAAAAACTATTGAAGGTGGGATGCACGTTGCAACGACTTGCCCTATAGAAGACGAAAGTGGCAACGTGGTTACTGTTCAGAAAGAACAGTTGGAAGTTTGGAAGAGAAACTTCGAAGCAACAGTAAATTCCTACAATAGCTCCAATAAGAACCTCCCAATCCGAGAGAGACATAATGTAAACAGGCAAATAAAAAGTAACCCTCACACTCCAGAGACAATTGTTGGTGCAATTAACACCCTGAAAAAAAGCAAAGCTCCGGGAGCAGATAAAATTGCCGTTGAAAGCTTCCAAAGGAATGCTCACATGATGGCACAAAAGCGAAATCCTATCTTGGGAAGCTGTTTGGACCACTGAAAATGTACCTAAATCTTGGAATGAATCGGTAATTATCAAGATTCCGAAGAAGGGAAACCGACAAATATGCTCACACTGGAGGGGTATATCTCTCCTGCCAACCATCATGAAAATCCTCAACCACAAAAGTTAACTCCGATCTTGGAAGCTGTTTGGACCTCTGAAAATGTATTTGAATCTTGGAAGGAATCGATAATTGTCAAGATTCCGAAGAAGGGTATCTCTCTCCTGCCTACCATCATGAAAATCCTCAACCACAAAAGCTAACTCCGTTCTTGGAAGCTGTTTGAACCACTGAAAAGGTACCTAAATCTTGGAAGGAATCGGTAATTATCAAGATTCTGAAGAAGGAAACCGACAAATATGCTCTAACTGGAGGGGTATCTCTCTCCTGCCAACCATCATGAAAATCCTCAGCCAGATCATATTGTACTAAGCCGTATTTCCGAGCCACTTAACAACGTTCTACGAAGAAATCAAGCTGTCTTTCTCCCTCAAAGATCTTGTATAGTTCTAATATACACTGTACATATTATCGTAGAGCAATCCGAGGAATTCAACTCTACGTTATGTAAAGTTTGAATAGATTTTCTGAAAGCGTTTGACCCTTTGATATGGAAGCAATTTGGGAAGCACTAAAGCACGAGCTAAAGGGATTCCAGACAAAATTATCAATATCATAAAAGCGTCGTATACTGGGGCCTCAAGCCGAGTTTTGCACTGCGAACAACAAAGCAATCCTTTTGAATGCAATAGCGGTGTGAAACAAGGATGCACACTTTTGCCCTTGCTCTTAATCACTGTTCTGGATTTGGTATTTGAAGCAGCTGAATTAAATAGGTTTGGAATCAATTGGAAATTTAACCGTAAACTAGGAGATCTAGAATATGCACATGATGTTCTATTTTCTTCCCGTCATTCGGACCTTAAAGCCCATTTAGATAGACTCGCCACAGAAGCTTCAAAAATTGGTCTTAAAATCTAGAATATGCGGATGATGTTGTTCTACTGCACAAAAACGAAAGATAGCGGGTGGGGAAAATAAAAGATTACTAATATTTTTTTAAATTAAATTCGAAAGCTATCACCCACTTAAAAGTTGAGATCAATGCTATTTTCTGCGCGTAAGTTGATTGTGAAAGCCAAAAAAGTAAAAAGTCGGTAAATCTATTAATTGAGTAAGTTATGTTTATATTAGTATACCGGGGTTAAACGTTAAACCAGATTATTGACATATTTATAAAAAAATAATCATACATTTTTTTCCTCTCTTATATGCATATTCACATTATTCATTTATTGATATTAAATATGACATTTAAAGCTGGTCAATTAATTGAATAAATAAAACATAAAACAAATAAAAATCTGAACGCGTTGATTGTAAATTCAATAAACTAAAAAATTTAAAAGTTTATATATAACTCAAAAATGATTTTAACGAATGAAATTGAAGTACATAAGCAGATGCATACATTTTGTAGGATGACCAGCAACAATTTAAGCGCATCTTACGGGTATTCACTGTATGACTCAGTTACTATGCTTTTATTGCCGTTTTTTTTCAATTGAATTAAGCATACGCCCCAAGCGCCAAGAGGTCATTAAGCCAGCTGCTGTCATCGGGCGTGCCTGGGTTTATTTGTTTTTATGATTTTTTAATAACACGCTTATTAAGCTGCTTAAGACGACCGACGACGACGTTAGCAAACCGGCAAACTGAACTGAGTATATGTATATACAACAACAAAAACAACAAGTACAACAAGTAAACAAGTACAACGAGTACATTGAGTATAAACAACTACAAGATCCAAAAACATGAAATATTTGAAAAATTTGACATGCATCAAATACGTCAGACAGTCTTGCAGTCAGTTTTTCCGACGCTCAGTTCGTCAGTCGGTTCGTCAGTGAATGTGGTGCAAGTTCCCCCTCAAGCACCACACACCCATTCACTCATTCATTCATTCATTCACAAAATGCCGCAATTGTTGTTCGAGTTTGTTTTATTTTTTGGTCAGCCAACTATTAAACTTGAAGCTTGAATTACACTTTGCTCTATTTATAATCACATATAAATGGTATGTATATATATGTATACATATGTACATACATATGTACACATACCGTATGCTATTTACATTTAATCATGTGCATACATATATTTACATGCATATTGACGGCGTCTACTCTACATGACTTGCTTATGTGAACCTAAAGTATGACAGCGACGTTGACTGCGCCGCTGACTGCAGCGACGCTCCACGACGTCAGCAGCAGCAGCGACTGCAGCAGCGGCAGCGAATACGTGCGCTACAATGCTCGAAACGAGTCGCTTGCTCCGCTCGGGGCGCACTCATAAGCACGTACTGTAATTTAAATTCATATGATGCGAGCTGTGCATATATTTATATATATTACTATAAAGTACATACATACTTACTTTGTACAATATTATTATACTATATAAATATATATTCTTATAGCTATAGCTAGACCTTAAGTACATATATATTATATGAGTAATATTTGCAGTTGCTTAATAAACAATTATGTTTTAGGTTGGGTAGCGTATCGTATTGGTTGGTATGCAAAGTGTTTCTCTTGCTTGGTTTTGTTTGCGGTATTCGGTATGGGTTATTTGCTAGGGGTGTTTCGGGGCTGCTTCTAAACATTCTCCAAATAACTGTCAACTGTGGCTTAAACTGTCAACTTATCGAGCAGTTACAAATGCGGCAAAGATTATGTCATTAATAGGGAATGACAGTGAAGGCCAAGCTTAAAGTTCCTGCAATACAGATGAGATAAAAATGTGTCAGTAACGTCTTAGGAATCTCTTGATGGGTTGGTCTCAATTTGTACAGAGAATCTTTTAAAATAAAATCAATAGAACGAAGATGTTCACATAATAAAATTCTTTTGTAGCGCTTCTCAGCATTTATATAAAATAATTTTAATAAAGAACGTTTTTTATAATTTATTTTTTTTATTCCTTGATAAAATTATACATCTAGTTGACAATCGCATAGGTTAAAACTAATACCTTAGCTCTCCAGTAACACAACTTATCGCTCCTAGTCGGAGCATTTAACTTTTTAAATTTAAAGTAACATTATTTTATATTAGGGAAGGATGACTTTTAAAGATCTTCCTCTTCTGTCATTCTCGACTTCCAGTGGAGCATAGGGCCATATCTTTGAATTCGATGCCTTTGCATGGTTTTGGTTTCATTCATGGTGATGTCTTCGCTTGGATTTTGCACCTCCAAGACCCTTGTGCCAGCTGCCGAAGTAGAAGGAGATCTCGTATTAAGACGATAACCTCTTGGAGTAGTGTTTCCATTGTTGTTACTTTACATGCTTAAACATCAATTGCTGCTGAAGTCGATGGGTGTTGAGGCTAAAGACGGTACGCATAACACGTTTGTAGAGCGAGCCGTTCGATCCGAGACAGACACCCGCTTGAAGCCGCGCCTCAACTGGCGAGCAGGCGCTACAAACTACGCAAAGATTGCCGTTGATTGACGATATAATTCATCCGCCTTTCAATGCGTACTCTCTTTAGCTCTTATGTTATAATGGCCTAAAAAGATTAGATTTTGTTAGCCCTGACCAAGACTTCCACACGGGTTGGTTACCGTATCTTCATCAAGGTTGCTCGGGTTACCAGGGTACACCAAGTGGAGGTAAGAGTAGGAATTGAGTGCTGAGTCTGCCGATAACAGGATACCATCGGAGACATCAGCACCCCAGGAACACCTCTTAAAGATCTTAAGCTTACCCAATAATAATATTTGTGAAATACATTTTTAAAATACAATTTTTGGATGGTTGATCGAATTCGGTTTTGAAAAATGATTCCACAACTTCCTGACTATCGGACTAATATCTGAAGTGTTACTATCTTATAGCTCAAATATAGTTCCATCCAATGGTCCATCATCTAAAAGAACTACGATCTGTCCCCCTTTTAAATCGAATTGCGAAGGCCTAGTGACAGAAATAAGGTAGAGGAGGGTTTCAAGGCACGAAAATCTCTAAGGGCAGTTAATTTGTCTAAAACATTTTTTCGAGAGTTAAACAAAGTCAGGGGGGAGACGTCTTATTGAAATTAAAGTTATAATAAGACGCTACTTAGCGCGCATAACTATTTTATTTTAAAATATTTACAAATTATAGTATTTAGCAACTTATATTATATGTGAATTAACGTAATGTTAAAAAGAGGCTTCAAACTTTTTGGGTAATATATTTTTTTCGGGAAAAATAATTAAAAAATCTTTAATAAAAAGTTGGATTTACACTTCTAAAAAGCTAACTTGCAAAAAAACTAAAAAATCAGCTTACTAGGGTGTGTGCCACAAATATCTTTCAATAGAATTCTGATTCTATTTGATAGAAAAGCTTTAAACAGAATGTTTTGATAATATTTATGTTAGTCTCAGGGTCTAAAAAGAGTGTTTTGGATTATTAAGTAAAGCAATTTATTTGAACAATATTTTTCTTTTGAGCTGGCTTTATGCTTTGATATTTAATTTAAATTCTTTTTATACAAAAATAAAAAAAGAAGCGTATGTTAAAGTCGGGTGCGGACGACTTTGCGACACCCTGTTCCATAGCTTGCAATGAAATCCGGTGTATTGCTTAAAAATACCAAATGGCATTTGATTGCCTAATTAGGTTCCCTCATAAAAGAATTTGTAGCCAAAAGTGTTTTTTTGACAGGTTGTTCCTATGGGGGCTATATGATAAAGTCAACCGACTTTAATCAAAGTTGGTACAGAAAAACTTACGATATATTCATAAACAAACAAATTATCCATCTAAAACTTTAAGTTTTTTCGAGGTCCTCTGAAACACCCCTATGAGAGCAAAATAATGTAACTCCGATATCAAAAAAGTAAAACAAACTTGTCTTCAATGGAATAAATAATATGGGATCTAATATGAAAGTTTGGTTACCCTAGCTCTTATCAGCGCTGAGATTTAGACGTTCATACAGGCGGATATGGGTATATCGACTTCTCTAGTCACCCTGATTAAACTTTAGGGGGTCTCCGACGACTCCTTCTGTATAGTACCCACATTTTCGGCTTATATAAAAATATTTGGCTTTGAAATTTGGTTCGAAAATTGTGCATAATCGGAGCCATAGATGTTGCATGAGAGTCAAAGTTGTTATAATAAGTCGCTATTTTGCGAGCAAAGATAATATTATACTCTGCTATTTTCGTGTTGGACTGTTTTATCTAATATTTTTCACAATATTAACAATAATAACACAGGTCTACAAATACAGGGGTCATGTGAGTTGTTGGAAAGCTAAGAGCCATTTCCGAAGTAATTTGGTGCGTAGAATCTGAATCCGGCATCAGAACTGCCCATCACTTCAGGATTTTGAGATATTTAAGGTTATGTACCCAAAAACGGCGTTTTTTCCTACTTTTGAGGTTATGTACAGAGCGCAAAAAATTTTCGGTCTTTCTCTCCAGTTACATCATTTAGTACAACTCTTACCCTTAATTTAAGGGTTCAAGAGATCAATTACGATTTTTTTCGCAAAGTTATGGCTTTTCGAAGTTACGAGATATATCCCTTAGCATTTGCAATAAGCCTTTGAGATAACTAAATAAATGTCAAAACATTATGAAGTTAAATGTGGGTAGTTCCATTAAACACGAAAGATACGATTATCGTAAAAACTCAAACTAATAAATGAATTTTAGTTATCAATCCGAATTTTGCATGGACAGAGAAGTAGAAATTAGCTTAAATTATTTCGGATACTTTTCCTTGTAGACTAGTGTAATCTACCAAATATAGCTTTGGAGTAAAAAAGTTAATCAGGTGGCTGCTTTTCCGAATTCTAAAACGAAATCCGTAAGAGACATTATTAACATGTGCCTTTAAACAAGCAACTAAACTGCTCTACTTGTTTCGAAATATCTATACAAACAACAGATAATTAAAAACTCGACCCTTAATTGCATTTCTCTTAATTGTTACTTGATCGTATTTGAATGTTATCACGTTATTTAGAGCAATTAGTGAAATGAGCTAAAGAGGCGGCAAAATCAATTAGAATAGAGACTGACAACTAAAAGCAAGCAGAGTTAATAAATAAGCTATGCAAAACGTTTAAGTTACATAAACTAAATGAAATTCAATGCGTAGTTTTGTTTGTGTAATTCATTTCATAATAAACTTATAAAACTACTCTAGAACAAACCGAAAGTCATTGCCCTCTTACGATAAACAGAGTACTATAAAAGTTATGTATATAGTATATAAAGTAGTTATGTGCTTATAAGAAATGTGCAGAGAGGGGGGCGTGTCTGTCCAACTGTCATTCATTTTGTCGCTTTACCCGAGAAGACGCTCTTCAACTTCCAACAAGAGTCGTTCAAGCACATGCCAGAAACAATGCAGCTGCTGCACATGCTGCCAACTGCGCTGCTAACGTCTACGTCAACGTCGGCGTCAGCGTCAACGTGACTGCACTAAAAATAACAATTTGCTAGCGTATTCGGTTTGGTATTTTTATTTTATTTAATTGTTGCCGTTGCTGTATTTTGCTCAAGTTCATGGTTAAATAAAAAAAAAAAAAATTAAATTAAAAATAAAAACAACAAAATAAAACACGAGAAATACTTTCCCACTTCCTCGCTGCAAGCAGCTGTTGTTTTTGTTGTCATTGCCGTGCAATTAGCCAAAAAATATATACTTATTTTTATTTCACTTGTCGTCATGGGTGCTTCTTTTTTGTTTTTATTTTGCTGCCAGACAGACTTGCGTAGATATTCTAGAAGGTATAAATAGGCCAGGGGCCCAGGCAGTAACCTGCGCACTTTGATATCAGAAATCAATTAAAATCCCGAATCCCTGACCCTTACTCCCATAGCCAAACACACAGATACACAGCAGTTAGTCAAAAGCATACATATTAAGCTTTCAATGGCTGCCTATACTATAAACCATTGATGGCCTCAGGATAGCTAACCCCCAATGATGACCCACTGATGACCCACTGATGACCCATTGTTTGACCCATTGATTTGTTTGTCAATGATTTGGCAATTGACGCTACTCAAACTGTCAGTTTATGCAATTTGTCGCCCATATGAACTCAAATTGTGGTTTAGAGATCAACTCTCTCCTCGCTCTCTCTCCTCGCCCGCTCTCTCTATAATGCCATAATGTGCACGCTGTGCAACGTGGCGTATGAGTGCTGTGTGATTGCTTCGTGTTGAGTTGCACATTAGCAGCACCTGCTACTGTATTTCGACCCGACTGACGGCTATGCATCATTTAGTATGCATTACTCTTGCTGTTGTTGTTGTAGCCATGTAAATTTGATGCTTGCCACTTGCAGTTTTAGGTCAGCTCAATGCCGGGGAACGACATAGTACTATGCTCTGGTTTTTGGTCTGTTGTGTGCTCATTTCGACGCCCACGTGCCAATCAAGCGGGAACCGGGGACACTCCTAAATCGTTGCATCCACAGACTTGCTGGCGTCACTAGTCATGCCCATTGTAAGCCTGACAGAGAAAGAGCTTTAGCATGAGTGAGATGCATCTAGATATGAGCGAGACCCAAACTGTCACTCAGCCAATCAATTTAGCTGTATGCAAACAAACACAGCGACAAACATTTTACTCAGCTCTGATTTTCACAGACAATATGCGAATTTTAATTTTTTTTTGTTGTTGTTTTTTTTGCAAGCGCCCCTTCTCAGTCATCCCCCAGCAGCACCCCTTTGTGCCTGCCCACGACAATCCGTACCTTATATAGGTAATGTGCTCTGTGATTTGTGCTAAACATTTTTATGTCTCCGGTTCTAATTAGAAATGCGTCGTTTTGGACTGACATTGAGCGTTGATTTATGTAAAATGTGCTTAAGTTTTTTTGTTGTTGTTTTTGTATGTACTAGTTTATGCCCTTTTTGCGGGTATATTACAATCTTTTTTACTCCATTTTTGGGATACGCTAACTGGAACTAGATATATGGCGTCATAAAGTAAATACTAATTACTTGACTGTATTGGCTTGTGCTGTGGAACACATAAACTGGGTCGAAATGATGCTCATTGTGGCTAATAGTGCTGGATGAGAAGAGTCAAACTCTTTAAGAGTTTAAGGAGCTTAAGGAAAACTAAGATATTGCGAGTGGGAATAAAAAAAAAAAATAATAAGAAATGTGTAGGGGAAGGTGGGGCAAAACGTGCTACTTCTGATATTTTTGCATTTTTGTGGTAGCCATAGGGCTGAGGGGGCTTTAAGTAGGCATTATGTTAGCCCACTTATGTGGCTAAATTTTAGCCTTAAACAATTTTTAGTTGCAACTGCTCTAAGTTTCTCGAATATTGAATTTTATAAAAGACTATTACCTCATCGCGATATTAGGGGCATTTCGCGTATGCCGAGCTGTAGGCAACCGGACGGGTCACAGGTTGTGTCAGCCTTCAGATATGAAGGTTAGCTGCGAATAACCAATAAGCAGTCCCGGACAGCGTTCAGCGGCTAGGAGGGGAGAATCTCAGAGAGGTTTTTGGGTGGCACCGAACTCCTTATAAATCTGAGTGTCTAAGATTCTCCTAGCGTCATGGCGGGTGATTTGGCGCCATTCAATAACCAATCATGCTAACAACCTATGCTTTAATGCATTGCAAGCCCCGACATGAGTTGGTGGACTCGTGTTGAAGGCACGGTAGCGCAGGAGCACCTCGCGAGCCAACAATAGCATCCACAGACTTCCTGGAAGTTGACTGCCAACATGTGCTAGTCATCAGAGGATGGTAGTTCCTACTAAGCTTCCACTTTGTACTTATAACTATCGCGGAAAAACTACCGACCTGAATAAGAGTTAATTTAAACATGGATCAAAACGTAATGATTGGAAAGTCTCCAAGGGGTAATCGTGTTTCGAGAAATCCCCCTGCTCCAGCAGCCTGCACATCGGATTTGGAGGTGCCAAATTCATGTCACATTAACACAAATTCACCTATAGCAGAAACCTCAAAAATACACAAGAAGGCCCTATGCTCCAACCGGAGATAAAAGAATTGATGATGACGATGATTACTTCAGGTTGGGGCAAAATGCGCCATACCGGGTAACGCGGGTTTCGGGGGGTTAATTGCTGAGGAAAAAGAGGGCAACTTAACACGAAAGATTTTGTTGGCCATTTTTTAAAGAAATTGTACTTTGAAAAAGTCAGGAAAATTACGAATTTCTTCAATTTGTGACTTAACGCGGGTAGGCTTGATTTTTCGGAGCGCATGTATTTTGTTTGGCTTTTTTGTTCTGTTTCTCCTATGCCAGACCTTTCATAGGCTCGGGGTCGATAAAGATGACAGAAAGCACCTAGGCGTTAGGTTGTGTGAGTCAAAACCCAAAAAGCGTGGCGCATTTTGCCCCATGCTAAGTTGTGCGTTTTTTTTAAGTCGGTAACGCGTGGTACGAAAGTGAGCTAAAATTTCGCCAAACCGATTTCATTTTCGTGTTCATCACCAACATATTACCATAAAAACTCGTTTTCAATTAAGTTCGACAAATAAAAATTTACCAAAATATGATATTTCCTTTCACCGAAATATTTGTAAAGTAGTGCTCAAGACACACTTCCTTAAATAAATTACAAATGACACGCC
Organism: Chymomyza amoena; assembly: GCA_037043745.1. NCBI lineage: Eukaryota > Metazoa > Arthropoda > Insecta > Diptera > Drosophilidae > Chymomyza > Chymomyza amoena. The sequence goes on from JBAMAX010000134.1 coordinate 77,344, forward strand.
AAAGTGAAACAAACGCCTAGAGCTTTCCACAAAAGCTATGTATCGAAAAAATTGCAAACTTCCAGCGACTACCGTCGGGACGGTAATCCAGGTTGAATATTTCCCAAGTGGCGCGTTTTGCCCCACCCTCCCCTACTTTTTAATTTATGTTATTTAGTTTTCAGCTAGCTTTTCTTACTCACCATAAATAAATTCCCTGGAGGGGCATGGGAATCTCTATTAATAACGGTTTGAACAGAACAGGGACTGTCTGGTATAGCCGAATACGAACGGCTGTGTCATTGATTAATAGAGACTTTCTGTGGCAAATAGCATTTTTGAGCTTGCGATGCGAGTGCTAGGCAAATGCACCAGTGTTGCTGCGGGAAATCGAACCACCGACCTTCGGTTTTAGAGGCGTGTACGCTACCACTTACGCCGCCGACGGTCTTACTCACCATACCCCTGACTTTTTGGAATTTTTATTTAAATAATACTTTTAGCATTATGAGCATATTTGCTCCGCAACTCGCAAGCGTCATCTAGCTACAATGCCTTGCTGGCGCCATCTAGCGGCAACAGTTTGCTTGCGCAATATAGTAGCAGTTACTGTTTAAGAGAAATCATCGGCGTTAGCTCCTAAAAGGGAATGTTTATACTAATAACTAAATTAATTCAAGAGAGGAAACAAAATTGCAGTTTCCAGACAGAAAATCATCTATCATTATAATCATCATCTATTTATTTTAGATAGAAGAAGCTTTATTTACTAATTTCCCAACTTCCTTGTTTATAGCAAAAATAAGTTCCCTATAGAGTATCTCTGCTTCCACTACTAAACGTTTGCTTTAATTTTCAACTAATGCTTTATTTTTCGCATTCTCCACAGTTAATAAACTGCACTTAAAATTTTCGAGAAATTTATGTCATATCTACAACTGTCAATCTTGTTTTATATTAGTTTCTTCTGGTTTACAGCTTTTTGCTTTGTCTTCCTGAAAGCTCAGAAACTACTGTGGCAATCGTTTGTAGACTTTGCTGTGCCACGCCTTGTTCCAACAGCCCACTTCTCACTTAATTCACAATGCAATTAGCATACAAAGCACGTAGCATATTCAAAATGCAATGAAAAACATGTTAATATTATTATTGCATTTGTTGTTATTGTAGATTTATTGTTGTTATTGTTGTACTTAAGTGAACTCCCAAGCAGGTGAAATGAATTTGTTTTGTTTGTACAAAGCATTGTCTACTGCTTTTATTCAGAAGATTTCAATTTACAAGCAGTTGATATTATTTACTAAGACCATTTGCATTTTACGCTCTACCGCAAAAGATGATTCAACAAATTATGACAACGTTAAAAGTTACTAATCAATTTTTTATACACGGTGGGGGGGGGCTTACTATGGAAACCATTAAAAAGTCGTGAAATGCAAATTCCATAGAAACGCTTATCTTGAATACTTACCCGGCCAGCTGGCAGACAGTCTAAGTTGTGAAAAGAAAAACCCTGACCTACACCTAGAACTATACTTTGGGCCAGATGTCTCTAGACAGTTGCTGAGAATTAGTGAATCAATTGCGCATAGGTTAACAAAAACCATTGTAGAATTAAAAATCTTTTGGTGAATTTCGAATGAACTTGGTAAGGAGGTTTTAAACTGTATAATAGTTTTATATCTATCATACAATTAAGACGCTCTTTAGAAAAAAAAATTTTGGCACTTTCCGGAAAAAGTATCGAAACATTTTATGCGGATGTGTTTTGAATCCGCATTTTTAGTGCTCCCAATTTGTTATGTGGCTTAAAATGAAATGTTTTGTTGAAGAGGAATTATTGCGAATCCGCACATTTTATGCGGATTTGTTTTAAAACCGATTTCTTGGTACTCTCAATTTAACCAAAACGAATGTTATGTGATATGAAACCGGATGTTGTGTTGGAAGAGAAATTAATTCGATTCCGCAAAAAAGGTTTAAAGTTAGTTATTTACTCAGAGTTAGTTTTTTATATTTTTTTCCTGGCAAAAACCCAAAATGAATTTTTTGTTTGCCTTATCAATTGATTGCCTGAAAATTTCCCTTGTAAATAAAATTACCAAGTCGTGTTAAATTTTAACAAACATTGTTGCTAAAGTAATATTTTCTTGTAATCTTAAAAGACAGAATAACAAAGTGCAAAGCAGTATTTCAATAATAATAAAATAGAAAAAAATACACTAATAATGTTAGCAAGAATTTATTGGAAAACTAAGGTATAAAAACAAATTCGATTTCCGGAGAAAAACTATCAGAAAGTACTTTGTGAGTAGGTTCACACAAGTAAATAACATATTTTATATCCTATACGATTATATAGGTTTTGTTTTTTTTTTGAGACATTTCCCCGTCATATTGTCTGTCTGAACGTCTAGACCTCGGAAACTAGAAAAGCTGAAATAGCCAAACTTGTCATTTGAATATCCCATTCGATATATTTTTTATTATTATTGCTGTTATAAACTAAAATTTGTATTTTTATGAGGCAAATTTTTTTTTGTCAGAATGTTTTGTGTTTGTTGGATAAAATATAGTTTAGGTTTCGGCCTGTGGCGTATGAGTTTCTGTAGAAAGATTCAGGGCCGCATCTTTATGTTTCAAGTAAAGTTTGATTCTTTAGGTCACACCTTGATTTCGGAATTTCTGCAGTTTTAATTTTTATATTTTTTTAATTAGGTTTATTTTTAGGCTTCGAAATTTTTGAGTGAAAAAGTATTTAATTATTACCAGAGTTAGAAAAGACTGACTTTTTAAGCTCATAAAAAAAAAAAATCATTTGAAAATTCGTAGATAAAATAAATACTCTACTTGACAAAATTCATTAATTTAATTCTCAGTTAAGAGTTTTTTTAGGAATTGAAAAATCTGAAGTGTGGTAATAAAAGTTTTTCAATAGCTAATTTTGTATTTCTTAATACGAAATATGTATCAGTCAATCAACGTCTCCTCTTCCTTACTAAATAAGTATATTTTTTAATAACATCCTTATATTTAAAAAAAAATTTAGTTGTAACAATGGACAATATATTTATATTGTTGAGGCTTTTTAACTGAGGAGTTTTATATAGTGTTGTTTAATTTATTATAAAATTTAGAAATGTGATGTTTAATTTGTAAGGAAAATTGTGAGAAAAAGTTTACTCAGACTACTTAGAACCAGTTTAAACTTGAAACGGTTGATCATGCTTGATAGGATACATTATACGAGGTATGTTCAAAAAGTAAGGTGACTTTGTATTTTTAAGAAAAAATATTATTATTTATTCATCAATATTTATGTTGTTCCCTTCCAAGTAATCCCCCTCAGATACAATACACTTATGCCAACGGTTTTTCCAATCCTCAAAGCACTTCTCATAAGCACTTTTCGGTATAGCCTTGAGCTCTTTCAGCGATGCAGTCTTTATCTCTTCAATCGTTGGAAATCTCCGTCCTTTCATAGGTCTCGTTAGTTTTGGTAACAAGAAAAAGTCACATGGGGCCAAATCCGGTGAATATGGTTGGTTGGCTGAGGCATGATTGTGGTGTTGTTTTTGGCCAAAAAATCTCTCACAAGCAAAGATGAGTGAGCAGGGGCATTATCGTGATGCAAAAGCCATGAATTGCTTTTCCACAATTCTGGGCGTTTTCTTCGTACGGCGCATAACTTCCAGATAATACTGTTTATTGACCGTACGACCATATGGTAAGAGCTCCTGATGCACCACGCCATGGTCTTGGCTCTTCTGGCCAGTTCCATTGGGACGATTGGGCTTTGGTTTCGATATCATAACCATAGACCCATGATTCGACACCAGTTATGACCCTTTTGAGTAAATCTGGGTTGACGTCATTCAACAGCTCTTGAACGATACTCATGCGACTGTTCTTTTGGTCAAAATTTAGCAATTTCGGAACAAACTTCGCTGACACACGTCTCATGCCCAAAACGTTAGAAAAAATTTCATGGCACGAGCCAAGCGATATACCGACATCCTCAGCAACTTCTCTGATAGTGATTCGACGGTTTTCCAAAACAATTTTCTTCACTGCTTGAATGTTTTCATCAGTTGTTGACGTGCTGGGGCGTCCAGAGCGAGGCTCGTCATTGGCATCTTCCCGGCCATCTTGGAAGAGTTTGTACCATTTGTAAACATTTTTTTTACTCAGAACAGTTTCACCGTATGCTACCTTCAACATTTCTAGTATTACGGAGCACTTAATTTTATTAATTAATTAATTTAATCCGTTGATCCATATTTTTCGATAGCAAAAAATCGCCGAGCACGCAAAACACTTATAACCTTTACGCCTCTCACAACCAAACAAAAAATGTCATTCACTTGAAATTTGGTACAGATGTTCGGGAAGAGTGTACCAACACAACAAAAAAATCGATAATCGAAAATACGTTGCCCGCGAAATTTGAAAAGTCACATTACTTTTTGGGCACACCTCGTACAGCAAAGGTTCCATATTTTGATATATTTTGTAAAAAGTTAGATACAATTTTAATAAAATAATTAAAAACATCTTACAGCTTAAGGATTTTTCCAATATTCTTGACGAATTTAAATATTGTTATTGTAAATTTTAGTTAATATTTTTAAATACCATGTATTTAGTTGAAAAGCTATATTTAGCTAATTTCGGTATATATTTTTGTATCTAAATAAAACTATATATTAATGCCATACAATAAAAAAAAGAAATTTTAAATATAACATCATTCTAACTCCTTCTTCTTTATTTTATTTTTCAGGTAAGTTTGAAAAACAATAATTTTCAAGTAAGTAAGAAAATATTTAATTTAAAAAAAAAATTGTTTTTTCTGATTAACCAAAAAATACTCGGCATCTGGAAAAATTATGTCAAAAGCTTTTACTAGTTTGAAAAATATAAAAAAAAATTTTTGATTTTTTATTACAAAGATAGTGTTATTATATATATTTTTATTATATTCAATCATTTTTTATTTACGTGTGTTAATTAATTCATGGCAGACAAATAAGTGTATCTAATCCAAATTAGCCTTTTCTCGGACTCTAACGAATGGAAATAAACACGATTTTTGCGGCCACTGACCTTTAATATCTGGACATGGTGTCATAATATTCAAATCGATTATTCATGTCAAGTTCGAACTTATTATCTTTCAATTCTATGGCGAGGATGCTAGGTCCCATCAAAAAAATAAAGATCCAAAATTGTGAAAATTACAAACTTTTTATTTTCTATTGGTTTTTTTCAATGAATTTAGTCACATTAAATGCCATTAACACTTTTTTTTAATCTGGTAGAACACTTTTGAATTGGAAAGTAAAAAAATTAAACTAATATACAATAATTTAAAAAAAATGCTTATTTGTCATTTTTATACCCTGTACCGTATGGTACCAAGGGTATATTAAGTTTGTGCAAGCCGAAAATGTATGTAACATATAGAAGGAGACGTCGGAGACACCCCAAAGTTACCTAAAATATGATCAGGGTGAATAGAGAAGTCGATACCGTTTTTCCGTACGTCCGTCTGACCGTTCGTCCGTTTGAACGCCTAGATCTCAGAGATGGTTAGAGCTAGAGTTACCAAACTTTCACATTAGATCCCATATTATTCCATAGGAGACAAGTTTATTTTATTTTTTTGATATCGGGGTTAAATTATATAGGGGTGTTTGAGACGACCCCGACAAAAAAAAAGTTTTAGATGAATAATTCGTTTGTTTATGAAGATATTGTAACCAAATTTGGTATTCGAAAGTTTTTTATAGTTCCCAATGACTGCGCTAAATTTCATCAAAATCGGTGGACTATATCATATAGCTCCCATAGGAACGATCGGCCAAAATAACTTTTTTAAAGAAAAGTTCGCTATATTTCGTTTTTTAATAAAGATATCGTAACCAGATTTGGTGTTTGGAAATTTTTTAGTGCACTTAATCAATGTACCAAATTTGAACAAAATCGTTTGACTAGATCATATAGCTCCCATAGGACCAATCGGTCCAAAAACACGATTTTTATACAAAATTCGATGTGTTTTGTTTGTTTGTAAAGATATTTGAACTAAATTCGGCATTCAGATCTTTTTTAAGGTATTTAAGCACTGTGTCAAATTTTATTGAAATCGGTTGACTATATCATATAGCTCCCATAGGAACGATTGGTCAAAAAAAATGTTTGCTAAAAATTCTTCTGTTTTTGGTTTTTTGTGAAGGAACCGGATTTTATTGCAAGCTAGTGGTACAGGGTATCCTAAAGTCGTCCGCGCCCGACTTTCCGTACGCCATTTTTAATCTAGTAGAACAGTTTTGAATTTGAAAATAATAAAAAAATTACAATAAAATTCAATTTACAAAAAAATAGGTATATTTTAAAACTCCGATTATTTATCCAGTTATCTATCATTGAAATTTGGGCTTTTCATTTTCAGAATTTTCTTTGACATGACAATTCTCCTAACGAATAAAGAGATCGACGCGATTTTTTTATAAAATAAAAAACTTAAAAAAAAAAAAAAATTACAAATTATTAAAATTTTTGTATTTGATTTAATATTTTATTTATATGGTTTGTTAAAGAAAAGTCTGAAAATAAAAACCCCACCAAATATGTAAAAAAACATCAAGTTTTAAGAGAGATCGAGGGAAAAAGTGGCCAGCTTCACCTATTTTCGCTGATATGACATACCCCGACTCAAAGAGCGGCAGGTTGGATGGACTTGACCTTCGGAAACTCTTTATAGTGTTGTTCCATATAGACCCCAGATTTAAAATTAGCCATATGAACTATGGCGCAGTTCTTAGAATTCTGTCAAAAATTATCTTCATATCGGGTTAGTATTGTTATTTTTGCAATTTTACTAGATGAATCTGCTTGATTTATTCGAACTCGTTAAAAATATATCGGAACTTTAAAAAATAATTCCCTGTTAGACCCATTGGAGCAGGGGCATAGGGATCTCTATTAATAACTGTTCGAATAGAACAGAATCGAACCACCGACCTTCGGTTTTAGAGGCGAGTACGCTACCACTTACGCCACCGCCGGCTACATATCGAAACTTCGAAACTATAAAAACCAAAGACTCTAAAGTAACACTTCTTTTCCAATTATTTTTCTAAGAATTTATTTGCTTAAAGTGGTAAACGCAGCAAACTGAAGCATTCATATAAAAATGCTTTTATGTTAACGACCCCCTTGGCACAAGCTGCTCACTACGCCCCTTTGCTTCTGGCTGTAATCAAATTAAAGTTTGATGCATCAATTTGCTAGTGTCATGGCCAGAGGAGTGCTGGAAATTTGCCTCGACTGCTGCAGCTGCTGCAATTAGCAGCTAAGCAAAGTGCAAAGTGAAATTGCATTACGCCCCCTGCAGCTACAAATGAGGCACAAAAACGAGTTAAGTTGAATTGCCATGACATTAATTAGTCGAATTTCATTTGAATTGCAAACGTGCAACATTTTAATAAAATTCAATTAAAATTTATAGAGCATATTTACTCTGGAATTCATAGCTTTATATATTGTCAAAAGACCTGAAAATGACTGTGGGCGTATTTTTGGCAACCACTGTCAATTTAATGATGTTAACTTTGTGTGTTGCAGTCATTTTTGTGGCCGATCAATTTCATTATAAATCAAATTCAAAATGTACTAATTGAATTAGTTAACCATAAAGGTAGCTGTGTATGGAAATTGTAGATGCAGGAATAAAGTTATGATAAAACTGTATAATTCTGCCACAACACATGTGTACACTCGAAATGTATAAAATGTACAAAACAATGGAATACAATTTATTTGTTAATGTTTCTTATGAAACAATTAGAGGATTAAGGCGGCTTTTAAGCTTTTTTGGCTTATAATTCACAAGCTGTTTACTCAAACTTATAAACAAATTGCCCCCTGTATTTGTAAGACTTCGATATGCAGGCCCATCCACGTTTAGACTGCTCTGTCCAAGCCGTGATTCTACGCCGCTCGTGTACTCTCTTTCTTATTCTGAATGGGGCCACACGCTTTCGATCGAAGTCGACGCAATATCCTATCATGATAGGATATTATGTCTACTACTATCGGGAGTGTTTGGCCCCATCTAGCATAAGAAAGAAAGTATACCAGCGGCGTGGAATCACTGCTTGGGCAGAGCGGTCTAGGCGTGGATCGTCCTGCGTTATGATGTCTTATTTACCTCACAAAGCGGGTCCGACTGTTCATCCCAGATATTGCTTGTTACCGGATAAATCCCGAAGATTATTTGGGACGAATTTAAAAATATTATTTCTTTTTGAATGTGTTTAAAATATATGTATTTTCGGTAAAAAGAAGATGAAGTTTGTTGAATCATGTCAATATCTTTCCCCGATCGATGTGGGCCCACAACCCGCAATATATTAATAGTGATTATTCCAACACCCATCAATTTGAAACTTACCCCATATACTTAAAATAGTTTCTTTGACGTAACTTTCGTGTTTCATCGCAATTGGTAAATCGATAAATATTGAATTTCGCAAAAAAAAAAATTGTTCCAATTGGAAAGTTTTAAGTTGGAATATGAAGAAAACTTTTTCGAGAGAAAAGGTACAGGGTATTCCACTGTCGGGCGCAGTCACGACTGTACCACCTTTTATACCCTGTACCGCATGGTACAAAGGCTATATTAAGTTTGTACAAGCCGAAAATGTATGTAAAATATAGAAGAAGTCGTCGGAGACACCCCAATGTTACCTAAAATATGATCAGGTTGAATAGAGAAGTCGATATACCCATATCCGTTTGTCCGTCCGTCCGTCTGTCCGTTTCAACGCCTAGGTCTCAGAGATGGTAAGAGCCAGAGTAACCAAAATTTCGCATTATATCCCATATTATTCCATAAGAGACAAGTTTATTTAATTTTTTTGATATCGGAGCTAAATCATATAGCTCCCATAGGGGTTTTTCAGACGACCTCGAAAAAAAATAATAGTTTTAGATGAATAGCCCGTTTGTTTATGAAGATATCGTCACCAAGTTTGGCATTCCAAAGTTTTTTATAGTTCCCAAGCACTGTACTCAAATTTGATTACAAATCGGTTGACTATATCATATAGCTCCCATAGGACCGATCGGTCCGAAAATAACTTTTATATATCAGAATTCGCTATATTTTATTATACCCTGTACCGTATGGTACCAAGGGTATATTAAGTTTGTGCAAGCCGAAAATGTATGTAACATATATATGGCGGACGTAAAGTCGGGCGCGGACGACTTTAGGATACCCTGTACCACTAGCTTGTAATAAAGTCCGATTTCTTCACAAAAAACCAAAAACAGAAGAATTTTTAAGCAAAAATTTTTTTTCGACCGATCGTTCCTATGGGAGCTATATGATATAGTCAACCGATTTCAATAAAATTTGACACAGTGCTTAAATACCTTAACAAAGATCTGAATGCCAAATTTATTTATCTTTACAAACAAACAAAACACATCGAATTTTGTATAAAAAACGTGTTTTTGGACCGATTGGTCCTATGGGAGCTATATGATCTAGTCAAACGATTTGGATTAAATTTGGTACAGTGCTTAGGAACTATAAAATACTCACGAATGTCAAATTTGGTCCCAATATCTTAACAAACAAACGAAACACAACAAAATTTTGCTAAAAAATCGATTTTTTGGAAGATCGGACCTATGGGAGCTATATGATATAGTCAACCGATTTTGTTCAAATTTGGCACATTGCCTAAGTGCTCTAAAAAATTTCCAAACGCCAAATCTGGTTAGGATATCTTTATTAAAAAACGAAATATATTGAATTTTTCTTTAAAAAAGTTATTTTGGCCGATCGGTCCTATGGGAGCTATATGATATAGTCAACCGATTTCGATCAAATTTGGTACAATGATTGGAAACTATAAAAACTTTCGAATACCAAATTTCGTTACAATATCTTCATAAACAAACGAATTATTCATCTAAAACTCTTTTTTTGTCGAGGTCGTCTCAAACACCCCCATGGGAGCTATCTAATTTATCCCCGATATCAAAAAAATAAAATAAACTTGCCTCCTATGGAATAATATGGGATCTAATGTGAAAGTTTGGTAACTCTAGCTCTTACCATCTCTGAGATCTAGGCGTTCACACGGACAGACGGACGGACGGACAGACGGACAGACGGACATGGGTATATCGACTTCTCTATTCACCCTGATCATATTTTAGGTAACTTTGGGGTGTCCCCGACGTCTCCTTCTATATGTTACATACATTTTCGGCTTGCACAAACTTAATATACCCTTGGTACCATACGGTACAGGGTATAAAAAGAAAAATGTTTGCTTAAAAATTCTTTTGTTGTTGGTTTTTTATGAAGGATCCGGATTTTTTTTGCTAGTGGTACAGGGTATCCCAAAGTCGTCATCGCCCGACTTTACGTGCGCCATTTTTTATACCTACCTGACATTGGAAAAATTTAATTTATTTGATAAAGATATTTGAATTCATTTTTATACAATTTAAGGCAATCTCAATAAATAGCAAACATTTTTGTACATGCCAAAGAACAACTCAATCCAATTATATTTAAAAAATTTAGTAAGCTCCTTGATTTAAATTTCTAAAAATATTCATTAAATTATTTTTAGCAATTAAACATATTTAACTCTTAACAAACAAGCATCTTTTAAAACAATTTTATATTTTAGTTTTGTTTATTTAAGGTATTTCTTTGTGGTTAAAATGACAGTCCATTGATTTTCTTTTAAGTTTTAAAGTGCCGAATTTGCATTTATCTTAAATCCATAGATTTTTCTTTTAAGCTTAAATTGTGACGAATTGGCATTTATCTTTTAAATTAGTTTATACTCTATTCTACTTGCAAGGCTTTCATAATTCTTAGATATATTTGAATGAAGATTTGACCAAAAAGTCTTATTTTTCGACAATGCACAATTTCGAATTCGATTAGTCTTTAATGGTAAAATTTCTTCTTTTAATTTTTGCCAAAATTAATTACTTTTGTTGTTTTTCTGAGTGTGTACTTTTATTATTTCAAGACAATTGTCTTTAAATTTGACCAAAGTGGAATACTTTAAATAAATTGCATATTTTTGCAATTGTTTACTCAGTACACATAAAAATATATTAAATATTTTTATAAATACTATTTGGTATATTTTTTTCTAAATTATTATTGTGTTTTTTTGCCTTTTTTTTATTTCGTTTTAGCTATAAAAACATATCAAAAAGTATTTTGATGTCATCATTTTTATTGTTAATTTTTAACTTTAGTATGACCGCTAGATGGCGCAAGCAATTATATAAAAATCATTTTAAATCAGTTAATGATTATATACCTTAAACACAAAATTTAAAGATATGTATACACTAGGGTGTCCCTTATATGACAAAAATTTTTTTTTTCGAATTTCGAAATGCCTACCCTCTATATTTTTTACTGATGCTATAAGATACTTAAATATATAAATTTTATCGATCTAACATTATTGCAACCCGTGCCGACCTTGCTACAAAGTTTCGTAAAAAACGTATTTGGTCCTGAAATTTCGGTCTGCTATAAAATCACTATAAATGCAATGAATTAAGTGAATAAAAGTAAAGTCAGTTTTAAGTCAGTTCTTCCTTCCACGGGTCAAAGCGTTTGCTCATATCTGAGGTTTTGTCCCTGTTGAAGTTGGCAATCATTTTCTTCTTAGTTTGATTTTCAACTTCATCATCAAATAGCGATAGAATGACTGTCTCTTCACATAAATACCACATGTGATGGCTAAACTTGCTTTTAGAAGATTTAGAAATTGTTGCGTCAACTTTTTCGTACTATTTTAACATCATCAAGAAGCGTAAATCTTGGTTAGGTACTTTGGTCGCCACTTGGCTCTTGTAGAGCCTTTTTGTCCTTCGCTGTCAATCTTCATTGTAACTTAAGTAAACATATTTTTAAAGAATAGATCGCTCTCGCCATCCAGTGAGCCTGATGCAAAGCTCCAGGGCGCCTTAGTTTTAATTTTTCCTCTGTGTCTTCTCCTAAAAATATTACGCGCAGTTCCACCAGATGGTTCAGTTTTACTAGAATCGATGATTTTCCAATTTTCTCTGAACTTTTTGAACATCGGAATATCTGGGCTAATATTAATTTGCTTAATCTTGGTTTCAAAGACGGCTTTTGGGACCAATTCATAAACATGATGACGACAGGCGACAATTCTCCTCCTAAAGTTTGCTCCAAAATAGCAGCTGTATTGGAAGATGTTGTGTCGCAGCACATTATTTATACTTTATCTTGAAGCTTCCAGTCAAAGAGAGCTATTGAGACAGCCTTAGCTTGATGTTTTCCAGAAGAACTATCTCGTTTCTGCACTGCAAGAAGCTGTTCTCTATCGTCAAACGAAGCAATAACTGGCAAGCGTTCTTCTTTTGAACTCCGTACATCCAACCCGGGAATGGAATTCCTTCCCAATGGACTGTAACGGTTTTGGAAGTCAGATTTTATTGCTTCTGCCCTTGGTTTTCTAGTTTCATTACGAATTCGCTAAGTCGAGGATTTGCTAATAGAGAAATCATCGCTGCTCAGAGAGATGAGATTCTTTCTGCCTCTTTTTGAGCTTTGTTCAAGGCAGGGAACGTCCGGTAAGCTGGGCTCAGAATTCAAGATCTGTTCTTGCACCATTTATTTGGTAGCTAGGCAATCCGATATGGAAAATATTTTGTTTATCATTTCAAAATTCCCACCGGCATGTTTACTCACTAAATAATGGAGTACCAAATATCTAATAAAACATGTAGTAACAAGTCACAGCGCAGTACTTACGCAACTTGTATGGACAAGTTTAAATTGCAAGTCGGTTATCGTTTATAAATCCAACTAATATTTTTTTCTAGACAACATAGAGTTATTACGAAACTTTTAAGGAAATATGCGTAAAAAAATATCGAACTTGAAATTTAAGGGACACCCTAGTATACACTTTTAAAATTTTAGTAAAAAATAACAATAATTTATATTTAAAACTTAATTGGTTAAAACAAAAAGTTTGATAGATTTTAAACGGAAAGTTATTTTGATTAATTATCATATTAATGTGAAAATAATAAACTATCTTAAAAAAGAACAAATTGAGTATTTTAAAATCTCAATAAAAATTTGTATGTTCGTAGAAGGAAGAGTTATTAATTATATTTATTTTTAATAAACGTTTATTGCATGAAGCTAGCTTGATTTTATTTATGTTGAACTGAGTTATTTATTATCTATTTATCTATTAAATTTTAATTAATAAAGTAGGGGGAAAAAAACTTGAAAAGTGAGCAAAGCAATATTTTTCGAAAACATTGTATATGGATAAATTTAGTTACCCCTAGCGTCTATACATCCGTAATATTAGATGTTCTTGCTAACAGGCGGAGTGACCACACCTTTTACTGCCTCTAAAACACTTTAAACAAATCCATAATACTCTTAATCCCTTGTTTATAGGGTATTAAAATGCAATTGCAATGGCACTTAAAACTGCAGCTAATTGAGGTAAACAAAATCCAACCGCAAACGGAATGAAATGCAATGCAATGCAAATATTTGGTCAAAATTGAGAGCAAAATTAAAAGCCTGGCCTTAAAGCTCCAATGCATAAGCAAATGCCAAAGGACATTAGAGTGGAAAATCAGAAACAATTTGACATATTTGTGGCCTAGGAATCAATGCCGGCAGCAGCTGCAAAAGCAACCACAACAAATAATCAACTATAAAATGCCAAGAAAAAGTGAAATAAATTAAAACTAAAATAAATAACAAAAATATAGGAACATTTTGCAACATTTTAAGTGGATAAACGCCAAAGGCCTAGGCCAAGTGCAATGTGCTCATAAAATTTTTGTGCTCTACCAGATTGCATTAAGACGCCCCTAATTCATTTTTATAGTATATATTATATCGTTAGTATAGCGTATATTTTTAATTTTCTAGCAACGACTACTTTGTAAAATTAGCCAAAAACACATGTTACGTATACGCGATGTTGGCCACAGACGGCCGGCGCATATGAAAATTTGCCGAAAACCAAAATCAATAAATAAAACCTCAAAGCTAAAAGCAAACCGCAAAAGCAAAACCAACGACGACGACCAAAATTATATATTTAAAGATAGCTAAAATTAAAACACACACAGCTGCAAATATGTACATATACACAGATACACACATTTACAAACATTTACATTTATACGAGTATATTGTAGCTAGATGTAAGCAGTCAGATACAAAGCAAATTTATTGCACTTGTCCGTTTGGCCCACGGGTGCGACAAAATTTCAAGAGCGTACAAAATTTTGCAATTATATTAAATTCAAAACATATAATAAAAAGATTATAACTTGGTAGAATCCGTGAAAATTGTTTGCATGCAATTAGTGCAACAATTTCTGGGTGGCTGCATTTGGCTGCCACACAAAAAAAAAATAAAACCAAACCTAAACTAAAAATAAAGAAAAAAATGGCGGACGTAAAGTCGGGCGCGGACGACTTTAGGATACCCTGTACCACTAGCTTGTAATAAAGTCCGATTTCTTCACAAAAAACCAAAAACAGAAGAATTTTTAAGCAAAAATTTTTTTTTTGACCGATCGTTCCTATGGGAGCTATATGATATAATCCACCGATTTCAATAAAATTTGACACAGTGCTTAAATACCTTAAAAAAGATATGAATGCCAAATTTATTTCAAATATCTTTACAAACAAACAAAACACATCGAATTTTGTATAAAAAACGTGTTTTTGGACCGATTGGTCCTATGGGAGCTATATGATCTAGTCAAACGATTTGGATTAAATTTGGTACAGTGCTTGGGAACTATAAAATACTCACGAATGTCAAATTTGGTCCCAATATCTTAACAAACAAACGAAACACAACAAATTTGGTTAAAAAATCGATTTTTGGAAGATCGGACCTATGGGAGCTATATGATATAGTCCACCGATTTTGTTCAAATTTGGCACATTGCTTAAGTGGTCTAAAAAATTTCCAAACGCCAAATCTGGTTACGATATCTTTATTAAAAACGAAATATAGCGAATTTCTCTTTAAAAAAGTTATTTTGGCCGATCGGTCCTATGGGAGCTATATGATATAGTCAACCGATTTCGATCAAATTTGGTACAGTGATTGGAAACTATAAAAAACTTTCGAATACCAAATTTGGTTACGATATCTTTATAAACAAACGAATTATTCATCTAAAACGCTTTTTTTTTCGAAGTCGTCTCAAACACCCCCATGGGAGCTATATAATTTATCCCCGATATCAAAAAAATAAAATAAACTTGCCTCCTATGGAATAATATGGGATCTAATGTGAAAGTTTGGTAACTCTAGCTCTTACCATCTCTGAGATCTAGGCGTTCACACGGACGGACGGACGGACAGACGGACGGACAGACGGACAGACGGACAGACGGACATGGGTATATCGACTTCTCTATTCACCCTGATCATATTTTAGGTAACTTTGGGATGTCTCCGACGTCTCCTTCTATATGTTACATACATTTTCGGCTTGCACAAACTTAATATACCCTTAGTACCATACGGTACAGGGTATAAATATTACATCCATTTTTATATTCGCCATATTCCCGGTTAAAATTTTGCTCGAGTGCATCAAATTTTTTGACATTTGTGCCGCTTGGATGGGCTTTGGGTGCAACTGCGTGCAAAAATTGTGTCGCTTTGTCACAAATAGTCAGCTGCGAAAATTTTCTTGTTTATTATTCAATTTCTATGTGTATTATTTATGAAAGAAAACCAAAAAAATAATAATAAAAATGTGGAACGCCACCAAAAGAGGAATATCCATTTTTTTGAAATAGTTTCTGTGCCAATTTTTGTATTGATATTATGATGTCGATGTTGGGCCAGTTTGCTGAGGTTAAAGGGTTATCTTGACAAAAGTCGAAATTAATTTTATTTAATAAAAATAATATTATTTTTACACTAGTTAACAAATTTATGGGTGATCGAGTGAACCTTCGTATAAAACTGTTTAACAAAAATAAATTTTTTTTTGTACCTCGACCTAAAATTTCTTGGCTTACAATTCACAAGCAGTTTTCTCAAACTTATGTACAAATACAAGGGCGCGTAAGACGTCTTTACGCAGGCCGATCCACGTTTGGACTCCTCTGCCAAAGCAGTGATTCTAAGCCGCTCGTGTACTTTCTTTCTCATGCTGGATGGGGCCAAACGCTTTCGATCGAAGTGGACGCAATATCCAATCATGATATTACATCTATTGCTATTGAAAGCGTTTGGCCACATCCAGCATAAGAAAGAAAGTACACCAGTGGCGTAGAATCGATGCCTTCGCAGAGGAGTCCAAGCGTGGATCGTCCTGCGTTAGGACGTCTTATTCACCCCCAGAAGCGGGTCCAACCGCCACTCCCAGATATTGCTTGTTACAGGCTAAATATCAAAGGTTATTTGAAAGGAATTTGTTGGAGCCAAACTACTGAATCCAATATAATTAAAGCTAAACAATGTAAACATAGCATATACGAGGGTGGATTGATAAGTTTCCGTCCTGACCAAGAAAAGCAACGTTCTTAAGATTTTTTTTATTTCTCAACATTAATCTCCTTCAAGGCTGATACATTTCTCATAGCTTTCTCATAGTTCTAGTCTAGTAATGCCATCTCTATAGACTGATTCGTCAAGCTCCTCAAAATATTAGGTTGTCAAAAAAGTCTTGCGGTATTTCCGCAAGCTTGTCTTTGCAAGCGCGTAGTTCTAGTTGTATTCGTCGCATCGGTTCACGCTAGAGCTTTTTGGAAAGCTCTTTTCACGTGCTAACACGCGTTTGATTAATTGTTGTTTGCTTTTAGTCGTTCGTGAGTTATAGCGTCGCAAACATGGAGCAAAATAAAGAGAAAATACGGCATATTTTACAGTACTACTACGATAAAGGCAAAAATGCATCTCATGCTGCCAATAAAATTTGTGCAGTTTATGGACCCGATACAGTTTCCATTTCCACCGCACAACGATGGTTTCAACGTTTTCGTTCTGGTGCAGAGGTGATCGAAGATGCGCCACGGTCCGGAAGGCCTGTTGTCGAAAATTGCTTAAAATCGCTGAATTGATCGAAAGAGACCGGCATAGTAGCAGCCGTAGCATCGGCCAAGAGCTGGGCATGAGTCATCAAACCGTTATAAACCATTTGAAGAAGCTTGGATTGAAAAAGAAGCTCGATGTATGGGTGCCACACGACTTGACGCGAAAAAACATTTTTGACCGTATGGATGCATGCGAATCGCTTCTGAATCGCAACAAAATCGACCCGTTTTTGAAGCGGATGGTGACTGGCGATGAAAAGTGGGTCACTTACGACAACGTGAAGCGTAAACGGTCGTGGTCGAAAAGCGGGGAAGCTGCCCAGACGGTGGCCAAGCCTGGATTGACGGCCAGGAAGGTTCTTCTGTGTGTTTGGTGGGATTGGCAGGGAATCATCCACTATGAGCTGCTCCCCTATGGCCAAACGCTCAATTCGGACCTGTACTGCCAACAACTGGACCGCTTGAATGCAGCACTCATGCAGAAGAGGCCATCTTTGATCAACAGAGGCCGAATTGTCTTCCATCAGGACAACGCCAGGCCACACACATCTTTGGTGACGCGCCAGAAGCTCCGGGAGCTCGGATGGGAGGTTCTTTTGCATCCACCGTATAGTCCGGATCTCGCACCAAGTGATTACCACCTATTTCTGTCCATGACGAACGCGCTTGGTAATCGGAAGTTGTCCACAAGAGAGTCCTGTGAAAATTGGCTCTCCGAGTTTTTTGACAATAGGGAAGCGAGCTTCTATAAGAGGGGCATTATGAAGTTGGCATCTCGTTTGGAACTCGTCATCGAACAAAACGGCGCATATTTGACTTAAATCACATTATTATAACCAATTTTATGAACAATTGAAAATTCAATAAAAATACCGCAAGACTTTTTTGACAACCTAATATCTATTTACAGATTCGATTACTTCTTCATTGTCCGCAAATCTCTTACCGCCAAGCCATTTTTTGAGGTTAGCAAGCAGATAATAGTCACTCGGGGCTAGGTCTGGAGAGTAGGGAGGGTGCGGCATCAATTCAAACTTCAGATCGTTGATTTTAGCCATCGCAACGATTGACTTGTGCGTTGGTGCGTTATTGTGATGAAACAAGATTATTTTCTTCGCCAGATGAGGTCGTTTAATTTTCACCTCGTGGCTCAAACGTTGCAATAAGTCTGCGTAGTATTGACCAGTGATAGTTTTACCCTTTTCAAGGTAATCAATGTATATAATACCTCTTGCATCCCAAAAAAAACAGTAGCCATAACCTTGTTCGCTGAAAAAATAGTTTTTGCTTTCTTTGGAGTTGGTTCCCCTGGTCCAATCCACTGTTTAGACTGTTCTTTGGTTTCAGGAGTATAGTGGTGGACCCAAGTTTCGTCAACGGTTATGAATCGACGCAAAAATTCGCTTGGATTACGCTTATACAACGTCAAATTGGCGGTAGAAATGTTTTTTCGAATTTCGAATTTTCAAGAAAAACACAGAGGCGTCTTCTTCAGTGTGCTCTCAAATCTAAACTAACATGGCGATCGGGCTGAAACTATAGCTACAAGCTATCTAAGAATGGTTCTATTGAACGCCACCTCAAGGTAGGCCTAGTGGCGCCATCTCTTGGTCAGGCCGGAAACTTATCAATCCACCCTCGTAAGCCAAAATTTGTTACAAGCCTAAACATTAATACTAAACTAAATATGTGAATTAACATAGAACAGGAAACAGAATTTAAAAATGTTGAAATCTTATAAAAGTCCAAGCTTATTTTATTTAATAAAAAAAAAAAAAATAATTTGAAAAAGTTAATAATTGAAGCTAATATAAATAATTACACTAGTTAACAAATTTAAAGGACATCAAATGAACATTCGTATAAAAGTGAATAAGAAAAAAAAATTTTCATTTTTTTATTGGCTTACAATTCACAAGCAGTTTAATCAAACTTGAAGACAAATACACTAAGTCAGTAAAAATGTTCATATTGTATTTAAACCCATTGTTGTTGATTTTTAAATTGCTTGCTAATAAATTAAAAATTTTGTACATTATATTTGTGTAACAATTAATCTATTCCGTTACTGAAATGCTCATACATGTAATCTGGAGTTGGCACATTCATGTAACCTGGTAAGTCCAAACGGATCCATATCCAGACGGATATTGCTTGTTACCGGATAAGTCCCGAAGGTTATTAGAAAGGAATTTAAAAATGTTGAAATCTTTTAAAAGTCCAAGCTTATTTAATAAAAAAAAAATATTTTTAAAAAGTTAACAATAGAAGCTAATAAATTTAAGGTTACTGTTTTACAAAGGAAAATTTTTCATGTTATTGTTTGGTTTACCGACATGGACTATTCGTTTTCCAGCGGCAGGCAGATCGTTGGGTGCTAAAGCTTTGGAAAGTAAAGTTTAGTTCTTCCCAAATATTTGACTGAAATCAAATATTTCTCAAGTTAAATAATAAAGCAAAGAATTATATTTTTAATATCAATGAAGAGGGCTTTATTGGATAGTACATTTTACGAGATTATATTATACATTATATAAATATGATTTCAGCCATTTGGCAGCCATGGCTGAATAGCACAAGGTGCAATCTGGAACTTTAAATTTCCAAAATCTTTTCGCAGGTGTTTAATTATTTCTGGCCCCAAAGAAAATATTCCAAAGGGGTCAAATCGCACAATCTTGGTAATCAATTAATTGGACCAATACGTAAAATTAACAAAATGTTCTTTGAGTAAATCAATTTTATCAATTGTAAGTTTGACGTTTGAAATCAGTATTTTGATAAAAAATTTCTACAATTTGAAAGCGTTGCTCTGATGCCTATCCATAATAAAATGTCAAACCAAACTCAACAAAAAGCAACTATCAGCTGTTAAATGCATCAGATAAAGCAGTGTTCCCAACTCCAAGCTATGAACCACCAAAAAAACACGCTGTATATTACCACTTTTCTACGCTGAAGCCTGAAATATTGAGCGGAAGCTAAGTTGAACACCTAATAGCTTAAGTCGGTCGAGACTGGGACTCTGATTACAAATTTTTCCATTTCTGGATTTTACAAAGCTCAAATACCAAATAAAAAGAGCAACCAAAAGGGTTTCATAAACATATTCATTATCACATTTAAAAAAAGTTAAGTTTTGATTCCAATCACACGCTAAGTTATGTTAAGTGTGAAGCGATTTATTTTTTCTGTCAATATTGGTTTATGAATTTATCGATTGATTGCCAATAAATAAGCATTAAAAAAAAATGTTTTGATTGTTAGTAAGACATAAATATAAACACTTATTAAGAGTGTTGGGCAAATAGTGGCATTATCGCTGGCAAAGTTGCTCAAGTTTCTCTCCTCTAGGTGAGAATAAGTGTTATTTCTAATGACGCTGCCAACATAAAGCATTTTCAGCTGGAGTGGCTTAAACAAAAACCAAGTTCATATAAAAGCACCAAAACAATGGTCTGACTTTATGAGTAATTCGTGTATGCATTATCTTTGCTTTTAAACTCATTCACACAGAGTATGTTTAGAATGGGAGGAGCTTTTGCTTAGTAATTAAGATTTTTATTAAATACTATGATTAAGTGGAAGATTTTTTTTGAAATGTGCATGCACCAAACATCACAAATAAAAGCTTCAGCTTTAAGGTTTTGACACCTTTAGGTTAGGTTAGATTACGGCGGCAGTTGGGACTGACGTCCCAACTCACATAGGCCAAGGATAGGTTCGTTGGGATACCGGTACCACTCTTCCCCACTTGTGAGGTCCCTTTTAAGAGATGAGGTAGCCATGCGGCAGCCTGAATAAACTTTGAAAGAGTTCAAGTTCAGAGAGCTGAGTTAAATCGTTAAGAAAGTGTGACTTTAGGACCTAAATCTTTTACTGCCCAATCCAGGGCAATGCCGGAAAAATTGTTCCTCCGTCTCCAGCTCCTTCTCATCGCCACAGCTTCTACAAAAGTCATGGTGGGGAGCATTCACTTGTATGCGTGGTTTCCCACCAGCCAGTATCCCGTGATAGCACGGTTAACAGATGAACACTGGTCTCTATTCAGACACCAAAGTTCTTTGGTTCTTTTACTGCAGTATGTCGGCCAAGTTTGCCGCGAGATCTTACAAGTGTTCGATGTCCGATTCCATGTTTTATTTACACGGAGTGATAAAAATTTCGTATTCTTAGTTTACAGCTGGCAATGGGTATACCCTGGCCCTCCTTGTCTTGAAAGAGGATGCTGGTAGTTCCTTGTCTAGCCAGTACATCTGCAATACAGTTGCCCTCAAATTTCAATTTCCTTGGACCCATGGGAGCTGAATTGAAATCTGCTCAGCCATCTCCCGTAGACACAAGCTGCTGTTATTCACTGACTTCATACACGAAGTCATCGAAACTGAGGACTTAACAGCCGCTTGGCTCTCCGAGTAGATTCAAATGTTCTTATTTCGAACTTGTAGGTTTCTTATTGATATTAAAGCCTCCTGGAGTGACCTCTGCCTGAAAGATACTGCAGTGGTTCAGGAGTCGGAAAGCAGTTCTAACGTTGAAATCCTCAACATAGACACCTCCGCCTGCAAGGTTGTCCAGCTTGGAACCGTCCGTGTATATCTTTATCGAGCCATTAATGTATTAACAGTTTTTAGAGCTCTTAAAAAATTTGTTAAAATATTACCCTTAGTTTCTAGAAGTCGCATATTGTAATTAGATTCGATGAAACGATTATAATAATGTTAATATAATTAGGTATTAATTAATATCATTAGTAGCTCTTTTACCAAAAAAAAAAAAAATATTGCCTCGAATTAGGGCGGCTGCCGCTGTTATGTCAGCTTTTTAAACCGCCATATCAACAATGCCACAACCTAAAAATTTTCCTTTTTAGCTGCATATATCGGCTGTAAAATTTAAAGACAATCCAAAAGAATTTTATGGATAGGAATATAGGTCAAAGTTCATAATTTTCACTTTTTTCGTTTTTGACTGAATTGTTATGCATAAACTTTAAAAACTTATTTCCAAACAAACAAATTGTGGGTTCAAAAAGTTTCATATCTATTTAAACATAATTTAAAAAAAAATAGCGTCGGCCTGAATAAATTTGATAAGCTCTAAAATTGATTAATTACTCTAGTTTACAAATTTTTTAATAAATTTTGCTGTCCTCAAACATGTTTTAGTCGTTTCCGTAGTTAAAAAACCGAAACGTATTAAAAAACAGCAATTATTTCTGGTTATACTAAACTGATTTTGTTAATTTTTTTACTTGACTGTAGGTAATTGAATTAACCATCGATTGTATTAGAACTTATATTGTTAAATTTCATTCAAATTCTTGAACTATTTTCGTGTCCATCAAATATTTCTAAATTTTAGAGGCGCTACATGGCGATAAAATTGTGATATGTATTAAAAATGTCCACCCTATTGGAAATCGATTCAGTTCCATTTTTAGGCTTTTTGCCCTGAAGCGATTCGAACCCCTGGCTTTGAATATCAGATTTTAATAATAATTTTGAATTTCATTAAATTTAATTTTAAAACCTTAATCGAAAGATTTTATAATTTCCCACGTTTTAACCATACAAACTAAAGCTGTAGTTTTAAGGAAGAAAAAAACGACTTGGCTGCTATTATTATTAATATAAAAGGAGTGTAAAGGTCAAGCTTAGTTATGTCAAATATAAATATGTATATATAGATATTTTTTATATTTTCACAAGTCTACATATGCCTAACTTAAAGGGTACATGATGATATAAAAATTATTGCTGCTCTAGCATAAATAAAAAGTTTCAATGAATTTATTTTCTTTGCCTTGAATAAATGTTAATTTTTCTACGATAAATGGAATAGAAAATTGGTTCAAAAATGTTATAGATAATTTATAAAAATAAATTAACTATTTATTTATTCTGTTTAAGAGCCTTTAATTGCGAAACAAATTTATTGTGCTGAGTTGTTGCAAAAGTAGTTAAACGTTTTGTGACCTATCTCATTAAAAGTTTCCTCGGAAAAACAATTTTGCAGGCAAAGAACTAATAGTTCATTGACCGAAAATAATTACTGAGTAATCAATATTTTAAACAAATTATGTTTATATAAATTATGTTATACTATTAAAGTTACTAATAACAAATTGTTGATTATCCTGTGTTCTAAATTTGAACACTTTAATTATGTAAGCAATCCAATTTGTAAATGTCAAATGTATTTCAAATACTCTCGTTTTCACTGGAATTCAAAACTCATTATTTTAAGCTTAAACCTTAAGCTCTTACAGCCATTTTTGTGTTTAGTTATATTTATTTAAGCTTTAATGAGAATTAACCAGAATTCTAATTTCCATTTCCAGGTAAGGCTTATGAAGAACTGATATTATCATTATGGTGTGTATGGCAATATAAACAAATTTTATTTAAATTACATTTAAGCTTATTACACATTGAAAATTATAAATATAGTTTGCAAATCAAATGATTATGACTTTTGGCGAATTTGAAATTGAAGTGACAATAATTTCTCGGAATAATAAAATTATTAAAATCAACAAATCATTATTGACATATTACAAACTTTTATAGGACAAGTATTAAGTGTTGTTCTTTTTAGGAAGGTTCAGGTTGAGCTTCCCCTATATAAAGGGTGATTCATTAAGACCTTTTTTTTTGGGGATTTTCTTGTGGATTACGCGTGATCCATGACAGCTGTCAAAGGCAAAGTTGTTCAGTATAAAAATTGGCAAATCATCATGCAAACACCTCGTGAATGGGGTCTTGGTAAGATCGATGAAGATCCGTTGTTTTTGACCAAAATTTTGTTCAATGATGAGGCCCACTTTTGGCTCCACGACTTCGTGAATAAGCAAAATTGCCGTAATTTGGAAGAAGATCAACCCGAAGAGGTTCACCAGCTGCCATTACATTCAAGAAAAACAACGGTTTGGTGCGGTCTGTGGGCTGGTGGAATCAATGGTCCGTATTTTTTAAAAATGAGCAAGGTGCGAACGCTACCATCAATGGCGCACGCTATCAACCATGTTAACGGACTTTTTGCTGCCTGAAATTGTTGCCCGTGAGCTCGACGACATTTGGTTCCAACAGGATGGCGGTCCACATTACCAATGAAATAATGGCTCTATTGCGAGGTCAATTTGGTGAGCGATTAATTCCACGTACGGGACCCGTACCTTGGCCGCCAAGATCATGCGATATCACACCGTGGACAAACCAGCATCGATTGAGACCTTGGAAGCCAACATTACTCGGGCTATTGGCCAAATACCAGTAGAAATGCTTGAACGAGTCATGAAAAATTGGACCTTCAGGATGGACCATTTAAAACGCAATTGCGGCCAACATTTGAACAAGATTATTTTAAAAAAATAAATGCCATAAAATATCCTTTCGAAATCATAAATAAAAATCCCATCATTCCTTTGAAATTTGCATTTGCCAAATCATTAAAAAAAAAGGTCTTAATGAATCACCCAATATAATTAATAATAATTATTAAAAAAATAATGAAAGAAGCGTTCCATAAGTAAGTGGTTGGTTGGTTTGGGTGCCGTTATGGGAACCACTGCTGTTCGGTTTACTCAAACCATCTCGATTCGATAATAAACCTGCTGATGTCGTCTAAGTTCTTATCTGCCAAGTCACGTAGGCTTCCTAACGCGTAGCTTCCTAGTGCTCTGTGGCGTAAGGACCCCAATCGTGGGCACTCACATAAATAATGGTAAGCTGTCTCTTCTGTGTTCTCCTGATCACAGCTTCGGCATCTGACGTTGTAGGGCCAGCCCATTTTCTTTGCATGGTCTCCTAACGGCCAATGTCCGGTTATGGTCGATGCTATTTTGAAGATCATTGTTCTTGGCTTGCTTAGCAGTTCGGCCGTTTTACGCTTGTCGTATCGCGGCCAAATTTCCTTTGCAATCTTGCAAGTGCCAATATTTTTCCATCTGGTTTCAGCCTTGTTCTGAGCTCGCTGAAGAAGTTCTCTCTTGATAGCGCTGAGTGGGTATTTGCAGCTACCTCCACTGCTTCGCCATCTAATGCTCCTTTTCTCGCTAGTTCATCAGCTTTTTCATTCCCGTATACGTTCCTATGTCCGGGAACCCATACGAGAGCGATGTTCATTCTGTTTGCAAGGGCATTTAGATCTTCTTTGCATTGTTTGATGATTTCTGAGTTTACGGTTGGCGATTTGACCGCCATCAAAGCTGCTTGACTGTCGAAGAATATACACACCTCCGCCAGCTAGCTCGGATGATTATTCAGCACCTTACATGCTTCTCTGATGCCAAAGACTTCCGCCTGGAAGATGCTGTTTCTGTTGCCTAGGCGTTAGGAGAGAGATACTTCGAGTTCGTCCGAGTAGACCCCTGCTCCTACACCGCGATCCATCTTGGATCCGTCAGTATAGATTGCAGCTGCGTCTGCTCTTATTACCCTGTCCATATC
The DNA here is from genome assembly GCA_037043745.1 of Chymomyza amoena. Classification (NCBI taxonomy): domain Eukaryota; kingdom Metazoa; phylum Arthropoda; class Insecta; order Diptera; family Drosophilidae; genus Chymomyza; species Chymomyza amoena. The sequence continues at coordinate 102,916 of JBAMAX010000134.1, forward strand.
CCACTCCTTTCGCGTCGGGAATCTGACGCCGAACCTCTTCTTGAAGTCCATTACTGGTGTTATGTAATCTGTTGATTTTTTAGTCTGTTTAGTAAGTGGACAACTCTAAAATAAAATAGTTAAAATAGTTTTGATTGCAGCCCAGAAGAGTTTGACAATTTAACAATTTAAATAAGTAAAAATAAACTAACAGAAGTTTTACGTCAAACCACAAAAAACAACAAAATTTTACTTTAAAGCTTCAAAGCTTTCCTAAAACAATAAATACTTGTAGTTAAGAAATTAAATATATCCAGCCAGCATAGACAATAGTTATGTAGCTTGTAACCTCTCTAAAAACAATCTTTTGTGTTTCTAAGTTTGTTTTTTTGCCACAAGGGTATGTAAATTTCGACATCCCTTAGTTAGCTTTTCATTCTTATAGCTCTTAAGGGCTGAGCGTTGTTTATTTTTATCGTTAGCGCCATCTCAAAGCCGTTTCTTTTGTTTTTTGTATTTTCTTGTATTTCCTTTTTTTAACTGCCACAGCTACAGGCCGTTAACTTACTAAATTTACGTACTTGCAGAAACAACAACAATACCAAACAACAACATCAAGAACGACAACAAACTCAACGCCATTTTGTCTGTCACTCGCTTTTCACTTTTCGCTTTTCACGCGCTTTTTATTAAACTTCAAACAAAAAAAAAAAAAAGAAGAAACAACCAAAATGAAAGCACAAAAATATATAAAAAAAAGAGGAATATAAAATACGTGACGCATTCAAATGAAAATTTTCACGTTATTTTTTTCAGCCATTTTTGTTTTTCCGTGTCGTATCTCTTTGACAATCAGTCTGTAATTGAATTAAAATGTATTGAAATACATGCAGTCTATATATATATATACATATATACACATATACATATGTATATGCATGTTCTTTAAGTAATATAGTATATGTACATACATATATTTGGTTTTATGAGCTGATTCTGAGCCGGCTTAGATTTGATGGCTTTGCCTGGAAGGCTACCAAGTTTTGTGGCAAAAAAAAGATTTGCAATTTATAAAATGAAACTTGTCCAAGTTGCAGTTGATGCAATTAAGCTGAAAGCCTGCAGCCTCTGCCAAAGTACAGCACAGAAACCGTAGAGAGATGAAAGTAATGGCTGAAATGGAAGATATAACAAGTTTAAAGTGTGACTCCTCCGTCCTGGCATCCATAGAGAAAACCGCAGTCATTTGAGCACCGATTGCTGTGAACGATAACCACAGATGCCAGACCAGACAGTCATCCAGCGATTTACTGACTTGGGTTTTTCTATCTGGCTTTAGTCGGATTTTGCTTCTGTTTTTTTTTTTTGTGGGTTTGCATTCATAAAATCCAGAAGTAAAAACCCATTCAGCAAGGACGAAAAAAAAAAGATTATGGCAGATAAACAAATTTTTTCGTGCTAAAGTTTATGTACTCTCTGACCCATTCGATAGAGAGTTGCTTTGGCAGTTAAAAGTTGACATGTTTTGATTTGCAGCAACCCAGAACTTTTTGGTTGGAAAAGAAAAATGTTCAAAGTTACTCGGGGTTAATCAGGGGAGCCTTGGGAATGTTGTAGGAATATTTAATATGTCTAATGGAAAAGTTTTCTAGCAGATATTTTCTTAAAATAGAAATGATTTTGAAAAAAAGTTTGATATTCTTAAAAAAAAAAAAGATCGTTAAGCAGGCAAAAATTTGTAATATAATAAATTTCAGAAATTTGAATAGATGAATAAGCGGAAACAAAATTATATATATGAATATTTACTTTAAAAAAATGTTAACAGAAAATAAAATAAATAAATAGGCAAATCAAAAAAAAAATGTAATATAAAAAAGGGTATAAATAAATTGAAAAAATAGATGCATTAAAAAATATAGAAAAAAAAACGTGAAATAGATAAATAAAAAATAAATTAATTAATAATAAAAAACTATTTTAAACAGAGAAAATAAAATAAATAAAAATCAATACAGATAAATAATAATACCATACAAGCAATTGAGTAATAAATAAATAAAAAAAAAATAAATATATATATATATATATATATATATATATATATAAATAAATATATAAAAAAAAAACAAAAAAATATATACTTAAAATAAAAATTAAAATCAATTTGAAAAAGGGCCATTTTCAAGAGTTTTTCCTGATTTGAAGTGATTCAGAAAAACATAATGAAAACATAATTTTCTTCCCGAAAACCGCCTGACTGACAATTACACAGTACAACATTTCCGAGGTCATCGGCTGGAAACAACTTCTCACTTCGCTTTTTGGGGAGTACATCCTGAAACTAGAGAAACCCCCAAATGATTTTGCTCAAAGTCATCAATAAGGTATTTTTTTATTATCGGCCAAATTTCCATTCCAACGTGATTTTTCGAAGATAAGACCATTTCAATCAAGTCCACATATCGTAAACCGTTCAAAATTTTTTTTAAAGTCTTGTGCAAAGTTGTAGATGCGAATAAGTATAAATAAATTGTAGAACAGACACTCAAAAAAACTGCATCGAGTGCCTCAAAATTATTATTAAAATTTTTTAAAAATATTAGTAATTTTGTGACACTCGGTACAGTTTTTTTTTGGTGTCTGTTCTACAATTTATTTATCTTTGACAACATCCAAAACTTTTCTGAAGATATGAAAACGAAATTCCGAACGGTCTGCGATATGTAGACTCCATAAAAATGGTCTTATTCTCAAAAAATCTGGTTTGAGCGGAAAAATTCCGGATATAAAAAAAATACCCTATTGATGACTTTGATCAAAATCCTTATGGGGTTTTTCTAGTTTCTCGAAAAATATCGAAAAGAGAAGTTGTTTGCAGTGTATTGCACTGTGTTATATAAATGTTTTAGCGTTATTTTACTTCATAATATTTATTTTTATTAATTTTGACATTTTTTGAATAACAAATGAGTTTCTTGGAAAAAAGAAAGCATTTATTCAATAATAACCTTTTATAAAGGTTCTCAACCATCTGAATTCTCAGCCCAAGCCCGAGTATTCTATCTAAGTAAATTGCGATTTTGAAAATTAAAAAAAAAAATTAGCTAATAAGTCGCTTTTTCCCGATCTTCTCCAATTTCTATGATTTTTACATATTTTGTAGATTCAATAGTAACCACGACAAATTTGATTGAAAATTCCGAATACTTATGGAGTTTTCAATATCTGAGAATTAGGTTTTCATTTTTAGGCTATTCTTTACCAAGCCGTATTTTCTAAAGGAGTGTAGATATTGACGTGATTTTTTTTACAATGACTTTTATCTGTCTATCTACTACATTAAAAACAAAAAATAAGGTATAATAAATATGTTTTTTTAAAGAATTTTTCTTTAATTTTTATCGTTTTTAGTTGTTAATTTTTAAATTCAAAAGTGATCTCCTATATTTTAAGCTCAATAAAAAAAAAAATTTTGGGATGTACTGTGAAGTCCCACATCCCTTATGAGTACCAATATATAATCCCCTAAAGGGTATCAACATGATATATACTATAAATATTTATATTTTTTGTAATTTTTGCGCCTATGCTGTCGATGGAAACAAATTTCGTTGAAGCTTTTGTGCATAAACTGCAGCACTAACTGTAAAAAACTGTGCCACCAATGTGTGAGTGCGTGTATCTGTGTGCTTGTACAGCTGTGTGTGTGTGTGTGTATCTGTGTGAGGTGTTAGAGAATATGAAATGTTCTGGCTGCATGCTTTAACACACTTTTATGACCGACGACGACGACAACACGGCATGCTTGACAGTATTTTATGCGCAGCAGCGTCGCCGTCTCCGCCGCAGTCGCAGTCAACGTCAGCGCCTACGCACAGGTGAAACGCTTTATGTATGTATATACTATATACCTTTATACAGCCAGGTTTCTACATATATTGAAGTGTTGGCGTTAGTTGGGCTGCAAAAGCAGCCTCAAGGTTTTCGTTGGATAGAGAGATATATTGCTGGGGATTGTTATTGTTGTTGCAGGTGCGGCTTGTTGAGGCTGCTGCTGCTGCTGCTGCCGCTATCTGTACTTAGCCTCGTTAGGTTCTAATTAAAATTAAAATTTGTTACTTTAATGAAAAACTTTTGTAAGTTGTCGACGACGGAAGCCAGCAGAGGCTAGGTATCCAAAGTAAACAACGGACTAACAGTGTCACGTAGTGGCTTAACTTCATTCATTCAATTATCAAGCTGCCTACTTTAAGGACAACCCGCGTGCTCGTCCTGGGCTACTCAATTTCCGTAACATGAAAACATTTGTAAATCTTTTTTAACCCAATTCTTTGTTGCCCCTTGCTTTGAGTGATTTTGATGAAATTAAATTAAGATTTGCCAGCGAACGAACCCTTTTCAACACCCAAAGGCAAGTGACACCTGTACAAAGTGGGTAGAGTGAAAAAAAGTAAATATATGTAAAGGACGCGGCTGGACTGCTTCACGAAATTGGCAACATTTTGTATCATCGCATGTCCTTTTGCATTTCGTACAAAGCGTACAAATTTCCTCAATAAATTCAATTCCGAATGTGAGAAATATAAAGAGGAGTAAGCATGACAGGCGACAGCCATAACGGTGACAGCGATAAATTAAATGGTAATTTAAATTTACCGTTAAGTGACACGAACAGTCGACAAAACTACAATATGGAGGAGTGTGAGTGTGTATGAGTGTATGTGTGTCTGAGGACAAATGGCATAAATATGGCACAGCGCAATGGCGTCGTTAGCTATTTCCGATGGGGTACATATGGTACATATATCGATATTGCGATAAATGGAATATGAGTGAAATCGATGTTAACAGATTGTGAGAATTGTCGGGGTTTGCATAAAGTAATCTTTTATACGATATACTATATATATCGGCGAAAATATGTGAAGCGGGCGACTTTTTCCCCGACCTTCTCCGATTTCGTTGATTTTCGCATATTTGGTAGAGCTACTTGCCTATAGTATCCACTTCAAAATCGGAGAATTTCGGGAAAAAAGTGGCCCGCTTCACTTATTTTCGCCGATATATTTATACCCTGCGCTTTAAAGTACAAAGGGTATACTAAATTTGTGGAATGTATGTAACGGACAGAAGTAAGCGCGGCAGACCCCAAGTCCTTTATACCAAAATTCTTATCATAACCTCGGGTAGCGATTGAGCTATTTCCGTCCGTCCGTCTGAATGAACGAAGGTAGTCGAAATTAGTAGGGGACACCATTGGTAACTTCCTTAAAAAATCTTTATGCTATACAAAATTTTTCTCCTAGCAGTAGGAATATGTTATGTTTCGGTATTCTAGATCTTTTTAGATCTGATATAGGAGGCGAGAAGACAAGAGTCAGTACCAGTACCAGAGAGTAGTTGAAAACGAGATTTACAGAAAGGATCGTCAGATGGAATATTTATTTAAGTGCAATCGTCTTGAATTCATAGATTAATCATTGAGGGTGGTCCTTTCATCGACTTAATAAAAAAAGCTTTTGGGAATCCGTGAATTAGAGAACACGACAGTAAAAATTGTGTATTCTAATCCAGGGGCGGATCCAGGATTTTGGTAAGGGGGAGGGTCCAAAGAAATCTGTCCACAGAAATCCATTAAAAAAAATTGTGAAAAATATTTTTATTAGGGTTTTCTGATCCCGTAGGGGGTCCGAACCCGAAAACCCCCCGTGGGTCCGCCACTGTTCTAATCTATCAAGGCTGTTGCTCATTGGGACAGAACTTATAATACTTTCCTGCTCTATTTTATAGAAGATTACAAATGGAATAACTTTTCTAGTTTCATTTCAAAGAAACGCTGCTTAATTTCGAACAAATAGAGATATCCTTGTGGAAAAATGATTCACTCTTAATTGACTTATGTTATTAATATGTGAAAAATCAAACCTGCAGTTCTTAAAATATCGTTTAAAACTCGCTAAAAAGAAAATGTTCTTTAAAAATTTTAAAAATGCATGCAAAATTTTTGCTTTTGTTTTGAAAACGCATTTAAAATAATGTTTTCCATATTCAAATCATCAGCTGATACTAAATTCGAATTTTTTGACACTTTTTAATATAAAAAGTTCCACAAAATAGAAGCTAGAATGGCTTCATGCACCTTTTGTGCACAGGGCGACCGACACAATTCAGAGAAATATTTCCTTTCATAATTAAAAAAAAAGTTACCTTCACTAAGCTGTTGTAATTTGTAAACTTTTCAAAAATACCTACCAGTTTTCTAATTTACATTAATGGGGTATATTTGAACCCAAAAGTGTCCTTACCCCTGCCTATGACACTGGCACAGCGAAGGACAATATTAAAACCGAAAACGATAATGCTAACTGCAAAGAGAACTTTATGCATGAAAATTGTCGTTAACGTGACAATAAAAAAGGAAAATAGCAACGACAGCACAGACAGAAGCAGAAGATAGCTTCAATACGAGTATATATATACTTCTATACATAGGTCTAGACTCATAAAAACAATAAAAAAATGTTAAGCCAGGCAAATTAAAGTTGGTAACTCAAAAATTTCTTTGTTAATATGCTGGACCTCACGATGTGGGTCATGACTCTATCCAAAACGTAAGTGATTTTGTTGACCTACACATGGTACGAGTAGATGCCGTAGAGATAGCATATAAAATGGAAAACTTTTGCGACTTCTGTAAACGTGGCAAGCCGAAAAATTTATTGCCAAAGTTTGGCATACAAAAATTTTCATACACATAAAGTTAAGCGGAACGTGATGGGTTGGGTATGGGCATCGGGGAGTCCTACACTGGTACTCTTTTTTTGTAGTCATTTGAAATGCTAAATGTCTTGTTAGGGCCTGCCGTTACGTTTATATTGACCGCATTCCTAGGGCCAAAAGCCACAGTTAGGCTAACGCATATTTGTCAACGACGGCTGTGCTTGATAAACCGGAAATGATACCCCCACACAGTACATACACAGACCTACACACTTGCACAGATACGGCGGCCATTACTAACACCAAGGCTCAACGATCGGATCATAAAACTGAACCTACATTGTAAATTGCTTTGACTTGGCTGCAAATAAAACACAGAAATCCAACGAAATGAGGCTAACTTTTTCTTTCATATACGTTACTCATAGTGTTAAAGGGTATATTAGGTTCAATCTAAGGCATGCAACAGGAAGCAGGCAATATTTTCAAAGCTCTAAGGTGTTGTTAGTGCCAAATTGAACATTAAGTGCCAAGTTAATGTGAAAAAATGTCACCTAGATGCGGATAGTTGCTTTTTCGATACTAACCTACATTAGGAAGGACTTATTATATGAACAACCAACTTGGGACAACCTCAATCCTAGCCAGATTGATCGGCTTGAAGTAGATATATTGATGAAAATATGACGTATTTTGAAAAGTACCGAAATACTCGGGCGACCGATTATGTCTATTATATTTTACAATAGAAAGTTTTTGACCTCCTAAAACAAAGATTCCAAATCACCAAACCGCATCTGTCCGTCAGTCTAACTTTGTATAAGCTACAAACTCGGAGCTTTTAAGAGGCACGAATCGTAAAAAGTCTCACGATCGAGAAGCAGATGACGTTTGTTTACTTTGGGCAACGGCTTTTTCACTTTGCCCTCGATGAATTCGTGGTTTTTCAGAGAACCTCCTGAATTTTTTGTACAATAAATTGACAATTTAATTGCTGTCATAAAAATAAGACATAAATATTGAGATCTCTTAAATTAGAAAATACTACTTAGATAACACCGGTTGACACCTGTGGGGGAGTCGCACATAGATTGAATAGTCCTTAGTGGACTATACACACTATAAGTTGAAGAACTTAGCGTAATTTGAGATCTCTAAATCAAAAATTACATATTAATTACATATGTATATCATCTTAATGCGAGAGTTTTGGGAAAACCAAATATTTTGGAAATGATACCAATAAGGCAGCCGAACGTCGTGAAATATCATTCTATTGTAAAGATAATAACATAAATATAATTTTTTTACGAGATTGCTTGGGGTCTCCAAATATCAATTTATATACTTACATTTATCTGAATAACTCATATAACATCTTGATGCGGGAGTTAATAGAAATACGAAATTTCTTGAACATTATCTAATGTACATAGTTAAATGTAAAAAAAAAACATTATTTTTTAAAGATGATACCATTAATATACATTTCTTACGAGATTTCAGTGAGGTCTCCAAATAGCAGTGTAACATCTTGATGCGGGAGTTATTAGAAATCGAAATTTATGAAGATTATCTAATGTAGTTAAATGTCATGAAAAAGCATTCTTTTTTAAAGATGATACCATTATTATACATTTCATACGAGATTTCATGAAGTCTCCAAATAGCAGTTTATATACTGACATACTCTGAATAACTCATATATCATCTTGGAGCGGGAGTAATTAATCTAATTATTCGAATTATACGAAATTTCTTGAAGGTTATGTAGTGGTGTCAAACGTCGTGAAAAATCAGTCGGTTGTAAAGATGAGATCATTAATATAAATTTTTTGCGAGATTACTTGGGGTCTCCAAATATTAATTTATCTGGATGTAACACCTGTCAATACTATTCATAATAATGATACTATTAATATAATATTTATTAAGTTGTTGGCGTCTCTAAACAATAATTTAAATGCCTACGTATAATCTTAGGTCGGGAGTTGTGAGAATTTCTGGATTGTATACTTCATAAAAAATAATTTATATAAAGCCAATAATATGCGTCAATTGGGAAATAGCTTGGGAGGTCGAAGCAATAAGTTATATAAACCTGTATACCTAAATAACATCTCGATTCTGGAGTTGTAAGGCATCAATCGTTAAAAAATATGAGGCCTTGTAGACATCGAACATTGCTAAAAATCATTCTTTTTTGATAATTCAATTTATATAAATCTGCCCCACATAAAAAAATAGAAACAGTTCGGGTTCTTCTAAATAAAAATTACAAACTTCCATATCATCTCGCGCCCTCGATAGCCTAGCAACTATGCACTAGACTATCATCCCAGAGGCTGTGGATTCGAATCCCACGTTAAGCATGCTCCTGCGGTTTTCCACTTTTCATATATCGCTAATTTTTCCTGCCTATTCTATATCCTTATATCTTACTCCCATTATCGGTATCTCGAAGGGCCTGTTCTTGGCCTAAGTGAGTTGAGACGCTTAGTCCGAACTGCCGTCTTAACCCACCTACCTACATATCATCTCTGTGAGGGGGTCTGGGAAAATCTATATTCTGTAAAGAGCCACGGAATCATGCAGCAACGTAGACACATAAGTAGTTGGCTCTTCCGAACAACAACTTATCTAACTTTCATCTTCAGGGAACAGAGTATCCCAACATCAGCCATCTCCTCAACCGATGGGTATGTGAAATTCGGTCACGCCCGAGCTTAACGTAAGCAATTTTTTTTTTGTTTCCAGTTTTTTGCGCTTTTCTCATGTAATAAATGTTAAGGTTCAAGCAGCAGCGTCGACGTTGACTGCGACGTCGGCGTTGGCGTTGGTGGCAACGACTATTGGGCATAAGTTAAAGTTTGCAATGTTTGAGTTTGAATTTGTTGTCGTTGTTTTTGTTGCGGAAACTGATTTTTGTTTTTAAGCTATACATACTTTGTTTTTTTTTTTTTTGCACTGCCGTTTTTCGTTTTGTTGAAAGTTTCTGCCTTGATCCACTTTTGGTGCTTTCAGCCAAACGTCGAGAGTCGACAGTTCGCAGTCGTCAGGCAGCCCTTAGTACCCAGTCAGTATCCAGTCAACAAGAGCTGCCAACGCGTTCCAACTGAGCAGTCAAATGGGGCGACTTTATGCCATATCTACTTACTATGTGTATGTGTGTGTGTACAATATTAAAGTAGAATGATGTGGAAATAATATTTGTGTATAGTATATATGGTGGGCTGCTGTAAAATGGTATATTTGTAAGCTTGTAATATTGAAGTGAAAAACTCGCGCATGCTGGGAAATATTTCTATAAAAATTTAATATTTATATAAAGGCAGTGAAAAAATACACAAAAGGGTTACCAGACTCTAAAAAAAAAGGATAAATCAAACGTTTGTCAGAGGTCACTCACTGGGTTATATAGTCAGACGAGATAGTCACTGATGGGATTGCACTTTTTATGTTGAATGTGGAACAATAATAGAGAGCAGTTGAAATTATTTTGTAAAGAATAAAGTTTCAGACAACAAAATATAATTACTTTTATATATCAAAATTAACAGCCTTTGATTACATGATTTCATTCATTTTTATTTAAGAACTTAAAAATCAAACTGAAATGAATAATAGTTCAGTTCGGGTTACCCAATCAGTCTGCAGAAAAAAAGATGAAGAATGGGTATTAAAATGATTGATGACTTAATTTGGAAAAATTTTCTACTTTTTGCAGTTAATTTTTTAACTTCATACAGTTTAAAGAATATGAATTTAAGTGTCTAGGGCTCGATGAATAAAGTTTTAAGACAACGGCTACCTTGTTTTTCATTAGATCTTCATATTCGATTTTTATTAATTAAGAACATAAAGTGTTTGCAATCCATTTTCATTATTTAATCTGAAGCAAAAGTCCTGGCAGCTCTACCCCAGACAATTTTTATACAAACATCTCTTTCAATTAAGATTGTGACTTTTGAAAAATATAAATATTTTATGAAATTGGTAAGCTAACACAATAAAGTGGCTAAATGAATACGACAATCAACTAAAATTATTAAAAGCTTATTGAAGTGCAGCTAGGAATCTTATCTGCTTAAACCAGCTCAATTTCAGTCCTCACATTTAAACTATGGAGCCAAAGGCATACTCAACCTATGATTTATCTATAAAGCTGAAGTAGGGGCGCCATCAGCGGCGCCACCATTTTGTATATCAGTCCGCCGCGTTGAGGGCCTTGCTATCGGGCCAAATAAACGTGGCTTTGATTGCCCTACACACACACATATAAGTCAAGCTATAGAGATATCAGCGCATGTAAATGTAAACGTATGTCTGACAGTGAGACAGTGTGAGACAGTGTTAGACACTAAGGCAGTCAGTCGTGACGTCATTGCGTCATTCAAGTCATTCAGTCATTTCGTCAGACAAGACAGCAGAAGTCAGGCACATCTTTTGCATATCTAAGCAAGACATTCAACTCACTGTAAGCCTTTCAGATACACACACTCATACAATAGGACTTGTTTATATGTATGAGTGCGTAAGTCGCATAAACTTTAGCTGATTTTTGCTTGCAATTTGTGTAAGTGTGTTCGTGTGTATGTGTTTGGCACATATCGAAAATGGGTTCTGACAAGTGAAATAGGCTCATGTAAAGCATGAAATATGGTAATAGCCTTGTACCTACATAACGTCTCAGTGTCCTAATGTCTCTGTGAGAATCTGTGTCTCTGCGTCTCAGTTTCTCCGTTTGTCTCGCTGTCGCTTCTCTTACTCTAGCAATGTACAACTCGGCATTGTAAGGCTTCGTCTTGTCTAGCTTTGTTTATGTGTAGGGGCGTGTGTGGGTGTGTGAGTGTATGTGTGTGCCACAATTGTAGCTCACAGCTGCAAGCGAAGCGTGAAATTTCATACAAATGCGAGTCTTGGTGGTGTGCGTGTATGTCTGCGTGTGTATATGAATGCCTGCCACCACATAAACAACAATATTTAACTGTACACCATACGCGCATAAATATATGTGCTACACGCATACAAACAAATATATATATACACATACGTATATGTGTCATTCACACACACTTGACACGAAGCGCGCGCACAAAAGTAGGCAACAGCAATGCCGCATCTAGGTGCGCCTCAACTTGTTTTTTTTTTTCATACCCCATTACTTAAAGAGTAAAAAAAAAGTATATTAATTTCATTGAAATGCATGGAACAAAAGGAAAGAATCATTGCGCAAGGTTACAGACCTGTTCTGGATTTTCACGTTTGAGCTTGATAACATTTTTTCATGCATTCATTCGGACCTTAACCCAGGAGCGTCATCACTTGTCAACACCATGACGCTCGATTTTCATTTATAATTTTTCTTAAGTGCAATTACTTCCATTTTTTATACAGCATATACATACAGCATATATGCAAAGGCACAACAAACTGCACACAACGTAGTCAAAATGACTAGCAAAGGTATTCAAAATGACGAGCAATGTACTTTGCGTAATTTTTGGCTCCAGTGAAGTTTTCTTTTGCTACCACAACCTAATTTAAGACGTTGTCACGTCAAAAATATATGTACATATAATTTTTTTTACTTAAGCTCAAGATTTCTTAAATACAGCTGGTTTCCTGTGCTTCACAAGGAACACACATTAAAATAATTAATTCAAAACATTTTAGAGTACATTAAAGTCGGTTTGGACCTCAACCTTTGCGTAAGTAATTTTTTCTTACACTCCTTTCCGCTTTCTCTCACCGCTCCGCCAAAGCTCTTCATTGTTGTTGTTATCCATCCTTGTGACCATTGCGACCACTGTGCTGCCATATGCCCCTTCTTTCCGCCCCCCACTTGGCTCCTTCCCACTAAACCACACTGAGATTCTTGTTGTTGGATTGCATTTTACGCTAAATACCTCAGAGACGACTTGCTGGCATTTTCAAGCGTTTTTATGGTCGTTGCTGTTTGCTGTCATTTATTTATTTATTTATGCCTCTCGTTTTATACATAAGCACATCTATATATCTAGTTGGTCTAGAGTAGGTACCTAAAGCTGCAAGCAGCTTCTTATGTGCTGTGCCGCTTCAGTTGACCTTTGAGAGTTAGTTGACCATGTGGCAGCTGTCCCCTAAATGGACAATTAAATGCGTTATTATGTAATCTTAATTGAATGTAATTTGCGCACATGGTAGACCAGTCTCCAAAATCTGTATACCAGTTCATTTCCGTTTAGACAGCTCAGGTGCAAAGTTGTCTGGGATTTTAGCTTCACAAGATGTGCTCGTTGTTGTTCCATATTTTGTTGTTGTTTTTGTTGTGTAATTAATGTACATATTCAATTAATTACAAGTAAAATATATGGTGAAGGATACAACAGGAACACTTTATATAGTTCCGTAGGGAGAGTGGGAGTGAACTGTGGTTGCTATTTTGTAAAGTCTCAGTAAAGCACTCGCATATTTCATAATCAAAATGACGTTAATAGTAATTTCTAAATGAAATAGCGCAACTTAGATGTACACTGAAAAAAATAAACTGCAAAATTTTTGAATTTGGAATTCTGAAAACTAACTAGAAGTTAGTTCACAAGTCGCGGGTCAATAGCCTAACGACAGTGCACTAGACTATCATCCCAGAGGTTGTGGGCTCGAATTCCACGTTAAGCATGGTCCTGAACTTTCCACTTTTCCTATTTTCCTAATTTTTCCTGCCTAATATATATATTTATCACTTACTCCCATTATCGGTATCACAAAGGGCCTGTTCTTGGTCTAAGCGATTTGGGTCGCTAAGTTTCAATTGCTGCCTTGACCTACCTACCTACCTAGATCATAGATCACCTGTTTAGAATACCGAATGTATTCATTCCTTAAATTTATTATCATATTTAAGTTGCCTAATGCTGATGGATGAACTCCAATTTAAGGAATTTTCGTCGCGCGAGAGAGGTCTCTACTACACAACTGCCTATTGAGACCGAAATAGCACCTGTTGGCAAGAGTGTTTCTGCGCTTGATCTCCAGGCTGACATCGTTGTCGGTGGTAACGGCGGTGCCAAGGTAGATGAATTCCTTGACAACATCGAAAGTATAGCTGTTGGCCGTAATCTGGGACCCAAGCCACCGCACGCCCCTACTTGTCGACAGCATATACTTCGTTTTGCCCTCATTTACCGCCAGACCCATTTTCGCAGACTCCCGTTCGATAGCACTTAAGGCCGCGGTGACATCTCGCTTGGTACGCCCAATGATGTCGATGTCGTCGGCGTACGCAAGGAGCTGGACACTCTTGTAGAAGATAGTTCCATTGCGATGTACGCCGGCCTTCCGCAGAACGCTCTCCATGACGAAGTTGAAGAGGTCGCATGATAAGGGGTCGCCTTGTCTGAAACCTCGCACGGTATCAAAAGGCTCGGAAAGGTCCTTTCCTACCTTAACGGAGCTGCAGGAATTACTCAACATCATTCTGCAAAGCCTTATCAGCTTCGCAGGGATACCAAGCTCAGACATTGCGGCATATACGCGATCACTTATTGGGCTATCGAAAGCTGCTTTGTAGTCGACGAACAGGTGGTGAGTGTCGACTTGATGTTCGTAGGTCTTTTCCAGGATTTGGTGTAGTGTGAATATCTGGTCGACGGTGGACTTGCCAGGTCTGAAGCCGCACTGATAAGGTCCAATCAGTGCCTTGGCGGGTGGCTTCATTCTTTCACACAATACGCTCGTAAAGACCTTATATGCGATAGGCAGAAGGCTTATACCCCGATAGTTGGCGCAGATAGTTGGGTCTCCCTTTTTCAGGACTAACTAGTCTTAGTAAAGAGAGGCATCTCCGCCCCTTTTTGGGCAGCACGAAGAGACGACTTGATATAGTAATGTCAGTTTTTCTATCTGTCCATTTAAAAGTCAGTAATAAAAAACGAATGCAATTATAAGAACTGAAGGTATACAGTCCATGTTGTGAATATCTTTGCCTATTTTGGATAGTATAATTATACGGCTTAAGGTCCAATAAGCTGCCTTGAAAAAAGTCTTAACAGAAAAATGTATTTTGTGCGCAAAGATATTACCTATATGTGATAGAGAGACTGCTAAAGCAATGGATATGTAGATGGCACAGTTTCCTATAGATGGCGCCAGCAATAAAAACAAAAAGTAATGTAAATGAAGCGTTTATTCAAATGTGTTTTAAGTGCATTAATTAATAAAAAATTAACAAAATATTGGCTGAAAAAAAGATGCCAAAAGCAGGCAAGAAAAAAATAAGTATGTGAACTCATTACTTAATACGCAGAGCTGAGCGTGAAATACATATTTTTCTTTTACTTAATATTTCAATTAAATTATTTATATTTCGCGTAAAATTTTCAGTTCGAGGCCATGGCACAGAGTCCGGCAGAATTTCCTGATAATTTTCATGTGTCAACGGCCAGAAGCAATTCCGAGTAAAGTCAACTTGACCAATCTTTTGTTGTAAAAATGTAAATTTTCAGTTCGTAGACATGGTACAGAGTCCTGCAAAATTATCTGCAAATTTGCCACGGCCAGACGAATTTCCAAGTAAAACCAACTTGGCCAATCGCTTGAAGTAACAATACAAATACTTCGAGGAGTGTTTTTAATTACATTGGTTTTTAGCGCAGTTGTAAAATTTTTGCGTATTATTGGCCATCCCGATATTATGTGGCTATTAGAATAACTTGCTATCAATTAATTTTGTTGTTTTTAGGACTAAAATCAAAATGCTGTTGTTGGTGCTGGCGCCATCTACATGCTAACTGCTCAAAAAATGACAGCACTGGTGCAAAAATATTTTGAGCTAAGAATAATTTGGATTGGCTTATTTTAACATAATGTTTGGATTGCTTTTTGGTGTTTTTGCGTCAACGCTATAAAACAGCTAAAGAAACAAATTTTGGATTTTTTAGAAAATAAAGTAGAATACAAAAAATATTTGCTTCTCAATGATATTTTTGTATAAATTTTCTGCCGTTTATCCGAAATTCTCTTAGTATGCTATATTATTGAAAAGTTTTTAGTTTTAACTTTGGTAAAGGTTGCGCCCCATCGATGTCGATGTAAAAGAAATTGTTTTTCTTACAGGAAGTTCTTATCGGTAGCACCTCTTAATCTATCGATATTTAGTTATGACGCTTTCCTCCTTCAAAAACCAAAACTCTAGTGCGTTCTTAGAAAACCACATATAACGAACTATTTTTTTTTTTAGTGTACACTCCCACACGCACCCACTTATACCTATTTCCATACAGGACTAAGGACTCTGCATGTTCAAGTGTTGTCTTGTGGCTTTCTAGCACCGTGCACGTCATCTGGTTCTCTTTCCCAAATTCACCAACCCGAACATCATTACCTCTACTAAGTGTTCATTGCTCTGTGGCTGCCATTCCGACCAACTGCAGGTGTCGAAGGCAACTGTACCCTCACCCACCCAGACAGCCGCAGCTCTGGGGGCGCCCCAATTGACATTTATGAGGTTTATCGATTATAAGCAGCTTAATGTGCACTAAGTGTGCAATTAATGTGCCAGTTTTCTATGCACTTCAGCTTAAGTTTCACTGCGTTTCTGATGACCTGTTTGACCGCAGCTCAAAGGCCGCCCAAATCAGCTGTTGCCTTATTAAACATTATATAATTGATTTTAATAGTTAAGCAGCTTAGACGTTCTGTTTAATTTATCTTAAACTGTTTAAAGCTTTAACCAGTACACTTTAATTTAGCTTGTTAAAGGACTTTTTATGAGCCTTGCAAGCTTTTGCTGGCTGACCCAATGCACTTGCCGCACGTCAGCAACTAAGATGAACTATGGCAGCTACAAGATAATAAAAAATAAGAAGCAACAACGAGGAGCAGGAAACAAACAAAATGAGTGGCAAACTTTGGTTGGAAACGCCAAAGTTTTTATACCCTTGCGGAGTAACTGCTCGTTCCCATGGCAGCAGGATAATAGATGGATAGTGGTTCAATTTTTAACAAACTTGGTGATTACGTTAAACTATGGCAAAAAAAAGAAGAATTTTTGCTAAAATTAGTTAAGCTCATTAGGCTTTATACAAAGAAACTTGCACAGCATTGTTTTTTATGGCAGCCATTTTGTTGAATAATGTTAAGATGGCGTCGGGTTAAACTTTTGCAGACTATAAGGCTTGGTCTGGAAAATGCGTTAGTAACACTTTAAGCGTTAGGTTAAGTTTTAATTTAGTGGTGCTATTAAACTTGGGATGCTTTAATAAATTAAAATACTTATAATTGTGTAATGAAATGATTTGGATTTGGGTTGTTATACATTATAATGTAATTAGTCTTAAGAAGGCTATAATTTATTTAGGCTTTCAAGGTACAGTCGAATTTTTCTATAGCGATTTCTCAAGGAAACTGAGTGTTGGGTGTTTCTATGAAATAAACGTTCCACAGTATTTCCTTAAAACTAGGTTAGGTTAGGTTACACTGGCTGGCCACACAAGAGAGTGCAGCCTAGCATAGACCTTTTGGTCCTTAGCTGTGCCAGGTTGGAGGTTTTTAAACGAAGTAATGGTCGGTTAAAAATTTGACTTTTTTGGCGAAATTAAGTAGACGGTCGGTCAACTTGCAGCCTGGCCAACTCTTCTAAACCGACAAACGCTGGTTCTCCTAGGGTAGCCAGACGATGTCTAGAGATGGCTGGGCAGTCTCAAAGTACGTGTGTTAGGGTCTCAGGGACTTCCGTATCCCTGCAGATCCTGTTTAATTCGCTTGTCGTTAGTTCCATCCTATGCGCATGCTTCGCTAAGAGGCAATGTCCTTTTAGCGCACCCGTGATGGTTCTGCATTCAGTGCGTGAGAGTTTGATTATGAAATTACTTTGTTTTCTGTGTGACAGCTGTCTAGATTTTTCCATCTAGCTTCAGCTCTGCGCTTCATGTTGCACTCCAGCATAGCGTTAAGATGTTTGATCGGTCGGCGTATGTCGTGTATTTGTCCCTCCGGAAGCTCAACACCGCTTTTGGCAATTGCATCCACCATTTCATTCCCCATTATGCCTTTATGTCCAGGCACCCAGTATATATGCAGTTTACGAGCCGCAGCTAATCTCTGATGACAAGAACATGGAAGGAGGATGTACAGTGCGATACAAAAGCCTTGATTGCGGCT
This sequence comes from Chymomyza amoena, assembly GCA_037043745.1. NCBI lineage: Eukaryota > Metazoa > Arthropoda > Insecta > Diptera > Drosophilidae > Chymomyza > Chymomyza amoena. The sequence continues at coordinate 120,760 of JBAMAX010000134.1, forward strand.
AGACTATCTATAAAGTGGTTTACCCTTGCTCTAGTTGAAGTGTCGGTGCATGTCAGCTCAGCCGCCTTCATTGCGGCGAATACCTCTGCTTGAAAGATGCTGCAGTGGTCCGGAAGCCTGTATCTTTGACTAACATTAAGCTCCGAACAGTATACTCCAGTACCAACACCCTTTTCCATCTTTGAGCCGTCAGTAAAGAAGTTATAGGTATTGTTACTACGTTTTAGGCCTTTACACCAGCCGTCTTCTTCCATCGTCACCTTTACCTTTTTTCCAAATTGTAGGCGCGGTATGACATAGTCAATTTCGTCAGAGAACCCCCGTCCTATTGAACCATGTCCGAAGCGAATGTTTTTAAAAAGACCCGTCGCTTTTAGGCGCCCAGCTGTACGAGCAGCTGAGTACTCCGCGTCGAGGTCTATTGGTAGTAAGTCTAGGATGATGTGAAAAAAGCAACTCGCCGAACGCGTTCCAGTGGCCTCAGGTACGTTGTTTTGGTTGTCGCCTTCCACCAAACTAGGAAGCCGTAGAGCAGCATCGGACGAACAATTGCTTTGTAGCACCAATGCGTTAAAGTGGGTTAGAGGCCCCAAGTGTATAAGGCATTACTGGCCTTTTTCACACGCTCTTCAACATTGGCTTTCCACAACAGCTTGTTATCCAGGACCACTCCTAGGTATCTATTGAGTTTGCGTTTTCTGAGTCAGTAGAGAGCCGTTAGTTTAGGTGGAGTCCATTGCGGAATTTTGTATCTCCTGGCGAAGAGCAGTAGGGCCGTCTTCTCCGGATTAACATCTAGCCCTGCATTAGTGGCCCATCGGTGAATCGTGTCCAGTGACCTTGTCATCAGATCACTGAGAGTTGCGAGGCATATGCCTGTAACTACTACAGCGATCCTTAAATCAGACACAAAAATTTGAGTGCTTGTTGGCATAATCTTCACAGCCTAAGCTAAGCCTTTTTCCAGCATTTTAAAAAAACTTGTACAACTCGGCTTCTCTTTACAAAAAAAAAAGCATTTCCTAGCTTTTTTAAATGTAGAATGGGTAGTATTTGCCTCTATAGGCATTCCCAAAACACGCACAAATATATTCTTAACAATTTTTTTGAAGCAAATTCCCAAATTATTATTTTCATCTATACTTTTAGAATATTCATTTTGCATCTCTACTTTGCATAACGAGGAAGCTCCAAGTAGTCAAAAACTAAGCTTACCAAGTTTAATATTTAAATCTGCTTTTTTTCTTCGAAAAAGTTAATTTACAAGTTCGAAACTTATTATTTTAACTCGATAAAATCTGCGCTTTGTACATTTTACAAACTTTGTAATAAACCTTATAAGCTCTTTCAGTTATTTTAGTTTAAAAACACAAAAAAGAATGTCAAATTCCTGGCATGTCAACTTCAAGCTTCAAGCCAAACACTTAAGTTATTTAAAGAGCATCAAGTCCAAAGCAGCTGAGACTCAGACATCTCTGTCAGGCTAGTAAATAAAGTCTGAGTTCGCAGTATAAACATTTATGAGCAGCTGCTTCATTTTGTCGCTTAACTTGTTGTACTAGATTTGGACCAAGTCAATGGCATTGAGGCCAAAAGCAAAAGTATGTTAACAAACACTATGGGCTGCCATGTAATGAGCTTCTTAAGTGGGCGCCAGCAGTGCGTATACATAATGTGCACATATATATAGCATAGATATCTATGCTTATGTATGCGTATGTTTGGTTTCCATTATGCCTGAGCACTCATAACAATCGTCGTGCTAACAACCATATTGAATGCTGCGCCATATTTGTGTCAGTGTATGTATCCTTCGAATTCAATAATAACTAAACAAGGGACAAACTAAAGAGGAACTGTCCAGGCATATGAATACATCTATATCCCTAAGCTCCACAAACAGACTGTATTGACTGTGACTGTGTACATTCACTTATCGGCACAAAACGAGCCAAGGCATAAATAAGGCATGGCTGCCTGCCACATGCCACATACGTTGTACATTTGTTAGGCAATGTCTGCCACCGCTCGCCTGTGCCTGATAAAGTTATTTGCAATGTTGTCATAAAAAACGATACGAAATGAGACGACGCTTTGTATTGTGATGGGTTGGGGGTAGTACCTTTGCAGTCCTGTTTTAGCTCCAGCCTGGTCCGTATCCAGTAACCCATATTCCATATCCTGCCACCAGCAGCCGCCAGCCAAATTGAATAAACACATAACGAGCGTGCGGCAAAAGAAAGAAACGAAGCGGTAATAAAACTTTTAGCCGACCAAGCAGCCAAGTGACCTGGACCTGCGTTCATCGTGGTTTCCTAGAAATCCGCTTTTGTGGCATGGCGGTGTTGCATGGGCGGCTGGCTACATGTGAGCAGCAAATAAAACAAGCCAGCTTAGGGGCAAAACTCATCTTGTTTTAAGAGGAATTACATACTCTTTATGTGGTGAATATGGTCTGGAAATTTTGTAAAAATAATTGTTAACTTTGTAGGGAACCAGTTCATGTTGAAATAAAAATGTTAGAAAATTGTTTAATTTTGTTTTTGAAGTACGCAGCTTTACAGAGATGTACTCTGTTCCCATTTACATAAAAGAAGTTAATAATGTTATTTCACTAAATAAGCAAAATTTATTACCAGTTTAAAGAAGGAGTAAAATGAATATTTTACATTAACTTATATCTTCTATCAGATTTAATCGATTTTGAAGATTTTTACGTCAAGTTAATAGATTTTTACCAAAGTAACTGTGACAAGTATCTATCAGATACTATTTGTGGCCAACGTAAAAGCAAAACTTATTTTTATCTGGCTAAAACTGGTCGCTTCATAATTGAAATATCTAGACATACTATGAAGATCCTTACATGCCCATTGCTTAAGGGGAAGTTCTTTCAAATTTTGTCGAGAAAGCTAAATATTCTTAGAATATGTGTACCTTAAAACCTTTCAAAAACTTTTTTTCGCGTTTTTCTTGGAACCTTGTTTCTTATCAGAACTTCAAGCACAGGTCTTGATCTATTACTCCGATTCCCTTCATTTTAAGCATTTTTGACAGGATATAATCATTTTATGGCTTAAACTAACAACATACATGAAAAATTTTGAAATTGTTATTTGTAGATTTTTGGAACGTTATCATTTCAGTTAATTTTTCGTCAAAGCTCATTCTGACATAGTAATAGCCAAAAAGAATTTCATTTATTTCAATAAAAAAAAAAAAACATTTTTCATTTCATTACACAACAAGAGCTTGGAAATCTCAAATTTGAGGACGATGATTTGTGGCATATAAGAGACGCCTTTTTTCAGCCACCATTTTGAATTTCGTCTAGAAAAATATGTCCAACAATTGTATTAGGTCTACAACTTTGCTCCCGTCGTTTTCCAAAAGATGGCGCTAGTAGCCAGTAATAGTTCAAATAAATAAATCACAGCTGTTTTCCATCAGTTTTGACATCGATAAATATAACCTTACATCGATATTAGTTAATTTTTGTTTGCGTCATATAGTTACACTTACTTAAATATGTCAACTTATAAACCGAATTCACGTCATTTGCGGGAGATTTTACTTTTTCATTTCAACATGAAAAAATCGGCGGCTGAGGCTCATCGCGTTATTTCAAGTACTTATGGTGAGGATACTATTAGTGAAAGAACGTGTTGCGAGTGGTTCCAGCGCTTTAAAAGCGGTGATTTTGTTGTTGAAGATCGGCATAGCGGTGGCAGAGAAAAAACTTTTGAAGATGATGCACTGGAGGCTTTACTTAATGAAGACTCGTGCCAAACTCAAGAACAGCTAGCAAAATCATTGGGAGTAACTCAGCAAGCAGTATCAAAACGTCTGGAACAGCTGGGGATGATCCAAAAACAAGGATACTGGGTACCGTATCAGTTGAAACCAAGAGCTGTTGAGCGACGTTTATTTGCTTGTAAACAGCTGCTTGAAAGACAAAAACGAAAAGGATTTCTTCATCGTATTGTTACTGGCGACGAAAAATGGGTGCACTACGACAACCCTAAGCGACGCACATTATGGGGATTGCCCGGCCACACTCCTACGGCGACACCTTGACAGAATATTCATGGATCCAAGGTCATGTTGTGTATTTGGTGGGATCAGCTTGGCGTAATTTATTATGAGCTGCTAAAACCTTCTGATGCACTTTATCGAACGCAATTAATGCGTTTGAGTCGGGCATTAAAAGCAAAACGGCCGCAATACGCTGATAGACACGAAAAAGTAATTTTGCAACACGACAATGCTCGACCTCACGTGGCGAAAGTAGTCAAGACGTACCTCGAAACACTGAAATGGGAAATTCTACCTCACCCGCCATACTCTCCAGATGTTGCTCCATCTGATTACCATTTATTTAGGTCGATGGCACACGGCCTGGCGGGCCAGTGCTTCTTTGATTCTTTTGAAAAAGTGAAAGAAGGGATCGATTCTTGGATCTTATCAAAGGATGAAGAATTTTTCCGACGCGGGATTCGTTTGTTGCCTGAAAGATGGGCCAAAGTAGTGGAAAGTGACGGACAATACTTTGAAACATAAATAAGATACCAATTTTTTTTTATATATAATTTTTAAAATTAAAAAAAAAAACGAGCAAAGTTGTAGACCGTATTTAATAAAAATCGCATTTCAGCATCAATGCAGGTAGCTTGAATGTCTTTTCATCATGCCGCAAATAATTCCTAAACTTAGCTTTCTTTTCTCCTCTTAACTAGTATTATCTAAACCTTAAAAAATAAGAAAAAGAATGTATCTGTAATTAATATTTATTTTGTTTCTTTGTTGATGTTTTATTTACTTTAAGTTACCTTGATTTTAATAACCTAAGCCTTTACAGCTTAATCATTCAATTATTTATTTATTCATTAAATTTTAGTATCAATAACTTGGTATATTACAAAGACCATTATTGCTTTGGCTGCAATCCATTTATAATTTGGAATTAATTCATACTTTGCAATTATACAACAATACTACAACAATACATTATAGCCGAAGGCCGTCGTTGTCCTTGCTATACAAATTAGCCAATTCACTATTAGTTCAAACTATAATTATTATTTTAAATAAATAATAACATCAGGTAAGAAAATTAGGATGGAATAAACGTTAAAGCTGAATAAATATTCAAACTAAAAGCTACAGAAACTTAAACTTAAAATTTTCTTTTCCATAGAATAATTAAATAAAAACTAAATTATGTATAGAAATAATAAGAACGAGACGAGTGAAATAAGTTCTCATAACAGATCAGCCTAATAAATTTGGACTAACTATTTTGTGATTACTGACTTCAGTGGGTACAAAAAAAAAGGTTTTTAATAGATGACGTGCCCATCGTCATCATTCATTTTTTTCCATTTTTTTTACAACTTTTGATCATAGCTGGAGATAAAGATCCCAATTTAAAATAAATAGATATATGCTCGCTTCGCTGACCTTCCACCACTCCATCGCCGCAAGTGGCTCAGTGGGGGCCCACTTGAAATTAAATTACTTCTTTATTCTTCTCATACCTCTTCTTTGATGCTTTATGCATCTGCTCTCGCTTGCGCTCTGTCATTTCCTCTTCAGTCAAATTCTACTTCTTTCTATCCATTTTGCTAAATTCCTTACTTTATAAAAACATGAGAAAAAAATCATGAGAAACAAATGTCTTCTGCTATACATACGACATGCTTTACACTTTTAAAAAGATGAGAAAAAAAACTTTTTTATATAATTGAGGGATAAACAATTAACAATAAAGATTTTTAATAAACAATCTATAAGCTTTTAAAGTCAACGTGATCATCGACATTAATTATTTCTACCGATTATTTTACGATTTTTAATAGCTGCTAGCGAGAAAGCTCCTAATTTAAGAAAAAAATAGTAATAATAATTACGTAAAAACAAATAGTAAAACATATTTTAAATTTAAACTTACCAACATCTAAATAAAATTACTTGCCTCTCGTGGCAAACTGCTACAATCGAATTTGTTGCATTTCCATTTTAAATAAAATACACATTCTAAACAATACCACTACATTAAGGCCTACCTCTGGGAACAGCATTAAATATTCGAGAAATCGAACGAAACAATTTCCATACTGTTTTTGTGCCCCATTTTGTTTGTTACTGTGTACGCGCAATAAAATTTGTGCACACAGAAGGAGAAAAAAATGTTGGGTGGCAAAAACAATTCGAAATAGCGCTCGTAAGTATGCTACACATTTTGGCGTATAATTCGAAGCTTGCCCAATGCCGGAAGCTGTTGAACTTTGTGCTTTGGCATCTAATGCTCAATGCCTTTTGCTTTTATGCGTTTTCTTTTCTTTTATTTTTATTTTATTTTACTTATATTTTTTGCGGCTGAAATTGTTTGGCCAAATGAATTTAAATGTGCTGACGGCGGCTGCTTACTTTCCAATATGGCGTCGGGTTGCTCGTGCGTTTATTGTTAAGCGTCACCTATACAAACGCACTTATTTATGAGTTAGGCCGCCGTGTGGGTGAGTGCGCTACTTTTGCACATGTGTGCGTAGCCCAAATGCTGATTGCTCCCTTAAGCCACATACATTTTATTTTTTTCGCTCATCTTAGCCATTTTTGTATTCTAAATTGCATTACTGCGTTTTATTCGCTTGTTCATTGCTTTTTGGAGCAGCAACGCTTCTGCTCCTTCTGCGTTGTCCTTGGCAGCTGCTTACCTTGCTTTGTGGTTTTCCTGTTTGTTCTTGTCTTTTTTCTGCTGTTGCTGCTTCTGCCTCATAAAACGTACGCTGATTATGCCGCAGCGCTGGAATTTAATGCCTGTCACAGGATGCGCTGGGACTTTGTTTTTTTTTGTTTGCTCTTTTGACAGCAACAGCAGCTGGAGCAGCGTCATGGCCTAGGCCCTCATGGACTGACTGACTGCCTCGCTTTTATGGATTTTCAATGGACTTATTATCAAGCATATTTTATGTGCGCTCTAATGCTCAATGCTGCCTCCCGCTGCTGTTCCGAGCCATTTCATCATTGACAATTGATTAAGCTAACGAAGTACTAGAAAAAGCCAAATAAAGCATAAAATAAAAGTGAATTTTGCAGCAGCCTGATGATGTTGTTCTCTTTATGAACTTTGAGTTTGAATTTGAGTTTTGATTGCGCAAAGGTATAAGCTGATGACATCTTTGTTTTTGCCGCCAGTTGCTCTGTTGGCATAGTTGCAAACGAAGCACATTTCGAGCTTGTGCCAATTAGTCTAAGCTGTTGGCTAACCCTGACGACAGCCACTGTCATTTAAAGGACATGCCAAGTCAACTGACATGTGCAAGTTTGTTATGTGTTGTGCAGTGCGATATTGTTTAGATGCTTGTTTATGGGTAGACAATGTCATGAAATGGGTTTTAAAGCGTCGCTGAATGGATGTGTGTTTGTTGGTTTCCAGTTGGTCAATTGAATCAGACGTCTATGGAACTGTGATGAAGATACTTGATGTGAGGTGCTATGAAATTGAAGGCTAAGATAAGCTCGGGTCATAACTCACTTGAACAACATATGACCAAAATAGTCGAATCGAACAGGAAAATTATTTTTGGGTAAAGTTAGGTGCATGTACTCAAAACCTCTTTAACCTTGCCACTTTTTGTTTTGATATTCTATATTGATATTCTTAGCCTACATTTCCCTTTTGTTTGTCTCTATCATCCTCCTTACTTCTAGAACCCAATAAAGCATAATGTGAGAGACAATCTGAGGGTATTGGATGGCTCCAGCAAATCTTCATAGCCTTTTTTCTGTATATACACACATATGTTTCTAAGGTACAGAAGATACTCAAAAAGAATTGAAGAGTCGTCAGCATAGGACACACTCTAGGTTACCTTCTTCATCTTTTTAACCATTTCTGGAACGAATTAAAATGGGACGGCTTAAAACAGACCTCAGAATTATATTAATATAGCCACAAATAGTCAGAAAAAAATTCAAAGTACTAGGTATCCCAGTTTGGCTCTACCAAAACGTTTTCTGATGGATTTAAGCAGAATCCTGACACAAATCTAAAAACATGTTTTGTTCAGAAAGATTTTTTTATTTATTAATATATCTACAGCGAAAATATTATTAATTAATTATTAAGATAAACCAAAGAGACAAAATAATTCGATATAGCTGAGTTTTTGGGTTAAATATAATCTTAATCTTTTTGGAAAATAAAATTTACATAAATTTTATGAAATGCTGTTCCATATGTTTTTTTTGCCATTATGCGTAGCCAAGAAAGTTTAATTAATTTTATAATCTTAAAATTCTTTTCTTTTTGAAATTTTGAAAATTTTTGTAATCTTAAAATTTTTAAAAAATAGTTACTCTTTTCTAATACAAAGAATCAAATTTACTAACTTCACTTTTTTCTCTTCTAGGTAAGATTGCTGATACTTAACGTAAATTTTTAAAAATAACCCATATGGTTTTTGGTATGAATGGTAAGAGTTCTTGGAACTTATATTAAATTTTTATATACAATTTTTATACCCTGTACCGTATGGTCCAAGGGTATATTAAGTTTGTGCAAGCCGAAAATGTATGTAACATATAGAAGGAGACGTCGGAGACATCCCAAAGTTACCTAAAATATGATCAGGGTGAATAGAGAAGTCGATATACCCATGTCCGTCTGTCCGTCTGTCCGTCTGTCCGTCCGTCCGTCTGTCCGTCCGTCCGTCCGTGTGAACGCCTAGATCTCAGAGATGGTAAGAGCTAGAGTTACCAAACTTTCACATTAGATCCCATATTATTCCATAGGAGGCAAGTTTATTTTATTTTTTTGATATCGGGGATAAATTATATAGCTCCCATGGGGGTGTTTGAGACGACCTCGAAAAAAAAAGCGTTTTAGATGAATAATTCGTTTGTTTATGAAGATATCGTAACGAAATTTGGCAATCGAAAGTTTTTTATAGTTCCCAATCACTGTACCAAATTTGATCGAAATCGGTTGACTATATCATATAGCTCCCATATGTCCGATCTTCCAAAAAATCGATTTTTTAACAAAATTTGTTGTGTTTCGTTTGTTTGTTAAGATATTGGGACCAAATTTGACATTCGTTAGTATTTTATAGTTCCTAAGCACTGTACTAAATTTAATCCAAATCGTTCGACTAGATCATATAGCTCCCATAGGACCAATCGGTCCTAAAACACGTTTTTTATACAAAATTCGATGTGTTTTGTTTGTTTGTAAAGATATTTGAAATAAATTTGGCATTCATATCTTTTTTAAGGTATTTAAGCACTGTGTCAAATTTTATTGAAATCGGTTGACTGTATCATATAGCTCCCATAGGAACGATCGGTCGAAAAAAAAATTTTGCTTAAAAATTCTTCTGTTTTTGGTTTTTTGTGAAGAAATCGGACTTTATTACAAGCTAGTGGTACAGGGTATCCTAAAGTCGTCCGCGCCCGACTTTACGTCCGCCATTTTTTATAATAAGTCCTGTCAGTCCTATGATAAGAATAAAATTTTTATGTTTGTATAATACTTAACTTTAACATTTTTTTCTTTAATGCAATTTATTTTGGGTTTATATCATTGAAATATAATTCTTTAATATATTTAAAATCACAAAAATCTTATTTCTTAACCGAACTTAATGGATTGATTTTTAAAATATGTACTTTTCAAAATTTTTAATTATAACGAGTGATTTTTTAAGAGGTATTTGAGAGAGAGTATTTGATTTAAAACAAAAAAACACAAAACAATTTGTAAAATTGATGAAATGTTTATTGGAATCGATAGAACGAGCAATATAATTTAATGTTTGAAGATGATTTCATAATTTCTTTATTTAGATGGCCCATGCGTAAGGTCCAATTTTGGCAGACTCTCTCAAACATATTGACAAGTATTTCACGAATAAATGCTTCAATATTGGCTTCCAAAGCGTCAATCGTTGCTGGTTTATCCCTGTACACATGAGCCTTAACATGGCCCCACTAGAAATAATCCAAAGGCGTTAAATCACACGATCAAGGCGGGCCGCTAACGTAAAATAAACTGTTCACCGAAGGCGGCTCTTAATTGGGCCATTGGTTCGCGTGCCGGCACCATCTTGTTGAAACCACATGTCAGGCATGTCCAATTCTTCCATTTTGGGCAAAAAAAGTCTTCAATCATCAAACAGTAGCGCTCGCTATTCACAATAGCGTTCCGGCCATTGTCGTCTTTGATGAAGTACATCCCGAGGATGCCATCGGCCCATAATCCACACCAAACAGTGACTTTTTCGGAATGCACTGGTAGCTCTTGCAATGCTTCTGGGTGGTCTTCACTCCAGATGCGGCAATTTTGCTTTGATGACGTTTCCATTCAACCAGAAATGAGCGTCGCCGCTGAACACAATTTTTCGATAAAAATGTAGATCTTCATCCTACTTGGCCATCGCCCATTCACCAAATGTTAGACGTTGTGGGAGGTCGTGTGACTTCTATTTTTTGCACCAGCTGTATCTTATAACGTTTTACACACAAATCCTTTCGTAAAATTTTCCACGTAGTGGAGTAACCTAGACCCAATTGCTGCGAACGGCGGCGAATCGACATTTGAAGGTCATCACTAACACTGGTGGATACAGCCGCAATATTTTCTTCCTCTCATACGTCCTCACTCTACGTATGCGTATTTAATGTCCAATAATGTAAACTGGGTTCGAAATTTAGTCACAAGCTTCCGAATAGCTCCCTCAGTAGGCCGACCAAACTGCCCATAAATTGGAAGAAGTGTGCGGTGCATTTTCTTAACCGAGCATGAATTTTTATAGTAAAATTCAATAATTTGCAACCATTGTTCGTTCCTAAGTCGATTCATGGTAAAATTATAGACCAAATTGAACAAGTTTGACAATGACACAAGTCGCGATTCACGCGTGATCTGTCAATAACAGTGTTGCCAAAAAGATACCAGCAAAAAATCCACCTTTATAATAATTTTAAATTTAAAACAGCTGTTTGTTGTGGTATGAACTGCCTCTTTCAAGAACTAGCCATCAAACAACTGTTTGTATGTATTTTGCATATAAAATTTTCCATTTAAAATTTTGGCGAAAAAAAGTGAAATTTATTCAAGAGAAATCGTAAAATTCATTACCCATAAACTGTTTATAGAACGCCCACACACACGCAATTAGATGTTGCTGCACATTAGTGTCTAAGTGTTCGTGTGTGTGCGAATGAGTGTGTATTTGTGTATGTTGCAGTTGCACTTGTTTGCCTGTGGCACTTCCGTTTGGCACATATCCAAGCTGCTTAAAGCCACAAGCCGCCACTTTCACCACCGCCTACATCACATATGAGAAATCGAGGGGGGCTGCTGCATTGCTAGGGGTAGCTCTGGTTCTAGTTCTCTGGGTGGTTTTTCGGGATTGGGGTCTGGCATGGCTGGAAGCTTGCATTTTCATTTCCATTCAGTTTAATTTGGTTTTAGTTTTGTTCGTTGCATTTGTTTTTCTCTTGCTAGCTTTTTGCTTGTTGTTTAACTTTTCATTTCATTATTGCGAGCTGAAAAACGGAAAAGCGCCAAAGGGTAGAATGGCAAGAGGAAGAGAGAAAAGCGTCATTACACACACACAAATCCTCGCAATTTGGGCAAATCTTTTTCGAACCAAACGGATTTAGGAAGTCAAAATTTTGGTAAAAGTTTTTTAATATGTGTCAAAAACTCTTTGCAAGAGTGAAGTAAAATGAAAAATAAGCAGACATACTTTTTTCTTGTAAAAATTGGACGTAATAAATTTGTGATTTAATATTTTGGAAAATTTTTTTACGAGTTTCTAAAATTTAGACAACTCTATTGATTTTTCCCTTTTTAAAGTTTTTTAATAATCACAATAAAACAAAAAAATAAATTGAAATTTAATTTTATTCAGCTTGCCAAAATTAGTTTATAAAAAATTTGCTGGAAAATTAAAAAAGCCAAACGAGGCTTAAAACAGCATATTAAATATATTTTTTAAGAGGTATTCACGCTTTCTGTTGAGTTGAAAAAAAGAAGAAAACTCAACTCCTCAACTTAACGGGAGGGATTCACGCTTTGGCCTGTTGGCTTTTCCCTCAAATCCTTAACTCAACACAAAGCGTGAATACCTCTCTAATAAATTTGCAAACTAGGATATTTTTAAGTTCAGAAAGATGTTTAGTTTTCTAAGAAATTTCCCCTTTATCATTTTAGTTTTGGCCATATATGGATTTTGTCGTTCTATCTGATGCTGTTTTTGTTTTTGGCGCATTGTGTAAGCGCTCATTGCGCCATGTCCTTTGGGGATATGTTGGTATCAGCATGGCGTGATTACGAGCACACACACAGAGCACTATCACATACAAAATCACACACACACACAAACATACCCACATTTACGCACTAGAGAGCAGCTGCAGTCCCTTTTCAAGTACAACAGATATTGTCTGTCCTTTCTGTCTGTTTTGTTTGCCAGTTTGTTGTCCTGGCCTAACATTTGTCTGCTTCACTACACTTTGCATTTTGCTGAAATACTTTTTAAAATGATTTGTCGTTCAACACACAGATACACTCACACACACACTTATACACATACTTGACACACAAATCTCTTGCCGCTTTTACTATAATTGCAATGTCCTTTTGTGACTGCATTTTGTTGCAGTGTTTTGTTCAGTGTATCTCCGTTGGGGATGTGCCCAAAAATCTCTAAACTAATTTTGTGGCATGTCTATTAAAGTAATTGTTTAAGCTTTTAATTTACTGTCTGGCCCACAATGACAACAACAACACCAACAAATACCAACACAAACAGAGCAGACTGACCAACAAAGAGAAAATGATTTAAGTGCTTTAGATACTCACACATACACACACAAACACCACAAACTCACACACACAAGCACAAAAATTTGTAATTTATTTAAAATTTAATTTTAGTTAAGCTTACAGCCATCCGTCAAGCAGCATAAAGCCTTTTAAATTATTTATATATTAATCGTCATATGCATACAGGGTGCTTTTTCTTTAATCAGAAATTTATTAAAAAAAGTAAGCAAATTAAAAATTAAACTTAATTAGAAAAGTATCTCAAGAAATGTTGTCAGTTATTTGTTTTGTAGAAATAAATGAGGTCATTTCATAAGACTCCATTATTTAATATCTTGAAAGAAGTATCAAATCTATAAATCTCCAAGGGACATGCATGATATAAATTGAACCTTTCTAACTTTTGCCTATATCTCTACCGCAATTGCCATCTGGCCCAGCGTCTTTCAAGCGGAGATTTATGCCATAGAGATCTCAGCCCTTAGTATCCTTCTCAAAGGAACTAGGGGAGCAATCATATGCATTTATTCAGATAGCCAAGCTGTTATTAGGGCATTGTCATCCTGGAGCATCTCCTCAAGAATGGTTGAAGAATGCCATAGTTACCTCCAAACCTTGTCCGCTCGGAATAAAGTCGTGCTATGTTGGGTGCCTGGACACTCGGGAGTGGATGGTAACACGATCGCTGACGATCTATCACGATAGGGTGCCTAACCTGACTACATCTCCTGCGCCTTTGTGGTATTGGTTGGTCCACAATCAAAACCATGATAAACAAATGGGCAGAAGATAACATAGGAGATACTGGCTCTCCCTTCCAGGACTTCGTCAAGCAAAAGCGCTTTTCAAACCTCTGGATGCGATCAAGACAATAGGTCTTGGCAGAGCGGACCAAAGCTCCTGGTAGCTTACCTATCTGGCCACCACACTGTTACATACCATCTACAGGTAAATTGGCCTATCGGACTCTTCAGAGTGCAGGCTCTATCTAGAAAACGATGAAGCCACCAGACATATTCTCTGTGACTCCCACCGCTGGTATGGGAGAGAGCTTGTCACATGGGAAAGGAACGGATTAGTCCCTTTCATCTTAGGTCAATGCCAACAAAAGACTTATTGCCATTGATGCGAAAAGCGGAGAGTCTTTTGCTTTATTTTAAGGGTATGGTACAAAAGACCTTTTGGTCGCAGTGCTCTGCCTCTTTGTGAGGAACCCTTTTTTCGGAAAAAAAACATTGGCCATTATGTCTTCTTGGAAAATAAGAAAATTATCATGACAGCCTAATCTATCTATCTGAAAATAAATTATTATCAAATCAAAATAAAAAGAATCCACAATATTTTGGTTCGATTTTGATTCAAAAATGCAATAATAATAATAATAATAATAAGATTTCTCGATTAGAATTAATCACATATTGCGATTTAATTATTATGACTATCGATTGTTTTTAGTAGTAGTATCCGAAGACTCAAGAAGTGATTTCTCGATTAGAATTAATCACATATTGCGATTTAATTACTATGACTATCGATTGTTTTTATTTAATCTGAACTCACAATAGTACAGAGAAGAAATTTTCAAAAAAATATTAAAAATTTATATTTGAACAAATCAGACAATTTTTTTTCACAATTATTTTACTTGTTTTTTTTTTTGGCTTTCATTTTTTTGGATGGGCTGACTTTATAAGTCATTGGCATTTTGTTTTTGTGTCTATGGGACTTAATTCTTTACTTATTTTGAAAGCCCACGCTTAATTTTTGTTTTTATTTTATATGGTTAACTGAAGCTAAAAAATGTTTTGCCTCATTACCAAGTCTTTTAGCCAGAAAAAGCTTAAAAATCTTGCTTTATATATACATAACAAATTTAAAATAGGCTTTAATGCTGTTCAAGGAAAAATAAGAGTTGTCTGACCGACTTGCCTTTTAGATAAAACGAATTTTAAATATTCAACAAAAATGTATATTAAAGATACCCCTATACCTACCTATATTAAACATGTGCGGTTTTTGCACTCAGCAGCAAGGCCATTTATGGAATTTAAATTTTTCATGCATAACTAAAGATTTTCCTTATTTAAAATGCTTTTTGTTCTAACCAATACCCAAAATAAAAAAGTAAACATTTTAGCCAACACTCAATGCTTAAGTGCGTCTCTATTTCTAGCACTAATCCTCTTTTATATTGTTTACTTTTACCTCTTATGGCTACCTCGCCCACATCCTTTGGAAAATTCGCACAACT
Source organism: Chymomyza amoena (assembly GCA_037043745.1). Lineage (NCBI taxonomy): Eukaryota > Metazoa > Arthropoda > Insecta > Diptera > Drosophilidae > Chymomyza > Chymomyza amoena. Next base: position 135,849 of record JBAMAX010000134.1, read on the forward strand.
TTAACCATTTTCAGTGTGGTCCATAAATATGCTTTGGGCCTAGAACGAGTGCGTGTGTGGCCTTTATCAAGCTTTAAGCTGCTTAAAAATTAAAAGTTTTGCAGCTGTTCGATTATAATAGATGCATCTACTTGACCACTAAAAGCAAAAGTTAAGACCAAGCTAGACCGACCAGAGAGTGAAAGCTTTAAAACTTGTCCAAGACCAGTTTGCTATGCTTGGTAGCAGCACTTGGCTATATTCCATGGGGTCATAAAAAAATCTATGCAGCTACGAAATAAATTTAATCTCAATGGGCTTGCATCTCATTGTAATGCATCGAGAGAGGCCAGCTGGATGGCTCGTTGGCTTCGAGTTGGCTTATACAGTGAAGGCCCACAAGTTGCTAACTTAAAGCTTATTGTATTGAAATCTTATGTAAAGTATTTAGATAAAAATAGCTTTTAAAGTCAAAAGAACCCATTTAGAAACTTAAAAGATGTAGGAAATCAAGATGTAAACTAGTAAAAGTTTTTAATTTAATAGTAATTTTTTTAAAGAACTTAAATCATTTTTTATGCTTTTAAAAGACTTTCTTAACGAAATAAAAATTAATTTACATTGGAATCTTTCTATGACATGATACAGAGTTCTCTATTAAAGTTAATTAATGTGAGGCTAATTAAAATTCAAAATATGTAATCTAATAATGTCCTGAGCGAAATAAATAATGCAACTCTCCTCTGCTGGGCTAGGACCATGAGAATAATATTCTCAAAAATTTTGACTTTATTATGCAAAGCACTGCAGTCTCATTAGTTCGTGAAAAATTAAATCGTGAATAAATCTATATTCAGATCTAAAATTGCAAACATTTCAGCTAAAATATTTTGTAAAAAGTTTTCAAATTTTGTATTATTTTTTAGATTTTGGAATACAAAATATTTAGATAATTTTTCTCTAAAATCGAACCTTAAAAAATTATACTTACTACTAAGACCTTATACAATTTTTGATTACGATGTTTTAAAATTATTTTTATTCGATCTATTTTACCAATTTTATCATATTAATCATAACAGGAATTTTTTGAAACTGTTTTGTTTATTTAATTTTTTCAAAAGACCGAACGCCTGTTTGACGTCGATAAATACCCCAAAATAGTATTCTTTGTCGTCGAATGCTTTAAGCCAATCTATTTACCTGCTCGACAGTAACGTAAATCCAAGTTGATGGTCAGTTAAAAAATCATTTTGTTCATTGATCCTCTTAGCCATCAATATCTCCCAAACTTTGGCCATAGTGGGGAGGAGGCTGATTGGATGGTATGATTCAGGGTCCGACTAATTTCCTGATCATTGCAATGAGAGCTATATTCCATTGGCAGGAGATTCAACTTAATGAAAAGGAAAGTTTTCCTTGGCAAGGCTCGCTTGGTAACATGACATATTCTGTCATGAGCTGGGCCTTTGACTTAGGAAGTTTTGATATATTTTCTTCAATCTCATCTAATTGGATGGACCGAACAGGCAACCTCTATTTTTAGAGTTTGTCTAACTTCTCCATCCGTTGCCAGTTTAAAAGGCGTAAATCACTCTACGAAGTGCTGAGCAAATTTATCCGCTTGTTCCTTTGTATTTACGCAGTAAGTACTATCTTGACGCCTTAGAAAAAAAAATTCTATAGGGTTGTTTCTTTATGTTTTTGGTCGCTTTCCATAGATTATATCCAGTTTATAGTCCAGAACCTCTATTCTTCTGTCGATCAAGTTCTGTATGAGTGTCTGAATTGCCACTTTAAGCTCCCTTTCAACCTTTTTCCAGACAGCCCTGTCTGCGGGCTGAAGGGTTATTTGGAATTTCCTACGGAGTCATCTCTTTATGTTTTTGGTCGCTTTCCATAGATTATATCCAGTATCAAGTTTATAGTCCAGAGCCTCTATTCTTCTGTTGAACGAGTTCTGTCTGAGTGTCTGAAGTGCCACTTTAAGTTACCTTTGAGCCTTTATCTAAACAGCCTTGTCTGCGAGGTGAAGGGTGTTCTGGAATTTCCTATGAAGTCGTCGATTCTTAGAAAGAAGTTGAACTAGTTCAGGAGATAGCTGGTTATCTACTTTATTCTGTCGGACAACTACTGGCTTTGAACTAGCTGCAGCTGCCGCAGATTGGGTAATTAGGTCAACCGCGAGCTCTACATCTCGACCAGAGCATATCTCCATCTCAAAGGTGACCGAGTTTTCTCAATATACTCCGGAAGACTTTGAGGTCGATCCTTTGGCTGATGAGACGTTGCAGACCCTGTAGGAGCGTAGGTCTGTCTGAAGTGCCACATGCTCCCTTTCCGCCTTTTACCTGACAGCCTTGTTTTCGGGGTGAAGGGTGGCTTGGAACTAGCTGAGGAGTTGGCTGGCTACCTACTTCATCCTGTGAACTACTGGCTTTGGATTGGCTGCAAATGCCGCAGAATGGATTTTTGCCGTAATTAGGTCAACCGCGAGTTCTAGAGCATATCTCCATCTCTAAGTGGATTGAGTTTTCCAATGTACTCCGGAAGACTACTAGATCGGTCTTCTGGCAGACGAGTCATGGCACACCTTGTAGGAGGTGTTGTGTGAAGGACTAAGATCAGCCCAAGGTGATCCGAAGGAAAGGTCCCAAGTGTCTGTAATAGTTTGGAGCTGATCCGGAACAGCTTGGTAGAAAGCAAAATCCAGGCAGGAGGGAAGGCAGTTTGAGTTGCCGGGATGCCTTATAGGTGATCGAATTGCTAAGACCTAACAAAAAGTTATGTAATGTATTATTAATTTTTTTATTTAATTTTTTTTTGACATCATTGGATACCGAAGAAGATAGTAAAAGTTATTTCTAATATATTTAAACTAAAAAAGATTAATTTATTTAATTCGTTTTTGATTTTAATATTTAATACCAGAGAATGCCTGAGTATAGGAATTTATCTCTGTCACCTTATTTTTCTACAAGAGGTCTTAATCAAGTGATTCGGTTTTTTAATTCAAAACGACTGTTACTTAAAATCGAATGCTTATAATTTTAAACTGCCTTCTAAAATGTAAAAAATATTGAATTCCACTAGTTTAGCCGAACGAAATTTTCCAGACCTGATTTTTTGAATTACTTTCAAATTCATTAACTCGAAACACGCTGATATATCTTTTTATACATTTGTATTAAGAGGAAAGCTATTGTACAAATTTTAATACAAATTCAACAAATGTTTTTATTACCAACATTTAAAATTTATTTTTTTTTTGGTAGAGCATTTGCTAATGCTTCAAAATTTCCACTGGAACTCTAAATACTATAATTTCAATGCTTTTAAGCTTTAGAGCATTTACTGTACCGTACACACAGAGAATACATAAATATTTATTTCAATTTGGGCTTATAATTGCCTGCCGAGGCGTATACTTATTATGGAATATTACCAACAGCCGGCGGTCGTTGGCCTAGCTGCAGCTGCATTTATTACCGCTTTTCATTTTGTCAACAAAATATTAAAGCTTATGTTTCTCTGTGTGTGTGTGTGTTTGTGTTTTTGTTAGCAAGGCCAAAAGCATTTAGCTATTTGGTATTTTATATATTTATATGTGGAAAAATTCTAAAGCGTAGAGAGAGAGAGCCTACGATCCAATGAACATGAACGCAATGAAAATGCCAGCAAACAAATTTTAATAATCAAACGCAAAGGAAAAACAAAATGAAAGCGAAATACAAACGCGAGTCATGCGAAGAATGTGAAAAGCCAGTGTGTAAATTTATCTATGTATGCTACTATGTGTGCGTGTGTGTGTCCATGTGTGTGTGTATCTGTGTGTGACCTTCGTGGAAGGCATCGTCGCGCAGCTTTAGTCAAATACGCGCCATAAATTATAATATACCCGTATACTAGTGAAATATAAAAATTCATTGCTTTTGATAATTTCTTACACATAAGCACACTTCTACATATATATACTAAAACGTATATACATACATACATATATATAAATGATGACATTTTTTTTCGTCGTCTCTCTTAAGTTTATTTGTTGCCGCCATTTGTTGTTGGGCTTTGTTTTTATGCTTTTTATGCGCTGCGTGTGGCAGATTATGAGCATGTTAGTTTTGTAGAACCATTCGCCCATTTTTCAAAAGTATTTTTATTATGGCCACCAAAACAAAAAAAGGCAGCATAAATGTGCTTAAATAAAAAAGAGGCAAAAACGAAATGAGAGCAAACTTTTACTAGAAATTCTTTGCATACTTTCAGGCGAGCGCCAGACAATCAACTTGACAATTGTGCGGCGCTCTTTTCATATTCATCTTTCTTGCCGCTTATATCTTTATTTTTATTTTAGTCTTAACTTATTTTTTGTCTTGTATTTTTTTTTTTTTGTTTAGTCAACATTCTTGGCATTGATGAGCGCATTTTGTAGGCATGAAACCAAACATATTGTGATGGTCATGCACTGAGAGAAAAAATAGAGCTTTCTGGTGGGGTTGATTTTTTTAGGCAGGAAAAAAATGGGTAGAGGTTATAGCATACTATTATATTGCGGAAAAGAATGGGAGTGAAGCAAAGCTATGATGCTACTCTTAAAGTTATTTAATTACAAAAATATCAAAACAATTGTATTATTATTGAGTATACAAATAAAAACCGTCGTGTTTTCTCATGATTTGAAGCTTTATTGTAATAAACTCTTTACATAATCATTCTTCAAAATAATTTCCATTGTTAGCCACAACTTTTCCCGTCTTTTTGGCAACTTCTGAATTTCTCGTTGGAAAAATTGTTCTTCTTTTGACGCGATCCACGAATCGATCGGATTTTTGGCTTCTTCGAAAGAATGAAGGCCAGGTCATGCGTCATCAATCGGAATAAGTAAAAATCAGAAGGGGCGATGTCAGGAGAGTACGGCGGGTGGGTTAGGATGTCCCATTTCAAAGTTCCCAGGTATGTTGTCACTACCTTGGAAACATGTGGCCGAGCGTTGTCATGTAGAAGTAAGACCTTATCGTGTCTTTCCGAGTATTGCGGGCGTTTTTCCTTCAACGCTCGACTCAGGTGTATTACCTGCGTCAGGATACTGCGTCCTGTAATGGTTTCGCCTGGATGTAAGAGTTTATAGTGCAATACGTCGAGCTGGTCCCACCAAATACAGAGCATCTGCTTCGAGCCATGAATGTTCGCTTTCGCTTTTGAAGTTGTTGCATGGTCGGGAAGCCCCCACGATTTTTCCCGCTTCGGGTTGTCGTAGTGTACCCATTTTTCACCGCCGGTCAGGATTTGATGCAAAAATCTTTTTCTGTTTTGCCGTTGGAGGAGTTGTTCGCACCTGCAAAGGCGCCGTTCGATGTCCCTCGGCTTCAACTCGTATGGAGGCCAATGTCCCTGTTTCTGAATCATTCTTAGGGCGATGAGAAACGGCTTGCTGAGTCACGCCCAATAAAATTGCAAGTTTCTGCTGCGTTTTACAACCATCTTCATCCAGTAAAGTCTCTAATTCCGTATTCTTTAACTTTATCACGGGTCCGGGACGATCCTTGTCTTGCACGTCATATTCGCCATTTTTAAACTATTGAAACCATTCCCGACACGTTCTTTCACTAATACAACTTTCACAATAAGTTTCTACAATAATTCGACGCGCTATAGCTGCATTTTTTTTTCGAATGAAGTGCAAAAAGCAACACTTTCCGCAAATGATCCTTGTTCTGCTCAAATTTTGACATTTTCGCACGCGAACAAAACAAAGCACAGTAAAAATAGACAAGCGAGATTCTGTGGAGTTGTTGACCGATGCCTCCGCTGGCAATGTATCGATTCTATTTGTAGTTATAGACCGATTTGCAATGCTGGCGCCAACTATGGGAAAACGGCGGTTTTCTATTTGTACACCCAATATATTATTAATTATTGACCAAAAATAAAAAAATAGTCACATTGACGCAGATCCGCATAAGTATCCTTTTCTTTCTCACAGTGAACCAGCTTGGATACCCTTTGTGGCTGCTTATTGTGTTTTTCTCCGCACACTTAATAATATTATTTGCAGACATAACCTCAAACAACTCAAATCTTGTCGACAGCAAAAAATTTTAAGCACTTTGACAATATTTTATATACGCATTTTATTGGACTTACAAGCCTAAGTCGTAGACCAAATACAGCAGAGAAGCAAACAAGCAAAAACTTGCCAAAATGTGTCAAAAAATTTGTTGCTCTTAACCCATACGAGATGGCTTTGTAATACGTTGACAGCCGAGAGTCGATTGGTGTCGAGCTCTGGGCCAGCCCAGGATCAGGCTAAAGTGAAACTGCAATTTCTCTTTCAAGTTGGCCATGTTCTGGCAAAGCATGTCAGTTAACCCAAAACTGCACAAAAGTTGCAAATTTGCATGAGTTCATGGGGTCTGTGTCTGTATCGTTGAGGGGCTGCGGGTGAGGTCGAAACTTGAGTACAAAGTTTCAGTGCACACACAAAAATCGAATTGAAATTGTTTCAATTTTCGTAAAATGGCGTAAAATTCAAATAGTCCATGTGAAATTTATAGCACAACCAAAGACACGCACAGGAGACGTTGTTACTTTTAGTTGCAGGCAGTTTGCCCAAGCGGAAACGGATGTTGATGAGGTGGAGCGCACGGGAGGGAGCGCACTGCATAGGTGGGTGCTGCTACATAAATATGCATGAGCTGAAGGTACAGAGAAGGTAAAGGTCGTACAGCTTTTAAGAAATGCCATAAAAATTGCATTAGCACAGCTGCCAAGACGGAGCGAGCAGGGTAGGGTAAATAGAGTGAGCGAGATGGGCTAAAGAGAGATGCTTGGTTATTTTAAAACTGACTGCTTACAAAATGGTTTGGAAAAGGGCTTATTAATTTGCTCTGAATAAATGTTTGTTGCTTTTTATTTTGGGCGTTGGCATCATCAATTTTCGGCATATCTAGAAGTAACACTCCATTGGAGCATTGGCTTAGCACAAGACTTGGCGCCAGGTGAGTCTGTCCGAAAGCGGACTTAAATGTTGGCACAAGTTTGTTACTGCTAATGGCCTTAGTTGTTATGTTCCGAGCTGATTAATGGCTGCCAAGTAAGCTTATGACTCGAAAAGCATTTTGGCCAGACTTTAAGCAAGCTTTAAGTGAAAAAAGTGTTCGTAACTGCCAAACTGGCTTTAGTGCTGCCAAAATGCTTTAATTGTTATTGATTGTGCTTGGATCAGGCTAAAACTAAACGTCAGCACAAAATAGTTACAGTTAAGTAACCATGGAAAATCAATTTCATGGGGGAGCATCCTAACAAATGTATTTCGAATAGACAAAACAACAAGGCCACTTAGCTCAACTGTCAATAAGGGAGGCAGCGCTCATTAAGCTTTAACTTTAACCCCAGTCGCAAATCAATTGAGTCATCTTTGTATGTTGGCCGCCAGAGGCAGAGATTAGTCCAAAAGTATCCAAAGCTCCCTGCGCTTGGGTTAGTCAATCAGCGTTTGCTGAAGTTTGTTGTTTTTTTTTTTTTTGGCAGTTTGATGTCAAAATCAGCAAATAGCAAAATGACAAACGGAAGCGTAACCAGTAACAGCTGTAATGGAATGTTTCTGGGCATAAGCTTACAAAGGCAAAGATTCTTTCGGATGCGATGAGGAAGCATATGCGCTGACGTTGACAGCAGCCATGTTGAACGCAAAGGAAGCAGCAGTAGAAGAAGCGACTCTGACGGTGAAGACCGGAGACAGAGGCACTCCGGCAATGCCTCTAATTGTGATGAAGCATCAAGCACCAAGGGTATTTTTTTTTGCGCTTTTGTTTTTGTTGTTGGTGCCAGTTGACAAAGCAATCCTTGTACTTACTTTCGTTTTCCTCCATTTGTGTGTAAAGGACGGGAAGGAAAAGCCTTCGTTCTAATCAATTAGCATGAAAGCTGTTGCCAGCCAGCCAGCAAGTCAGTCTTTTAGTCAGTTGGCCGTTTATTCAGTTAGTTAGACATAGAGAGGAGCGCGTGATAGGAACGTGAGAGAGTGAAGAGCTGCGGGGAAATAAATTAACTTTAATAAATTAAAGGCAAAGAGTTTATCAACTTTCAAATAATACTTCAAATAAACCAAAAGTAACAAAATTTCGTTCCAACGATTAATCGTAACAATTTTTAGCCGATTTTAAGTTGGGAGCTACATTCAGAAACAGATAAATGGATCTTTGCTCTAATTGTCTCCAAAAACAAAGAGTCCGTATTGAAAGACGTTTAGGCAGAAAGACGGATGTTTATGTGGATAGTCAACTATTCCCTTATGAAATTTTTGGAAGCAAACTCAGCATATTTTTGGCCAGCATTATTTTTTTTATTATATAGTAGAATTATTGGTTACATTAATCGTGTTGTCGGTATCACGTGAAATTAGCACCTCAAAATCCTCTGTGCTGGCTGCCGTATCAAGGGGATTGACCAATAATTGTTGGGTACCCCTTGAAGATTACTGTTTTGTTCCATGTTATTCTGAAATGTTTTATGAGAGTCAATGAGTGATGGGTTCAAAGATTCTTTAGTTAGAAGCCGCCCCTGATATGGGGAAACAGACGCTTACCTGATGGCAATTTGGCTGCCAAAAATGCATCAAGGTTTGTTGGGGACTGCTCTTAGCTTTATGACTCTTCCTCGACCTTACCTGCATGGGTGGCCCTACCGATAGCTATGCTACCGCCGGCATCGCTCTAAGATTCATCGCTCCTGATAAGCAATCTCACCCCGACAAGGTGGCTGTTCCCGAGAGGGAGCATGAGGCTCTATGCTCCACTTAGGAGTCCAGAATTCGAGGTAGTAGTATGATGAATGAATGAGCGCTGGATAAAGTCGGAATATCCCGAATATATTATTATTGTATATACTACCCTTATATCAAGTGAAGGCTGAATATACTATAATCTTGAAATCCAGCATTAAGTTTTGCCTCCGTATGAAAATGTATATCTGTGGATATGAATCTTAGTTTCCCTAGGCGTCGAATAAATGTTAGAAAAATAAAATGAAACGTCCCTATTTTAGTTTCTCTAGGCATCGGATAGAAGTCCATATAAAAACTAAAAATACTTTTATTTTTATCAAATATCCAATTTTGATGGAAGCCAGTTTCATTTATATTTTTAAAATTAGCTTTATTGAAGCAATTAAATTCTTTAAAATATATTAATATATGTTAAACATAATCACATAATTATGATTATATTATATTTTGCGGGCTTTATTTTTAATTCATATTAGAATTCATATATTCAAAATCTTTGATTTTATATTATGACACAGCCACACATAAATTGATTTTCGGATTTAGGAGGGCAGACTATAATTTTTTGAGGTCGCTAAAGCCGAGCTCAGGGTTTAAAAAAATTCAGCATGTAAGAGTTCTAAGATAACCTCAAAGATAGTAATTTCGTAGATTACCTTTACAGTCCTTATTTATCTTATCTATAAGGCTTTATATTTTAATGACAGTTAAAAATAGCAAAAGGAGAAGAGTATGGTTTAATGTTGACCTTGAGAGCTCGTACATTAACATTTTTTGGTGTTGCCATTCAAATAATTTAAAATTTAGTTGTATCCATTGAAAATTTTGACATAATCATAGAATCTGATTACGCGCATGAATACCAATATTGCTTTATATATATGTATACAATATGTAAAATCATGCATATATTTAAAAATGCAGTCCAACTAAGCGAAGCCTTTAAAATTTAATATATATATTAAACAATGATAAGCTTAAAATAGATTTCATAAGCTCGAAATTTAAACAGAAACCCTATTATGCATAGGCTGTAAGAAATTCGCTCGTGCTTCGTAAGCCGTAAAGCCCTAAAACTAATAGAAAAAAAAAATGTTGACTCATTACCGTAAATTTGTGATTGTGTCTGATTTGAGATTTCTAGTCACGTGCCCATCCCTATTAACCCAAACCCAATGTGTTGCGTGCTAAGCGGTTCGCATGATGAGCAACTCTTTCGTCTTCCTTGCCCTTAGTTCTCTTTTTATCGTATTTGTCTTTGACAGAAACACCACCAACAGTAACAACAACAACAACAACAACAACAACAACAACAACAAAGGGAACAAAGCCAACACATTGTTTGACTTGGCAGCAGCACCCAGAAATACTCGGCACGCTTATTGTTGGCAACATTGTCACAATGTAGGTTTCCCCGAACCCCAACTACCCAACTGCTGCTCCTGAGTGGCAGCCATTTGCCACCCGTTGTGTTGTTGTATTTCCGTTTCCTCTAAATAATTTAATACCAGTGAGACAATAATGCTTATTAAGCAATTTTCATTAATCGTTGCGCTACTTGACGTTCATTAGAATCTCAAGCAGCCGCATCGATGGCATCCGAACCCCACTAAGTAAACCCTTCAAAAGTATTCAAGCGTTCAAGCGCCCCTATTGCCAGCGATTTTTGAGCTATTCACATAGATACTCACACACACAAACACATAGACACATACAATGCATAGATATAGCTCAGGGGTACGCGCATTGAAGTGCCTAGACAGCAGCAGCGTCAAGGGCATGTTAGAGTTGAAGTAGCTGGTCGTGAAATATCAAGGCAATCTATCTTTACATTCTTGTAGACAACACACACACAGATACACACCAATACACACATATATGAATGTATAAACATCGACAGACGCCTTGATTTGTTGCCTTTAATACTTATTTTGTCGATGTTCGATTGTTTGCCTTCACCAGCTAAAGCTTAAGCGCTTCCCAATCTATGTGTGTCTGTGTGTATCTGTGTGTTAGCTTGTGTTTGTGTTGGTTTTGGTGTTGACTTTGACATTTGTTTTGTGTAGCTTATCCTTCAGCATTGGCCCGTACAACAACCCACACGCAAACATATAAAAAAAGGGAAAAATAGGGAACAAGCTTGGTGCTGAGGCGTAGCTTAGGGGGATCTTTAAGGGATTAATTCTGACCCTTTTAGAATTCTAACCCTTGCATTTTAAACAAGTTTATAGTAAAAAAAAAATTAATCAACTGGAGTTCATTTAAGAAAATTTCGGTCAGAAATTAATTTGATTTCTTTTGTTTTTATTTATGGCTCAATTGGGCGGCGATTAAGAAAGCTGGGAGAAGTTATTTAAAAAGATGCTACTTCACTATTTCCTACCGTGATTTTTTGGCCATCAACTTATTTGGTGAAGACCCAGTTTACCCATACAAGCTGCACTTTTCAAGTGACCTAGTGTACGTTGTAGGTCTTGACGAGTACATCACGATATTGTGTTTCAAAATCGTCTAACACCCCGAAATTCTCAAGTTATTGCTTAAAAACCGTTTTTCGGTTACTGCGATCACTCCAACAATCACAACGTCGTCATTTTTCAACCTTAAAGGTTAAAAAAAGGACAATATTCCATAAAATATTTCAATTCACCAATAAATAAATAAATTTATTTTGTAGAGATTGAAACCGACAAGTTTCAATAAATCTTACAAATTGCCCTAATAAATATTACAAGAATTTAAATGAATAAGTTTATAAATGTACTTAAAGAAATTAACAAGAATATCCAGACATTCCGTTAAAAGAAACAAGCGAAAAAGAAAATCTGTAGAAGTTCTGTTGCTCTACTGCGCTTTACAATACAACCAACCCAACTGCATATCTCTATACAATCTGTTTTTACCAGTCTTTCGGTATAAAAAATCTATTTAAAAATTTTAATATTATTTTTTTGCTTGTTAGTTCCAGGAAATGAAAAAGAGCGGGTACTTTTTGAAAGTCCATCTAATACCAAAAATACTTTACCTGTTGGTAATGCAATTAATAATTTATATAATACAAAATGTGTAATTACTTTTGTTCGAGCTTTACAAGGTCACTTAAGGGAAAATTCGATCTTTTATTGACACTGTAAATTAAAGAATAAGTTAAGGCACTGTAAAAGAAAGTCCATTTAGTCATAATAACACTATTAAAAATGGCGGACGTAAAGTCGGGCGCGGACGACTTTAGGATACCCTGTACCACTAGCTTGTAATAAAGTCCGATTTCTTCACAAAAAACCAAAAACAGAAGAATTTTTAAGCAAAAATTTTTTTTTTGACCGATCGTTCCTATGGAAGCTATATGATATAGTCAACCGATTTCAATAAAATTTGACACCGTGCTTAAATACCTTAAAAAAGATATGAATGCCAAATTTATTTCAAATATCTTTACAAACAAACAAAACACATCGAATTTTGTATAAAAAACGTGTTTTTGGACCGATTGGTCCTATGGGAGCTATATGATCTAGTCGAACGATTTCGATTAAATTTTGTACAGTGCTTAGAAACTATAAAATACTCTCGAATGTCAAATTTGGTCCCAATATTTTAACAAACAAACGAAACACAACAAATTTTGTTAAAAAATCGATTTTTTGGAAAATCGGACCTATGGGAGCTATATGATATAGTCAACCGATTTTGTTCAAATTTGGCACATTGCTTAAGTGGTCTAAAAAATTTCCAAACGCCAAATCTGGTTACGATATCTTTATTAAAAAACGAAATATAGCGAATTTTTCTTTAAAAAAGTTATTTTGGCCGATCGGTCCTATGGGAGCTATATGATATAGTCAACCGAATTCGATCAAATTTGGTACAGTGATTGGGAACTATAAAAAACTTTCGAATACCAAATTTGGTTACGATATCTTCATAAACAAACGAATTATGCATCTAAAACGCTTTTTTTTTGTCGAGGTCGTCTCAAACACCCCCATGGGAGCTATATAATTTATCCCCGATATCAAAAAAATAAAATAAACTTGCTTCCTATGGATTAATATGGGATCTAATGTGAAAGTTTGGTAGCTCTAGCTCTTACCATCTCTGAGATCTAGGCGTTCACACGGACAGACGGACAGACGGACAGACAGACAGACGGACAGACGGACATGGGTATATCGACTTCTCTATTCACCCTGATCATATTTTAGGTAACTTTGGGGTGTCTCCGACGTCTCCTTCTATATGTTACATACATTTTCGGCTTGCACAAACTTAATATACCCTTGGTACCATACGGTACAGGGTATAAAAATACTATAAAAGCAAATTTATGCTCATTTATATGAGTCGGTTACAGTCACCATATGTCGACTACAATATACCCTGTTCCATTTCCTAATGACTGCAGTTTTCATCTAGTTTTGAAAAATATTTACAATATAATATATTTACAATAAGATGGTTTTTAGAAAAGCACCTTACAGAAATTGTATTAAATTTGTGCCATATGCTTGTAATATGTGGCCTAAAAATGTAAAAAATATTTCGGTAACAACGGAAAAAAACTGAACGCCATTGGAAAATTTCGTGCTAGCTGATCTTTGTTTTTTTTTTTGAGAAACAGATGGCAGTGAATGAATCGTTTTCCATTACCTTGAAGGGCTTTTTCCACTTATTTAATATGCAGAGTAAAAATAATGCCAAAAAGACAAGAAAATGAAATGATTTTAAAAAAATTTTTTTGTAGCTTCAAGGGAAGTTTATTCATTGATCCGATTTTTAGCTTAGAATCTTTTAAATTTAATGTGCAAAAAAGCAGTTTATGCGACTTAGAAGCGTTGACTTTTGCATAACTTCTCTAGTGTTTTCAGAGCTCCTAATAATATCATTTTTCTTATTGACATAGATACCGAAATGAAAATGTGCTACATAAGAAATTTGTATTTTATTTCTTTTGCGAAATTGTCGCCTTTATGATTAATACTCAATGTGTAACTATATAACTTTGTAAGCTTGCAAATTATGAATCGTTCACTTCTTTAAAGCTTTTATAAGCTTTAAGTTTTTTTCGGAAGTTTCATCTTTATTGAAGTTCCCGATTTTTGACTTCTTTCTTTGACTCAATAAATTTATATTTTATTGCATAAAATGTGTTTTTTCCTTTATTTGAGCAAATGTCAGATATCTTTTTAATTGTAATATTTAAATTAAATAAAATAAATCTTAGAAAGGTTGCCAAATCATTTATTTCTACCAAACAGCTGATACATTTCTAGCATATGCTGTAATTGGTAGACAAGAATTAGTTCAGGAAAAAAAAGTAATACAGTCGAGGCGGTACCCGACAGTGTAATGCCCTGCACTTTATTGTCCTAAAAATTTTATTCCCACGTATTGCTTTAAGAATTTTCCAATTGCATTTTTTTTTTTTTTCTAAAGACCGATTTGGATGATAACCGAGAGTTAGGTCAATAAATCTATTTAAAGTACATAGCGTTCAGGGGTGTAGGAGAAAACACAGTAAGTTGATTGCGGGGGTGCAGGGTCCGCATCGATCAAATTTGGATGTGGATTTCTTCATTTGAGCCATATGAATCAGCTTACCGGTTCAAAGACCGTAGGACATCTTTAATCGCCTAAGTGTCTCAAGTTGCAGAACCATTTGGAGGATTCGACAAAAGCAACCAGATCCGCTATGGGCACATAGGCTAGACTACTCAAATTCTCAACATTGTTTACCCACAAACTGGGTTCGTCTTCTAAGAAGCACCGGGCAGTCGCATAGCAGGTGTGGGATACTTTCTATCTATTCCTCATCTCCGCAGCTGCGGCGGAAATCGTGATGCGGCACGTGCAGCCTCGCAGCCATATTTCCTATCCTATCCTACCATCCTAGTCCTGTTTTTATGGAAGCGCAGGAGTTCAGATATTTTCTTTGGATCACATCTCGGCCAAAGTAAATGGGACACCGTGTCCCATTCTCTTTCCGCCAGAGCTCTAACTGTCTCCCTTTTACGATACGTCCAGTATTGGATTATCTATGTTCGTAACCGCATGGTTAGCTGTTGATTGTGGCATCAATTTACAACATTCCTTGGATTTCCTTCCAAGGTGCTAATAATTCTAGCCTCTTGCCACATTGCGTATATCTTCGCTTGAAGAACACTGCACAACTCGGGGAGGCGGAATAAGATTCCTTGAAAGCTCTTCGGAGAAGATGCTTGCTCCTGTGCCCTTATCGATCTTTGAACCATCAGTATAGATTGTCAGCTCGTTCCCTTTTAAGGGGGTTTTTTGCACCAAAAAATAAAAATTTAGTCTTGTAACTGGAAGGGGATAAAAACATATTTTCAAAAAGTGGGCAACTGGAAAGTCATTTTAGTCCTATAGTTTATTTAGCTAAAGAATTAATATTGCTGAAAACCTTCACAAATATTCGCATTTGTATCTTTTAAATCAGAATAATCATGTCTTGTGTTGCTTTCTACTTTTTTTTTTATTTCACAACAATTAAATTATTCTTCGACATGCCATAAAATGTAATGTTAATTTATGCAAACTTCAGGCTGAATAGAATAAAACAGATAATCGAAACAGAAAGGCTATGAAACTGAAAATTATACTATTGTTCAACTTAAATCGAGCTTTGATTAAACCTTTTGCGAATTGTAAACTGATGTTTACAAAAAAAATGCGTATTTAGCTTTTCCTAAGTTGTCGCCCAGAATTATTACAAATGCAGGGTTTTATTCAGTTATTATATAATTGACCAATATTGTTCAAAATTCAGATCAAAATACTAAACTACTGCGGGCGAACGTGGTAAGATATTGACAAGATTTAACAAGCTTCATATTCTCAGGAAATATGCGCGTCACGTGGTAAAGTTTCATATCTTACATTCGGACGGAGGGACGGCCGAATAGAAGAACATGGCTTAATCGCTACCCGAAGTTAAGATAAGCAAATTGGTATTAAGGACTAGGGGTCTGCCACGCCTCTTTCTGTCAGTTACATACATTGCACAAATCTAGTACAGGGTATAATTATGGAAGCCTGCAGGATTGTTTTTCAGAAATTTCTTAGTAAATGTACACGCTTTGACATGGAGTCAAAGGAATTCCGAAAAAAATGTCATGCCAAAAATCTTTTCTAAAAATGCTTTATTTGATTTCGGTACTAGTTCATGTCTCTACAGCAAAAGGTGGGCAAAACTCATGAAAACACGCACGAGTGAGCAAGAGCCCCAATCAAGCAAAAACGAGAAACAGATTTAACACACTTGGGCAAAGCTCTATCCTCGAGAGCTATTTGTATTGAGACACAGCCCCCCACCTCCCTAAACCAATTGCTAAACTTTAGCTACGCCACTGTCTCGGAGTGTATTTTATGACTGTTCAGTCAAGTTTCATTTTCCATTTTTCCATTGTTGTGCTTTGTGTGTCCCAACAGCGGCTTTTAAACGCCCATCCATTTCTATTTGCTAGTGCTCCAAGCCCTCCCCACCCACAAACATCCCCATCCATATTTCTTACAATTTCCATGCATTTCGCTTATGCCACAACGCAGTACGACTCCGATTTCATGGCCCGCTACTTTATGGCCAATAAAATCACAACGCCTCAAGTTCGATTTGGTTTATATTCACAATTCCACTCACCAGCACCTCCCCACTACTCCCTCCCCGTCAAAGGACTCAAGCGTTTTCACTTGGCAGGAGTCGTTTATCTCTCCGTTCACTCTCTACGGGGCGCCGCTTTTGTATAGCTCAGAAATTGAAAAGTCACATCGACTCGAGTGATGCAAATTAAATCTGGGCACACTGAAAAAAGTGCACAGCTGTATCGCTCTATTTGTATCCGTATCTCTATCTATATCTGTAGCTGTAGCTGTATCTGCATAGGTGGGTTTGCCCACAGAAACACTTCAAATTGATGTGATTTATTTGCCTGCTGCGTGTGCAAATTGTATGTTGACTTTTTATTATTGCCGTTTGGGCCTGCGTTGGAAATCCATTAAAAGTTCAAGTGTGTCATCATTGGCACATATGAAAATAAATAGACTTTAATCAGAGAATTGCCAAAAATATAAAAAATGAAACAAGATTTATGGCCATATAAAAAAGTGCTGTCAGCTACGGTCAATGACAGCCAATGACAACCAATTTGGCCAACATATTTAGTCAACAAAATGGCTTAAACAAAAGTACAGTGAAAGCAATAAAATGGGAATTATTTGTAAGCAGTGGCGTAGAATTGGGGTGCAAAATTTTGGGGTTGCTAGCATTAATGAATTTTTTATTTACTAGAGACTTTGAATTGGCATATTTGAACTTTAAAAATAAATTAAAATTTACTTTAATTTTTTTGGTAATGGTTTTTATAAACTGGCTCAAAAATTACATTTAGAAGTATCAAGACTCCTATTTAAATAAAAGCTTCTCAGCCTAACATCCTTTACCGATGTATCTAAAGATGCAAAGTTCAAAATTTTATCGATTATTTGATTTTTGGCTATAAAAAGAAATTTAACGATATAGTCAATAGACTGGAAAATTAAAGGCTATAAAAGGTGGTTGGGTCGGATGATTTAAAGCGTGACTTAGTGGCGAAAGGCAAGAATAGTGTCTTGGCTTCATTTAGTATGAAATATCGAAATATCCATAAAAATATGCCAGTTAATATTTCAAGTAAGAATTTAGATATTTTGATTGGGGATTAGGAAGAACCACAAGCAATAGAAGGGCCCAACTAAAAAGGAAGTCTAATGGAGGTTAGTCTCAAAAAGAACTCATCAGGTACCTGAAGTAGCCACAGAAGTAAACTTTTGAAGAGGAATTTTTTAGAAATTTAAATTTGCGAAGATGTGCTCAGCCTTAAAGTTTTAGAACCTTAAGTAGAGTAAAGAATTATTATTTAACTGGAAGAGCTTCTAAGTTTTTGTGAGGCTCATCGTCCATATTTTCGGTGCTGTTCTTATTTTTCGCATTGTTTTTTTAGTAATGCCCAAATATGTTATCCATGCTCTAGTTCTTTTTTTATTCAGATACATTTCATTTCACACCCTTTTCTGATTTTTGTTAACGCATATTTTTCAATCTCGAAACTCAAAGCAGATCTTGAACCATCATAAAAGGTTTTATAAAAGAATTCAAGCTCCTTAAAAAATGTACTAAAAACCTTTCTTTCGTAATACCTAAGCAGAAGTTTTTTTTTTAAATGTCAAAATTTGATTTCATTATGAAAAATTAATATTAACCGAAATTAGTCAAAAGTTACAATTAAATGGTAATACAAAACAAACAACTTTCGGTGTTAGAGATCCAAATAAAGCCCAGCACATCAGGTTTCTGACATAGCCTCGAAAATCCCATAAAATGATGTATTTTGTAGGAAATCTTATAACACTGACGTGCTGAGTATTTTTACCAGAATTGGAATTCGTATGAAAAAAATGGCGTACGTAAAGTCGGGCGCGGACGACTTTGGGATACCCTTACTACTAGCCTGCAATAAAATACGATTCCGTCATAAAAAACCATAAACAGAAGATTTTTAAGGCAAACTTTTTTTTTGACCGATCGTTTTTATGGGAGCTATATGATATAGTCAACCGATTTCGATATAATTTGACATACTCGTAGTGCTTTAATACCTTAAAAAAAGATCTGGATGCCGGATTTAGTTCAAATATCTTTACAATCAAACGAAACACAACGAATTTTGTATAAAAAACGTTTTTTTTTTTTTGACCGATTCGTTATATAGGAGCTATATAATATAGTCTACCGATTTTAATAAAATTTGGTGCAATGATTAAGACCTATACTTAGAAATGCCCAATTTAATTCTAATACAGACAATCTAAACACAACAAAATTTGTTCAAAAATCGATTTTTTGTAAGATCGGCCCAATGGAAGCTATATGATATAGTCAACCGATTTTGTTCAAATCTAGTACAATGCTTGGGTACTCTAAAAAACTTCTTCCTGCCAAATCTGGTTACGATTCTTCTTGGGTGTGTTTCTTTATGGGGTGCTTTGAGGCTACACAAATAAAAAAAAAGTTTTATTTTAGAGGATCATATTTACACACGGAGTCTGTTCTCGCATTGCTTCAAAAAACCCAATAAAACGAGGTATTTTGTAAGTTTTCTTAAAAATCTGATGTGCTAGAAGCTTTTTGACGTAGGTTTTGATTTATCCCAAAATCAGATAAATATAATCGTCGATCAACCAGTATCGGACACAAATGTTTAGTTATGTTTTAATTGACGTTAGGTTAGGATAAAAAATGAGCCGGTTTGGAGGATTTCGAATTCGTGCAAATTGCTAAGAAAACACTTTGTCCCCTTTGAAAATGTTGTTTTTTCTTCTTGGGGGACTGACAACAACATTTTTAAACTGTTAACGCCAAAACTTTCCACTTGGAAAATGGAAACTTTTCGCCAACAATAAATTAATAGTTTTCAAACTTTGTTTCAAAGCGTGCCAAAATTGAAAAAAAAAACTTGTTAAAAAGCAGGGGACAGTTTTAATTGTACCCAGGATCGCTCGAATGTAGCCAACGCACTTGTTGCAATTTGATTGTTTTAAATTAAAACTTTTAGGTATGTAAATTTAACATTTACGATAAAAAGAGTATGTAGTAAAGTATCTTAGTTTCTGAATCCAACTTATGTTCCTTAATTGCCAGCGTCTGCTGTACAAATTTTATTAACGCTATCTTTGATGGCTTACTTTAGCCGTCAAGTAGCAGCTTGTCAACAGAAATGAATTTGCACATTTATAAAATAAATTTTTTATTAAATGCTGTTAATACCTGCATGCAAAATGGCCAATATAGTAATGAAGCGACAGCTGTATTTGGCCAATAAGAAGCACTTTGAATGCTGTCAATTTGTCAGGCATGAAAATAAATAAATATTCTGCAAAATTCATTCTCTTAATTTTAATCAACTTTTTCATTAAGTTTTTGTTATAAACTGTTTATTTGCACATGCGACTGAAAATGGATTAAAAACCAAAAGCCGCAAAGGTAAAAAACGAAAGCCAAATATAATTTTCTGAAAAGAAAGGAAACCAAAATATAATATTCGAGAAATAAGTAAGTTTGGCATGAAGTAAAACGAATAAAACGACCAAAACAGAAAAACAAAAAACAGACGGAAAAATGTGAATCAGTTGCCGACTTTGGAATACCCTGCAATGCCCTGTTGTCAAATTTTAAGAAATTCAAATAGATCAATTTTTTCAAAGGGCTTAGCTGGATAAAGTGTAACGATTTTTAAAAAGTAATGCCAATTGATTCGTAAGTCAAAATATTATTATTTTCGTTAAATTAGTTTTTTCCTAAATTTATTGCATTACGGATTAATTGCAGAAATTTAACTATCGCTTTTTTTTATTAGGTCTACAGCTTTGCTACCGCCGTTTTTTTTTAATTTTAAAAATTATATAAAAAAAATGGTATCTTATTTATGTTTCAAAGTATTGTCCGTCACTTTCCACTACTTTGGCCCATCTTTCAGGCAACAAACGAATCCCGCGTCGGAAAAATTCTTCATCCTTTGATAAGATCCAAGAATCGATCCATTCTTTCACTTTTTCAAAAGAATCGAAGCACTGGCCCGCCAGGCCGTGTGCCATCGACCTAAATAAATGGTAATCAGATGGAGCAACATCTGGAGAGTATGGCGGGTGAGGTAGAATTTCCCATTTCAGTGTTTCGAGGTACGTCTTGACTACTTTCGCCACGTGAGGTCGAGCATTGTCGTGTTGCAAAATTACTTTTTCGTGTCTATCAGCGTATTGCGGCCGTTTTGCTTTTAATGCCTGACTCAAACGCATTAATTGCCTTCGATAAAGTGCACCAGTAATTTTTTCAGAAGGTTTTAGCAGCTCATAATAAATTACGCCAAGCTGATCCCACCAAATCACAACATGACCTTTGATCCGTGAATATTCTGTCGAGGTGTCGCCGTAGGAGTGTGGCCGGGCAATCCCCATGATGTGCGTCGCTTAGGGTTGTCGTAGTGCACCCATTTTTCGTCCCCAGTAACAATACGATGAAGAAATCCTTTTTGTTTTTGTCTTTCAAGCAGCTGTTCACAAGCAAATAAACGTCGCTCAACATCTCTTGGTTTCAACTGATACGGTACCCAGTATCCTTGTTTTTGGATCATCCCCAGCTGTTCCAGGCGTTTGATACTGCTGCTGAGTTACTCCCAATGATTTTGCTAGCTGTTCTTGAGTTTGGCACGAGTCTTCATTAAGTAAAGCCTCCAGTTCATCATCTTCAAAAGTTTTTTCTCTGCCACCGCTATGCCGATCTTCAACAACAAAATCACCGCTTTTAAAGCGCTGGAACCACTCGCGACACGTTCTTTCACTAATAGTATCATCACCATAAGTACTTGAAATAACCCGATGAGCCTCAGCCGCCGATTTTTTCATGTTGAAATAAAAAAGTAAAATCTCCCGCAAATGACGTGAATTCGGTTTATAAGTTGACATATTTAATTAAGTGTAACTATATGACGCAAACAAAAATTAACTAATATCGATGTAAGGTTATATTTATCGATGTCAAAACTGATGGAAAACAGCTGTGATTTATTTATTTGAACTATTACTGGCTACTTGCGCCATCTTTTGGAAAACGGCGAGAGCAAAGTTGTAGACCGAATCTTAGGTCAAAACAAAATTATTTTATTTAATATTTATTTTTTAAATTTACTACCCTACGGATTAATGAAAAAACTTGACTTTCGCTTTTTAATTTAAAGTGCCAGCATTGTTTTAAAATCTAAGTTACCGATAAGGCTCTTGAGATACTAAAAACAATTTTCCTTTCTTAAATAATAAAAATAAAAATTAAAATTTTCCAATATTTTTTAAGCATATTTCATCAACACTAAAAAAAATTAGGTCTAAGCTGAGATTAATAAGAATCAATTTAATGACATTTTGAACATAAAACTTGAACATTTTTTAAAAAAATTTTTTAAGTGGCATGATAAAATATTTTTTATTGTCAAAAATTATCATCATTTCAATAAATTTTTGTAATGTAAAAATTTTCATACACTGCTTTATTACTATTTATTTTTAATATTATAAAAAAAATTTGTTTAGTTAAACCATTAAAAAAATGGCGGACGTAAAGTCGGACGCGGACGACTTTAGGATACCCTGTACCACTAGCTTGTAATAAAGTCCGATTTCTTCACAAAAAACCAAAAACAGAAGAATTTTTAAGCAAAAATTTTTTTTTTGACCGATCGTTCCTATGGGAGCTTTATGATATAGTCAACCGATTTCAATAAATTTGACACAGTGCTTAAATACCTTAAAAAAAGATATGAATGCCAAATTTATTTCAAATATCTTTACAAACTAACAAAACTCATCGAATTTTGTATAAAAAACGTGTTTTTGGATCGATTGGTCCTATGGGAGCTATATGAGCCAGTCAAACGATTTGGATTAAATTTGGTACAGTGCTTAGGAACTATAAAATACTCACGAATGTCAAATTTGGTCCCAATATCTTAACAAACAAACGAAACACAACAAATTTTGTTAAAAAAATCGATTTTTTGAGATCTGACCTATGGGAGCTATATGATATAGTCAACCGATTTTGTTCAAATTTGGCACATTGCTTAAGTGGTCTAAAAACCAAACGCCAAATCTGGTTACGATATCTTTATTAAAAAACGAAATATAGCGAATTTTCTTTAAAAAAGTTATTTTGGCCGATCGGTCCTATGGGAGCTATATGATATAGTCAACCGATGTCGATCAAATTTGGCACAGTGATTGGGAACTATAAAAATCTTTCGAATACCAAATTTGGTTACGATATCTTCATAAACAAACGAATTATTCATCTAAAACGCTCTTTTTTTGTCGAGGTCGTCTCAAACACCCCCATGGGAGCTATATAATTTATCCCCGATATCAAAAAAATTAAATAAACTTGCCTCCTATGGAATAATATGGGATCTAATGTGAAAGTTTGGTAACTCTAGCTCTTACCATCTCTGAGATCTAGGCGTTCACACGGACGGACGGACAGACGGACATGGGTATATCGACTTCTCTATTCACCCTGATCATATTTTAGGTAACTTTGGGGTGTCTCCGACGTCTCCTTCTATATGTTACATACATTTTCGGCTTGCACAAACTTAATATACCCTTGGTACCATACGGTACAGGGTATAAAAAAATTTTATTGCTCAAAACCAGACTTTTTTAAGCTCGCATAAAATTAAAAAAACATTTAACATTTTGTAATCTATCTTTCTTCATAACGCATATAACTTGCATATGTTCATAGTACCCTATGTAGTGTATAAAATGACAACAAACACAAATGGAAAAGCATTTTCCGCAACTGAGCTCAGGTGTATTGCAATCTGCGGGTTGCTTAGGGCTGGGATGGGAGGCCATCTTGTTGAATCTCAAAAACATAAACACAAGAGACAGCAATAGCAACAGCACGGTAAATACATACACACAAACATACAGTACATACACATATGCACACATACAACAGTACATACATTTACAAGCAAGGACTGTGTAAATTTAAAAAGTTTTGTTTATTAAATAAAAATAAATGCAAGTTAATTAATTAAAACTTTCAACAAGATAGAACATGCACAAGTTTTAAGTAGAGCACAAAATTTATTAATACATATGTGAGTGTGTTTGAGTGTGTGTGTGTGTGTCGGTGTACAGACATTCCCCAGGACATTCCCCCTGCTGTGTGCGTTATATAATTATGCAGGCTCAAAGGAGCGCTTATTTTATTTATTTCATTCAATTGAGTTGACGAATTTTGGAATTTTACTAACTAAGCGCGTCTGAAATTAACTCATTTATGCATAACTTATGTCAAAGAATTATTTTATCTCGGAGAATGCTAAAGAGGGGCAAAATTTTGAAGGATTTTATGAAATATGCAGAAAAGCTGGCTTGCAAGGCGTCAGAACTTTAAGAGCAATGTGGGTTAAGACAGTTGCTGTATATTAAGTATACGTATATTTTGTTGAAACTTGAGAGAGAGTTGAGAGTTAATGTTTTAAAGAAAAATTATTGAGCGATTATTTTGAAAATGAAGATGACTTGATGAAATCAAGTCTCTAGATTTGGATAACAATGTAAACTCTCTTTTATTTTTAAAAAAAATTTAATTTTACTAAGCGGGTCTGATTTTAATTCATTTATGCATAACTTATGTCAAAGATTTATTTTATATTTAAAATAGCTGATGATGGAAGAGAGATAAAATTTTGAGACTACATTTGAATAGGCATTTGAAAGCGCTTTTTAATTGTTTGCAACCATAGCACAGAGCTTAAAAAATGCTTTAAAAACTGACCTAGAAACACATAGAGTGCATAGTCCTTAGTAGAACAGGAGTATGCGGTTGATCTACAATGCATGTTAGTCGTAGAGTTTGCGCGTATGTTTGGCGAACGCCAACAACTTTTGGGGTATCCTGTTGGCTGCCTCTTCCAGTCAGGTAAGCCAGGGATTTCATAGATATTTCAGTCTTGATGTGCATAAGGCGGGGCAGCGACAGATGATGCTCCAGAGTCTCTTTGGCCTCTGCCTTCCTACACTTCCTGCATTAGTCTTGCAATTCGCAGTCTGAGTCTCCAAGGACCGCTCAACAATTTGGCGTCGCGTAAAGTTGTTGTTGTTGTTGTGGCAGAAGATGTACAACTGTCCTGGCCTGCTTCAACCAGTACAGAGGTGTGACAGCTGGCGACACGAAGAGTGGTATTATTCCGTTCGTGCCCGCCGATGGTAGCCGTGACGCTTTCCACCATCGTTTGGGCTGACATCCCAGCCCGAGTTGTTTCCTAAGAGGACTCCAGCGCGTTGGGGTTTGGATGCATTTTGTTTTTAGGAACCTCCTCATAGCACTTTATGCCTGCTGACAGGCACCTCTGGACACGGTTCCAACACAGCAGCACCAGACTTGGAAATCCGGATACTGCTGCGCTGTTGCCTCAGCTAGACCGTGCACTGGCCCAAGCGTCGAGGGAGGACAAATGCCTATCTCTGGTGCTTGAGCCTGTACACAGTCTTTTGCCCAGCCGGCACCCACTTGGAGGGTTGAGCCAGAGGATTCTCGGCAGCCTGATACATTCAAACTGAACACAATTTGGCATTTTGGAGAAGGTCGTGGACGAGGGATTAGATGTACACTTTCTGCAGCTTAACATTTTTATAGTTTGGTTTTTTACAACCTTTTAACAAAAAAATTGACTAAAAATCATACTGGCGAGCTCAAGGTGAATCATTCTTAATCGAAGACTCTTGTTCGATCTTAAATTTAAAAACTCTCTCTTTATTAAAGTAATTTTATCAAGAGAGTCGGTTTGCGGAATCTCAGTATTCAGGCCGACTTATATTCATGATGACCAGTAGCATAGATACGTCTTGGGTCAAGGGCATCTACTCTCTCCGCCCCATTGGCATTGATTTCATAGAATAAATAAAACTGTCCAATAAAATTTATGAAAAAAAATGGCGGACGTAAAGTCGGGCGCGGACGACTTTAGGATACCCTGTACCACTAGCTTGTAATAAAGTCCGATTTCTTCACAAAAAACCAAAAACAGAAGAATTTTTAAGCAAAAATTTTTTTTTTACCGATCGTTCCTATGGGAGCTATATGATATAGTCAACCGATTTCAATAAAATTTGACACGGTGCTTAAATACCTAAAAAAAGATATGAATGCCAAAGTTATTTCAAATATCTTTATAAACAAACAAAACACATCGAATTTTGTATAAAAAACGTGTTTTTGGACCGATTGGTCCTATGGGAGCTATATGATCTAGTCAAACGATTTGGATTAAATTTAGTACAGTGCTTAGGAACTATAAAATACTCACGAATGTCAAATTTGGTCCCAATATCTTAACAAACAAACGAAACACAACAAATTTTGTTAAAAAATCGATGTTTTGGAAGATCGGACCTATGGGAGCTATATGATATAGTCCACCGATTTTGTTCAAATTTGGCACATTGCTTAAGTGGTCTAAAAAATTTCCAAACGCCAAATCTGGTTAGGATATCTTTATTAAAAAACGAAATATAGCCAATTTTTCTTTAAAAAAGTTATTTTGGCCGATCGGTCCTATGGGAGCTATATGATATAGTCAACCGATTTTGATCAAATTTGGTACAGTGATTGGGAACTATAAAAAACTTTCGATTGCCAAATTTCGTTACGATATCTTCATAAACAAACGAATTATTCATCTAAAACGCTTTTTTTTTGTCGAGGTCGTCTCAAACACCCCCATGGGAGCTATATAATTTATCCCCGATATAAAAAAAATAAAATAAACTTGCCTCCTATGGAATAATATGGGATCTAATGTGAAAGTTTGGTAACTCTAGCTCTTACCATCTCTGAGATCTAGGCGTTCACACGGACGGACGGACGGACGGACGGACAGACGGACAGACGGACATGGGTATATCGACTTCTCTATTCACCCTGATCATATTTTAGGTAACTTTGGGGTGTCTCCGACGTCTCCTTCTATATGTTACATACATTTTCGGCTTGCACAAACTTAATATACCCTTGGACCATACGGTACAGGGTATGAAAAGAGTTCCACCCCTCCTTATCGAAAAAGGCTATCTACTAATGTTGGCCATGTACCTTATAAAGCAGAAACTTTAATCAGCAGATCTTAATAAACAGGTCCAAATAGAATATTTCAACAAAGTCGAAGTAAAATGGAAGAATCTCTAAAAAAAAAATCCTTTTAAGTCGTGATTCAACCAAAAAAAAGTCGAAAAGTATTTCAAAATATTACCCCCTGAGAACATGGCAATTTTGAAACCTTTTTTGAAATCTCAATTTTGAGCATACTAGAAGCTTCTATCCTATTTTACTAGCAGCTTCACAATACAACTATAGATTGGGCCCCTGAAAGCAAATTATTTTCGAATTATTTCTATCATGTTCACTTATGGTTTTAAACTCGAAAGAGGTTGCATAGATCTATTGGATTTTCTTTCCTGAAAGACATATCCATCGGTGAAAATCTTTTAAATTTAGGTCTGTGCTCGCAAATATCATCAATCTAAATTTGTATCTTCTAGTACAGCAGGCTGGCAGGTTAAATTTGAAAATTTGCATAATCAAATTAGAGCTGGTAGACGAATTGTCTTCTATAAAAATTATCGGCTCAGATTTCAGCTTACAAGCTTACTGAGTTCTATTGAGCTTCGGGGTATCTCTCCCTGGTAGTATCTCTCCATGGCAATGTTTCTCCCTGGCAATATCTCTCCATGGGAATTATGTCTCCCTGGCGAGATCTCTCCCAAACAATATTTGTGTCCTCTTTTAAATATTAAGTCATTGGATGTGACTCTTTTTTTCTTAGATAATACAAATGTTCTATACCTTGTTTTGGTTGCTTAATTGATTTGTATGTCTTGAGTTTTTCAATATTATTTATTTTCCTGTCAAACATCAACAAAAACATGGAAAATTCAAGTGCAAGGCGGTTTTTGTTCGAACAATGCCAAGAACAAGACAAAACAAGCGCAAATTAAAAAAAAAAGAAAAGAAAACCCCGAAGACCACGTCAAGCAAAAATGAAAATCAACAACAAAAAAAAAACAAATTTGAAAATGCGCAAAGCTAAATTAAATTTACAAAAAATATATGTATGTGCACATAAGTATATATAGTATATATATATATTATGTACATATGAGTAGAACGAGTAGCCAAGAAAATAAATAAATGATATTCTTGACATTAACATTGGCCGCACTCATTCACACATAAACACTTACACACAGACGCCGCCATTTTCAGCAATGGCTGCCAATGATGAAGTGTGCAGGTTTATGCCTGTCTCTGCGTGCTTATATGTTTATTTTTCAAAGCTATCATTTTGCAGGATCTCCGGGTGTGTTCTATAAACATCTAACAAGCATTTTATAAGGCGAACTTTAAGTCTATAAATAACAAAAAAAAATTAAAATAAAAAGAAAACATTTTCATTTAGCCGCAAAATTAATTATACGCCCACAACTCAAAAGCAAGGCAGCAGCAGCATCATCATCGTCGTCATTATCATCTTCATTATTAGCAGCCTGAGATATATTAAAATAATAAATTTAAAAAAAGAGTGGCGTTTGTCGCTGCTTTGACGTCGACGTCGCAGTCGACCGCTACGTTAACGCCTCAGTGGCAGCACTTGACACATACTTATTATTTGTTCGCGGGAACAACATAAAAAAAAATATAAAACAATAATAATAGATGAAGAACAAAAGATGTTTATAAGGCGTCGAAGTGTTGATGCTCTGAGGAGGCAAAGTCAATTGTAACTTAAATAAAACTAATTACACTGTCCTACAGAATTGACAAAAATGAAAGAACTTTTCAAGTGACCTAGTGTACGTTGTAGGTCTTGACGAGTAGATCACGATAGCGTTTTTCAAAATTGTCTAACACCCCCAAAATAGGAAGTTATCGCTTAAAAACCGTTTTTCGGGTACTGCGATCACTCCCACTATCACAACGTCGCCATTTTTCAACCGATTTTCGATTGCTTTACGGTTTTGGAAAGAAGAAGATTCAAGCTTTAAGATGATATACATTTGTTTATACTTCATACAAAGCAACTACGCGATTTTTCTAAAAGATATCTACGATTTACACTTTTTTTTTCGTTTTTCCCACTTTGAAGTCATTTTTATATAACATTTTGTTAAAACACCTTTACTTTTTTACATTTAATCTTAAAGAAATATTAATTCCGAGTAAGAAAAGTTATGGTTTATTCAAATCGGTCAAAAAATGCTTAAGTTACGATGCTTATTGTAAACAAGGAAAAAAAAAAATTTTAATTTTTGCTAATTGAAAATACGAAACATATGTGTATACCAGTGGCGGACCCACGGGGGGTTTTTCGGGTTCGGACCCCCTCCCCCCCTTCGGGATCAGAAAACCCTAATAAAAGTATTTTTCACAATATTTTTTTTGCTTTACACTTACAATTAATTCTCTGGACCCCCCTTACCAAAATCCTGGATCCGCCCCTGGTGTATACCAAATATAAAAAAGGGGGAGAATTAATTAAATGATCCAGTTGTGACGAGGGCTGAGGTGGTAGTTGCTCCCCGTAGTCTATACCCAATAGCCTACCATGGTTTTGGCCACAAAAGTAGTCAAAGCCCCCTAAACATAGTGTAATGGCTGTGCCGTCGTTTTTTTTTTTATTTAGTAAAAATTTCTCGCAGCAAAAATTGCTCTCAAGTTAGAAATTATCGCAACCTTTTTTTCTCGTAGGTACTTTTGCTTCCGTTTGTCTTTTGGAACAAATTATCGCATGCTAGAAAAATAATAAATAATTTCTAACTTGAGAGTGAATTTTTGAATTTTTACTGCGAGAAATTTTAACTACTAGATATTTTTACTAAATAAAACAAAACAATTTATTTTTCATATTGTTCAAAAGTAATAATTTTTACATAGGCGATCAAAAAATCGATTGTATTTTATATAAATTTATTAAATTTAATGCAAATATGTTTACTTTTGAAAGAGCTTATTCTTTGGCGATAGGTTCCGAAGTTAAAACCTTTGCAAATTCGGGCTCACAAAAATTTGGTAGAGAATCATTTTCTAATTTTTTTACTTTTTCTATACTTTAGTTTTTTTTTTGGTTATTCTCATTGAATTTTAAATTTTACTAGTGGGCCCGGTCCAAACGTTTTGAATTGTCTCAGTGGAAGTGTATAAACATCGTAAGATTGTCTAGTTAGCTTATCTAGACAATCATTAGCTTTCTGGATTAGTTGAGTTTCATGACTCTCTAAAAAGCCGTATGGACGAACTTACGTATCTTTAAGAGAGCTGGCATCTCTAATAAATTCATGCCCCACAGAAACTACATTTAAACCCCTTTGCGACTACGCTTCTGTCTGCACTTATGTCCAATACCCGGTGTTAAACAATTTTTTACTATGCTATATTCACGATATTCATAAAAATTCGTATATCTCGCGAACCAATACACACAAACACATCGCAATATCGTAATAGGCTTAAAACCTCCATATTGACAACCTCTAACACACGCAAAAATCAGATTGGAAATTCATGGACGCGTTTGTGAGAACACCCATAACACGTAAAACATAAGTTGCTTCTTATATATAAAATTCTCGTGTCACAAAGTTAGTTACCATAATCCACCAAAATGGCTGGACCGAATCTCATGAAGTTTTGTGTGCCTAAATAAAATATAATTTATAACGTTTATAATTTGTATGTGTTTCATTTCGACAAAAACAATAAACTAAAAAATATTAGTTAATCTGACAATGTGCACAATGCCAACCTTATTTAAAAAAAAAAATGTTAGGAGTGGCAACCCTTATCACTAAGGGGTATGACAAATAGATGTTTACTTAATCTTAGACTTACCCAATAGGCACACAAAATTTCACGAGAATCGGTCCAGCCGTTTCGGAGGAGTATGGGCACTAACATTGTGTCGCGGGAATTTCATGTATAAGATAAATTACACAGGTCAACATGGTTCAGTTGTTGGATTTTGAGATATTTGAGGTTATGTACCCAAAAAATGACGTTTTTTCCTACATTTGAGGTTATCTCAAGTATCTCAAAATCCTGACGTGATGGGCCAGTTCTGACGTCGGATTCAGATTCTACAAATTACTTCGGAATTGACTCTTAGCTTTCCAACAACTGAACCATGTTGACCTGTGTTATCTCGAGGGCTTATTGCAAATGCTAATGACGTCGAAGGGATATATCTCGTAACTTCGAAAAGCCATAACTTTGCGAAAAAAAATCGTAATTGATCTCTTGAACCCTTAAATTAAAGGGTAAGAGTTGTATTAAATGATGTAACTGGAGAGAAAGACCGCACATAACCTTAAAAGTAAGAAAAAACGCCGTTTTTTGGGTACATAACCTCAAATATCTCAAAATCCTGACGTGATGGGCCAGTTCTGACGCCGGATTCGGATTCTACGCACCAAATTACTTCGGAAATAACCCTTAGCTTTCCAAAAACTCACATGACCCCTGTATTTGTAGACCTGTGTTATAAATTAATATAAACACAAGTTGAAAAATTTTAAATTTTATTCTATATGACTTTTCAAGTACTTTGCGTATAATAATTTTTTTAATAATTTAAAACTAATTGATATATTTCTTAATTGATTTCAATTGTCCAATTTTAAAAGTATAAAAACAATACAAATATATTGAAATAAATTTTGTTTACTTCAAACATATTTTGTAGTTTAATTATTCTAAGCATATTTTAATTATTCATTTAAATATAAAATTTAGAAATCTTAGATAATATTTTAAATAAGTACTAATATTCTTTTTAATTTCGTGAATTCTGAAAAGTTTTAACAAAATTTTTATGGTCCCATGAACAATTTTATCCATCTTCTAAATACCAAAAACGAATATACTCTCTGCGCTGTGTATGTTTTTATTTTTAAATATTTTCTTAACAAAAAATCTTTCGACATTTATTGTTGCTTGTCTTTTTCAAAAGTTTTTTATATTTTTTGAATTTTCATTTCATATTTTTCGGTCTATATACACGTTTTAATGTTGTTTCTTATTTGTATCTTTGCAGCTTGTTTGTGCAACACTGACAGCAACAACAACAACAGCTGCAACAACAACAAAAACTTCGTTTATACGCTGACAGTTGGCTTAATTATCAATCTATCTGTGGAACTGACAGGGGCCACCCCATATGAAAAACGCGAAACCAAAACCGAAACGCAAAAGTCAAAAATGAAATTGAAAATGAAAATGGCCGCGACGTTGTTTGGCTAAGAGAATTTTCACATAAATTTAAAAAAAAATATATTTAAATTAAATAAAACCTACGCGCGAGTGGCAGCCTAATTTTAAAGTCAGCAGCAGCCAAAAAGTTTTTACCCCAGCCGAGTCCAAAAATCCGAGTGGCCAATTTGTTGTGCAACAATAACAACAACACAAACAGAGACAAGAACATCAAAAAGCGGCATGAACATTGTGTGTGAACATGAAAATAGAACATCTTCAGGAAATAAATTTTACCAAAATATAAAAATATTATTATAGCCCTACATATAAAACATTAAAATAGATATAGTTTATAGACTAGATGTATAACTTTGAAGCAAAATTTGAAAATAAATTAGACGTAACTTAGTTGGGTTCTGGTAAGGGCTGGGCCGGGTCTAGAGTGGGCTAAAAAAGCAAAGCAGACAACTTTTGGTTATACGTAAATATAAAAGATATGGCAAATATATGCCAAAGCGAGTGACATTCTTTGACGCAGCTGTTGTCATATAAATCATTAGCATTTTATAGGGTGCTTTGTTTGAACTTGAACTGGTCATAAATTGAGAAAAAAGTTCAAGATCTAAGCGAAATAGTGGGCGCATAAATTATGAAGATAATAGTTTAATCTTTAAATTTTGTATTGTTTACTATAAATAGCTTACTTGGGGAAAACCAAGAGTCAAGTTGGTTGGTTTGGGTGCCGTTTGAGTGACAACATATTCAAACTCAATTAGCGCTAATGCGCCATTTTGTTACACCACTTATGGGAACCACTGCTGTTCGGTTTACTCAAACCGTCTCGATCCGTTAATAAACCTGCTGATGTCGTCTATATTCTTTTCTGCCAAGTCACATAGGCTTCCTAACGCGAAGCTTCCTAGTGCTCTGTGGCTAAGGACCCCAATCGTGGGCACTCACATAAATAATGATAAACTGTCTCTTCTGCGTTCTCCTGGTCACAGCTTCGGCATCTGACTTTGTAGTGCCAGCCCATTTTCTTTGCATGGTCTCCTAACGGCCAATGTCCGGTTATTGTCGATGCTATTCTGAAGATCATTGTTCTTGGCTTGCTTAGCAGTTCGGCCATTCTACGCTTGTCGTATCGCGGCCAAATTTCCTTTGCAATCTTGCAAGTGACAATATTTTTCCATCTGGTTTCAGCCTTGTTCTAAGCTCGCAGAAGAAGTTCTCTCTTGATAGCGCTGAGTGGGTATTTGACAGCTACCTCCACTGCTTTGCTATCTAATGCTCCTTTCTCGCCATTTCATCAGTTTTTTCATTCCCGTATACGTTCCTATGTCCGGGAATCCATACGAGAGCGATGTTCATTCTGCTTGCAAGGGCATTGAGATCTTCTTTGCATTGTCTGATGATTTCTGAGTTCACGGTTGGCTATTTGATCGCCAGCAAAGCTGCTTGACTGTCGGAGAATATACACACCTCCGCCAGCTGACTCGGATGATTATTCAACAGCTTACATGCTTCTCTGATGCCAAAGACTTCCGCCTGGAAGATGCTGTTTCTGCTGCCTAGGCGATAGGAGAGAGATACTTCGAGTTCGTCCGAGTTGACCCCTGCACCTACAACGCAATCCATCGTGGATCCGTCAGTATAGATTGCAGCTGCGTCTGCTCTCATTACCCTGTTCATGTCCCACTCCTTTCGCGTCGGGAATCTGACGTGGAACCTCTTCTTGAAGAGTCAAGTAGTAACTATTTGGTGACAGAATTCTGACTAAATCCTAGTACTTTCGTGCCTACAATAAATAGCTGCAAATAGTAAATAATTGCCCAGAAAATTTTTGCTGCCTTAGCCTTTTAACGTTACGCCATTTTGTTTAGTTAATGGCTTAAAGTGCTCCCCCATAAATACATTTTCCGCCTTTTCATGCAGCCCCTATTGTTGCCACCCCAAGTTACACACAATAAGGCACCCTATACTGAGCTGCCTCAACTTACGCAAAGCTCTACGCAAGTAAATAAACAAATATTGAATGAACTCAATACAATGCAAACAACAACAATATCAATATTAAGAGCTAAAACCAGAACAACAACAAAAACAACTAACGCCGTTCGTTGTGTGCGCGCAACAACATAACATAATATAAATAATAATAATAATACAAAAAATAATAACAATAATATATATTCGTGGCACAACGTTAAGCTCACGCATATATTTTAATATATTATTTTTGGCTTCATTTTTTGGTAGCTCGCACATTTTTTTTTTTGATTGTTTTTCTATAATTCACTTTTAATGTCTCAACAGCGCGCGTTGTTCGTCAGCAACAGTCGGAAAATTTGAATTAGCGGAAAATCCACGAAAAATTAAGCAATAAAAAAACGCATAAGTGTAGGAAAAAAAACAAATAAATAAAACAAACCAAACCAAACCACTTGCCTGACTGTGAATGAAGGAATAAGCCGACAACTTGAGCTAAAATTGTAAAATAAAAGAAATAAACATTTTATTTTTATTTTAAGGCAAAAAGGCAAATGTTAAAAATAAAGTTAAAAGAGAGCAAAGAAATTTGGTGGCAGCAGCAGCTGCAGCAGCAGCAGCGGCCAAAAAAAAATGAAGAAAATTAAGAACATGAAAAGCAATAAAAAATAAAACAAAATAAAAAATAATATAAGCAACAGCAACAACAAGAACACCAACAACAAACAGAAGCCGCTGGACGTTAGCGGCAGCGACGCCAGCAGCGACGCAAGCAGCGTTAACAACACAACGCGTGGGCAGCAGCCGCCCCTTCACAACGTTGACAAAGTGGGCGTCGTCTGGGAAGGACAGCAGCACAACGCCAACGTCGACGCCGCCGCCATCGCACACATCTCAAGAACAGCGTCAACAACGGCAGCGCAACGGCAGCGCGGCACTTTGGCGAATCAATTTCCGTTTGGCGTTGTGGACATTTCAGTTTTTGTTTCAACGTCGCGAACGCAACGCGTGTCGGGAATCTTAAATGGCGCTCGACGGCGCGTTCCTAGCCAATTAATGCCCCATGCAGCCCATACACTGCCCCCAGTGCAAAAATAAAACAAAAAGTGTTTAAAGTGCAAGTAAAAATCTTGAAAAAAAAGAGACTTTAATAAGCAATAAACCAAATCGAGTGTTAAAATAATCATAAAAAATATAAATCTTGATATCTACCAAGTTACCAGTTATGTCCGATTTAGTGCTCAGTCAACTGCCAACAGCAGCGACGCCAACGGCAACGCCAACAGCAGTTTGTAGGCCACACAGGACACGCGCCACAGTTAAGCGCAAAAGACGCTGTTGCTGCAACGTTGCCAGCAGCAGTGGCAACAGCGCAGCGGATGCTTCACTACTCACAGCTCCAACAGCAACAGCCACATGGCCTGTAGCAGCTTGTCCAGCGGCTACCACAATCAACCAGCTGTCTGCCACAAGCGTCAACAACTATGCTACAGCAACAACAACAACGAGAGCGCATCCACGCACAACAACAACAACAACAAGAACAACAACAACCACAACACGAACAACGAAGCCAAGTCTTAGGCTGGCTTCGGCCGCCGCACTGACCGCCACCGCCGCCATCATGTTGCATACAACATCAGCGTTGTCAACAACAGCCGCAGCAGCTACCAATGTTGCTGCCTCAGTTGCTGCCGGTGCAGCAGCCGCAGCAACGTCAATCGCCATGCCCCCCCTTGCACTGCCACTGCACGGCACTGCCATGCCACCCAATGAACTGAATCTTAATGTATCCAGCTCACTTACAACCGCGCTGTATAGTAATGATAGCAGCATTCTGCTGAATGCAACGACAAACGCTGCTGCAGCGGAAGATTGGTTCGATACCGCCTGGTGGCTTCTTAAGGCATTCGTCATGCTGTTCATCATTATTGCCGCCATTTGTGGCAATCTGCTTGTTATTATTTCTGTGATGCGTGTTAGAAAATTAAGGTAAGTTGCAAGTGGATTAAATTAATTAAGACAAACTACCACATCATGGGTGCTGAAATGGTCATAAATGGTCTATGGTTTGGAAATTTAGAAGTAATTTTTCAAAATTTTATTATTATTATAATAATCAAAAAGATAAGTTCAGCCTTTCTGAGCTATTTACACTTCGGGATTAAGATTTAAGTAACATATCCTCAAAATCCATAGATAGATAATTAATTCTATTACACTATTTGCTAAACGACAGTGCTCTTGACTATCACCTCAGAGGTTGTGGGTTCGAATTAACGTTAAGCATGGTCTTTCACTTGCCACTTTTCCTACTTCCTACATTTTTCCTGTCTATTCTACATCCTTATCATTTACTCCCCTTTTCGGTATCACAAAGTACCTGTTCTTGACCTAAATGAGTTGGGATGCTATGCACCCGCCCTAACCTACCTACCTACCTATTACATCAGTAAAAGATTCTATTGCAGAAATTCTGTCACAGAAACAGCTATTTTAAGTTCAATGTATGAAACCGATTTTTTAAGCAATCCCATATGCTCCACAAGGAGTAATTGGACATAACAACAACAATCCCTAAAAGACGTAATTGGCAGAAAAACTTCGTTGTCGAAAAAGCATACTATTAATATTTTTTTATAAGGCGGAGGTACATCTTGTCATATCGGAAAATTGAAGAAAATTCATTATGGACTAAGTTTTAAACAGGGTAAATTTTATGGGAATTATTCATGTTTATCTAAGTTAGGGTTCTTCTCCCAAGACTTTTTGTCTATTGAGCAGAGCGCTATGAATAGCCGTAACTTCGGATCTATTGCTCTGATCTATATACAATATTAAAATTATTTTTTATAAAATTATTAATTTCCAAAATATTTCATGCGAATATTTTCAAATTTGTGGCATTCCAAAAAATATAAGTCCCTAAAAATATATTCCAGGAATAAGTGTCCGTGACCCTTACAATATTTTTCAGTAGATAAAATTTGGAAATTTGGGGAGATTTACCATCAAGCATAAGAATAGATGCTCTCATTTGCATAAAATACCGATAATTTTTACTAATGATTTATAGCAGTGACGATATCTTGAGGTTTTTCTTGAAGAAATTAGTTCAATGGAAAAGTAAAGATTATTTAAAAATATAAATAGTATATAAAGAAAAAAGCTATTTCATAGTTTTTGAGGGGCTTCAGTCCTTTAACCCAGCCCGGTGTCATAATATCTTGACTATATACCATTTCTTGGTGTAGCCAAACCTAACATCAGTGTCTTTTTCTTTGTTATCGTTTTCACATATGTAGGATTGTCAGCTTTCATTTCTTCCCTTTTCAACATGTTAGGGAGCTAAATATTCCTTTTATTTCGTTTGCTTTGTGTCTTCATTTGCGAGACGAGAGCGTAAGTTAATGAAATCCGTTAAAAATTTTCAGAAAGAAAAAAAACGGGATACATTAAAAATTGATTAATAAAATGGTTTTAAGCTCAGCATCTAGAAAAGGAAAATCGAAAGTATTCCTGAGCTCTGAGTTTTTTAACTGAGCTTGAGATAAAATTAGTCAAACTTCTTGCCTTATAAATAATCTCAATGGGCTTATATAAACGCATTTTGACCCTTCCTTATATGCTCCAATGTTTCACTTAATAAATTTCTTCTCAATTCTAGAAAAATTTGTCCTACACAAAAAAAACTGGTGAAAATC
Source organism: Chymomyza amoena (assembly GCA_037043745.1). Lineage (NCBI taxonomy): Eukaryota > Metazoa > Arthropoda > Insecta > Diptera > Drosophilidae > Chymomyza > Chymomyza amoena. The sequence goes on from JBAMAX010000134.1 coordinate 173,167, forward strand.
TACTTAAATTTTGGTGCTTGTCTATTATTTTTGGTTTCTGCAAGATATGAAGATATATATATAAAAAAAATCTTGAATTGCCTGATGTTAAATTCGGTTAACACAAATCATTCTTATATGAGATTTCTACATATTTGGAAATTTATTTCATTTGGTGAATGACAGAAACTTTAGAATACATCTTTTTGTGTATAAAAAGTCATATTTTTTGGGAAAAAATTCAAATGCTAAACGTTTTTCGATTTCGCCTAAATTTTTCACTTTTACTTACGGTCTTGTTGTTTTATTGCTCTGAACCTCTAAATCAGCTGAAGCAATATAATATCATATATAAAATTTTACAACTGCACAATGTAGAAATCTTTACTATCAGGGCCGTCTCGGAATTAGCCGAGCTAACTTATTATTGTTGGTATATGTTTAAAAAAAAATTAAAGGGGTGGTACCACATTTTGAAAGCTTAAGTGCAAAATTTGTCGTTGTTATATTGCATAGTTTATTTATGGCAGCTATTAATAAAGAATTCTCTCAGTGAATTTGCCAAAAATTTATCTTTCATATTTGAAATAGTACTTTCGTTTGAAAAGCCTCTGCCCAATGATTATTAAAGACGTGATGGAATCTACTCTAGTGGGATCTGCTACTTCGTTTAAAGGAGCAAAATATTGCTTTGCAGAGCTTAAACAAGCTCGATTGAGCTGCCAAGATAAAAATCGACGTGGTCGAACAAAATAAGTGACGACTCCAAAAATGGTGAAAAAAGTCACCAAATGGTATTGGTTGAAGGGCATTTTAAAAAGTGCGCTGCATCGCATATTGGTTGGAGATGAAAAATAAGAAGGGTTAGAGATGGGTCACACCTTTGCTCTTAATAGAACAAAATCAGCTCCAGGAGGATTTTTTTGTTATATGTTTGGCAATGTAAAGGCTAACACTTTGATACAAAACGCAAAGGGGGCTTTAAGGGGTTCTCCAAAAAAGTATGATTATACTCAGGCGATAATGAATTCGAGTATCGTTCTTTAATGGGTGTAAATTTTCAGAGACTTAAATATACGTAATCTCTTTCAGTCTACAATAAACCAAATTCCTCCTTGGATATCTACCATCAACTCTTTCTCAACTATAAAAACATCAACAACAGATTCAATTTTGTTTTTACTGACGGATCTCAAAAAGATAACATTACTGCTTATTCTATCACCTCTGACACTGAAATTTTCAAACTCTGTCTTCTTTCAGTTGCAGTTTTTGCAGCTATGCATGAAAATATGAACATATGTAGTTCGAAACGTGGCAATTTTATCATCGTCTCCGACTTACTCTCAGCGATCAAAGCAATCGTTAATGACTTCAATAGCAACTTTAATGCAATTCCAAATCTTATTATAAACCAATTCCTTAAATTTATATCACTTTGGGTACCTCGCTGAACTGGCATTTCAGGCAACGAATTAGCTGATAGATCAGCGAAGTCAGCTACTAATCTTCCCCTCATCTATACTCCCAAACTTTCTTATAATGACGTCTCTTCATTTCTGAAAAATTATTCCAATAATAATCATCAAAGTCTATTATGTACAATAGACTTCAAACTGGTAGAGACTATTAAATGGCAATATAATATCGTATAATCAACAAAATCGGCGATGTGAAATGGCCTCCGAGAAGCTGCGATTTGACACCTCTAGAGTATTTTCCTTGTGAAGTGGTTAAAGATAAATGTTACGCAAACCATCCGCAAATAATTCAAGACCTCAAACACGAGATTCAGATATATATCAGATATAGGGCCCGAAACAATCAAAAATATACTCAAAAATTGGGTTGATCCAAGTCAACCTTTCCAATTAAAGTTTAACCAATGAAAAATATTCATCTGTTTTTTTTATAACAAAATGAAATTCCAATTTTGAAATGGACCACCCGTTATAAACTAGCTTTATTTAAAATAAAAAATTTGTACGTTCGAAATAAAATTAATAAAACGAATAATAAATTTCATAAATTTTAAATGAATGCATAAGTATCATCCAAGTCGTACATTTTGCAAAAATATATTTCAAGTATAATCCATGTGTTATTCAAAATATTATTAAAATTCTTAAAGTGTTATTTGGTAGTTTTATTAGAGTTCCCAAGCACTAAATCGTTTTTACTTTTAAGATTTTCAGATATTGTTTAAGGAACAAGGTATTGCTAAAAAGATTGCTTAGAATGATATGAACTTAACATTTACTATAGCGGAATTTTGAGCCGCTGATTTTACATATAGGGATGACTTTTTGACTTTGATACACCGATAGATTAAATAAAATTTATTGAATGCTATCCCTAATTTATATTTTTCTTCAAGAATGTATTGACTTAAGCTTCCGAATATTTTTAATTGGATTGTCTTCTCAATCATCCACTCTTCTTCATAGCTACTGTTTGACGTATACAAAAAAAAAAATACATTTTTGCATCTTGTAACCACTATTTTCGGATCTAGCTAAATTAAAGCGCCATCTGATTAGATAGAACACTTGTCGTATTCCTTAATTCATTTTTCCCAAAGCATAATTGAGCTCGCTTAAATTTACATACAGCGTGTCCTCTATTAATGCGAAACCAAGAAAAAAGTAACTCAAATTGCATTTATCTCTCTAAAATAAACGCAGTTGTAGACAAAATTGCCACACACTCTCTATTTCATTGCCACTTGCTAGCTTGAGGTCTTAATTACCTGTCAAAAGCAATTAGCGCAGCTTTTTGCATGTAATTTTTGCACATTTGCATAAAAGTGCGACAGTTGCCATTTTTCAGTTCCCGGTTCCAGTTCCAAGTTCCCCTAGTTTATGGGTCACCCCCCATTTGACGACGTCGACAGCGGCGTTGGCGACGGCATGTCTTGATTAGCAATTTGTCTTGCAACCCTTTTGCACACTTTTTGTATCTCTTTCTGCCACATTAGTTGCCCCTACCCACCGCCATCTTCTCCCTCCTCATCACTTAACGCTTTTAAGTTGTTTCACTTTTTATGCGCGATTTTCGTCAATTTTGCATAAAATTCCGGCACGTCCGTCCCACCGTTCGTTCGCTCTTCCGCTTCCGCCTTCAAGCTATTGACGCACTTCCTTTCCCCTGCTCCGTTTATTACTCTCTCCTTTTTACACGCTCAATCTCTGTCATTGTTGGCGTCTCTTGTATTATGTATTATACTTGCGCGTCCCTTTTATTTATTTAGTTCATAATTGTGCAGTTTTGGGGGCAGTTCCCAACCGGACCAAAGCCCAGCCAAGTTCCGTCCATTTTTATACGTCTCACCAAATTTGCACATTTTTCGTTTTTTGCATTACTTGGAACAAAAATGCTTGAAATGTAAGATGATTAAATATATGTTTTGTTCTTGTTGTATATGTGTATGTAGCTATGTACAAAAGGCCGCAGAGACGCCGGCGCTGACGCTGACGCCGACGCTGACGTTGGAATTCATTATTTTAATGACAAATTAACTTTTATGACATTATTAAAATGCGAACGAATCAAATTTGCATACAATGGGAGGGAGTATGAACGGCGCTTAATTGCGGTAGCATTTGTCTGACTATCTTTTATTTTATATATTATTTTTTATACTATCTTTGGAAAAGTATTTTTGGCTGACGGCGACTTTTTTATTGTATTAATTTTTCAAGCCTTGGACTTGGACATTATTAGTTTTCAATAACAAAATAATAAACGCTCTACGAACATACACTAGAAGAAAAAGTTGAGTAGCTTCAAAAAAAATTGACTACAAAATTTTATAAATTTTAAATTAAGTATTCTTCTTGTTTTTCAGACTAGTAATTTTTCAATAAATGTTTTATAATATTAGTTTTCTGCTAAAAAAAAAGTGTTTATTAACTAAAAAAGAATTTTTTTTATGGAATTCTCAAAAATAATATTTTTACACATGAATTAATATGCACTTAGGACGACCCCCACAGCAGCATTAACCACCATGCTGCATCTATTACCAATAGATCTCTATCGTAAGCAAATAGCAGTGAAATTGGCCTTAATGCAAAGAGAATCTTCGGATCTAGCGATAAGTTCTAGAGGACACTCGACTATTTTGCGCCAATTTGTGCAAACTCCTAGAACCACGGACTTTTCTAACACAATGGAGTTATTCTTAGACAAACCGTTCAGTGTAAGTTTCCCATCTCGTGAAGATTGGGACAATGGTATACCAGACTGCAAGAGCAAGACTACCATTTTTACGGACGGATCTAAGCTCAATTTTCAAGAGGAAGGGGGTCTCTATTGGAATCGTTGGGCTCTAACAAATCCTTCCGCTTACCAGATAATTGTAGTGTTTTTCAAGCAGAAGTCAAAGCTATAATGGAAAGTATTCTCATAATTAAGAATCGTGTTTTAACCGAAAGGGAAATTCAGATCTGCTCTGACAGTTGGGCTGCTTTTAAATCATTACAGTCAGTAAGGCTCACATCCGAAACAGTCATGGAATGTTACGAACTTTTACTAATTACCTCACCATAAATCTGCTTTGGGTACCAAGCCACCGAGATATCCTTGGCAATTGCAAGGCAGATGAACTACCTAGACGGGGTACAACGGTGCCACTTCACCGGGATAAGGCGTTGGTACCTTTACCACCAACGTGTAAATTGTTAATAGATAGAAGTATCATTAATGATGCAAACTATAGATGAGAGCAAACCAGCACCTGTATTATTAGTAGGAAAACCTGGCAACAATGGAGCTTGACTAGAACCAACTCACCAGACTAGACGCAGGATCCACGATAGGGGCTCTTATTGAGCATTGTCTTATTGGTAGACACGCCAGATAGATTGGGCGTGACGCATTTTGACTACTGTAGAAGCTGTCAGGAGATAGAAGAGGAGGAAACAGTGGAGCATGGGACTATGCAGGAGGAGACTAACTACACTGGGTTCCGCAACTTTTGGGAATGTTACTGAAATTGCAGAAATCAGAATAAATAAGATTACTTCGTTTATTAAATCGACAGGTTGGTTCAAAGAGTGTACAGCAGAGTAGAGGAGTGACTCAAGTGGCATCACAATGGGCCTTTCATAGGCCTAGGTGTGTCGGAATGGCAACCACTTCTTCCTACCTACCTACCTATATAAAAATCCCACTTTTGAATCAACTTTTTCTTCATGTGCACAAAATGATTTCACTTTTCAGTAAGTTTTCAGCTTTTTTTTATTATATTTCAAGAGTTTTCAAAATAAATTTCCTGTATAAATATAGACGCACACACATACATATATACCAAACACTTGTCATAGACGACGACCTCGCAACATTCGTTGACACCCGCTGAGGGGCGTCCTTCAGAGCATATACTAATATAATCATATTCCATACGCTCGATATAGAAACACATTACCATAAAAAAAAAGCCAAGTGATAAATGATGAGGCGTCATTGGTTCGTTAGTATTTTTAGTTATGCCTTAACTTACTGCCAGCCAAATCAATTTTGCGCTCCACAGCACCAAATGAAAAAAAAACCAAGCTAAAATCTTGATGGCTGCCAAGCAGCCCAAGCAACGCCTAGGCAACCCCACGCTAAGCGAGTCCAAAACCCGGCCAAAACCCAGCAGCAGTATCCCGGCTAATATGGCCAAATTGACTTACATGACCGTCAAGTAGCTGCACGCAATCAAAAGTTGCCTTAAGTTTCAACTTGCTAACAAAAAATTTTGAGGCGTTTTTTTTGCAACGCCCCTTCAACTTGGTAGCATGTCAGTTGAAATTATATACTAAATATTTTTTTGCGCATAGCGCTTCAATTATTTTTTGCCAAAAACAAAAACTTTAAATGCTTATAGCCAAGAAAAACAAACACAAAAAACTCATTAAGTCAAGGAGGCTCCGACCGACAGTGGGATGCTCTGGGAAAAAAATTAATTTCGCGGTAACTTTCAACGGCAGATGATAAACGGTTCTGTATTTAGTTACTTTTAAAAGATTTATTTTTAGAATTAAATATTAAAGACATTATTTATAATTTATGTGATTTGAATCTAAAGTTAAAAATTCTGTGACGTGTTTGGCGTAGTATTTTTGACAAAAGGTGGACATGATTTTGTTGGTTAGGCTCACACTGTGCATCAAATTCGATAGCTCTAGCCATTCATAGAGCCATATTGCATTACGTTTAGTTTTGGTATTAAACCAATGAGCATACATATATAAACCACTCGTAGCTCTACCAAATTTTGGATTAATTCTTCAAATCATTTAAGAGTCAAAATGGAGCATGTACCAACTTATTTCAACAATTTCATCTGCTAAGAAATTCGGCAATTTGATATAATTTTGTGCCTCTGATTGAAAGGTTTCCGAAATATTAGGAAAAAAAAAAAATTAAACGAAAATCTGTAATAAAATTGGTTCCTTTATAAAGTTTTTAAAATCGGGTTTTAAAACTATTATGTATGTAAAATAATTTAAAAATTTTTTTTTGTATAATTAAATCTTTTGTGTTCTAAGTCGAAAGAGTCATAATATAAAAAATATTTGTTTTTTTATATATTGTGCAATTTTATTTTAATATTTTGATTTTTTTATATACTACATATATACTAAAATCAACATCTACAAGTTAACAAACAAATTCAAAAAATTGAGTGTTATTTTTATGGAATTTTTTCAAGGAATTCTAAATCGCTTATATTTTTCTTGAATCTATTAATAGTATAATAATAAAGATAATATTTAAAAGAAATATATCTTAAAAAAAATCTTTTATCTTCTATGTAGACACTGGGTCCAGTGCCATGAAACATAAAATATGTATATTTTTTTTATGATTTATTTTATTTTAATAATTGAATATTTTTTATATTTATACTAAAATAAACGCTCATAAAATAACTGAATATCGGCTTTTTCATTTTTAGACTATTTTTTGATAAGCCATATCTTCTAAACACAAAGATATTGACACGATTTTTTTTTACCATGACAGATAAAATATTAAATTTAAAAAAAAATATTGATGATGATTTTTTTTAATTTTTTATCATTTTTAATTTTTGATTTTTTAATTGAAACGTGATATACCACTTTTGAAAAAAAAGTGTGAATGTCATTTGATGCGTGGAAATTCGCTAAAAAAAATAAAAAATTTAATCATTATCTTTGTGAAGATATTCTTTCAAGAATTCTAAATCGTCAAAGTTTTTCTTAAATCTATTAAAAGTTAAAAATCATTTTTTATCTCATTTATATAATTTAGCTTTTAAATTAAACAAAAAAATTTTAATTCTGGCTTGCTTGATAATTATACCCTGTACCGTTACTTAAAATATGATCAGGGTGAATAGAGAAGTCGATATACCCATGTCCGTCTGCCCGTCCGTCTGTCCGTACGTCCGTCCGACCGTTTGAACGCCTAGATCTCAGAGATGGTAAGAGCTAGAGTTACCAAACTTTCACATTAGATCCCATATTATTCCATAGGAGACAAGTTTATTTTATTTTTTTGATATCGGGGTTAAATTATATAGCTCCCATTGGGGTGTTTGAGACGACCTCGACAAAAAAAAAGTTTTAGATGAATACTTCGTTTGTTTATGAAGATATCGATATATATCGATATATTTGGTATTCGAAAGTTTTTTATAGTTCCCAATCACTGTACCAAATTTGATCAAAATCGCTTGACTATATCATATAGCTCCCATAGGACCGATCGGCCAAAATAACTTTTTTAAAGAAAAATTCGCTATATTTCGTTTTTTAATTAAGATATCGTAACCAGATTTGGCGTTTGGAAATTTTTTAGACCACTTAAGCAATGTGCCAAATTTGAACAAAATCGGTTGACTATATCATATAGCTCCCATCGGTCCGATCTTCCAAAAAATCGATTTTTTAACAAAATTTGTTGTGTTTCGTTTGTTTGTTAAGATATTGGGACCAAATTTGACATTCGTGAGTATTTTATAGTTCCTAAGCACTGTACTAAATTTAATTTAAATCGGTTAACTAGATCATATAGCTCCCATAGGACCAATCGGTCCAAAAACACGTTTTTTATACAAAATTCGATGTGTTTCGTTTGATTGTAAAGATATTTGAACTAAATTCGGCATTCAGATCTTTTTTAAGGTATTTAAGAACTGTGTCAAATTTTAATGAAATCGGTAGACTATATCATATACGAACGATCGGTCAAAAAAAAAATTTTTTGCTTAAAAATTCTTCTGTTTTTGGTTTTTTGTGAAGGAACCGGACTTTATTGCAAGCTAGTGGTACAGAGTATCCCAAAGTCGTCCGCGCCTGACTTTACGTAGGCCATTTTTTTATAATGTTGTCAAATAAGAAAAATGAAGAATCGTAAAAATGATATTTGAAAAATTATAGATCGTTTTTATTAATAATTGAAAAATTATTAGTTTTTAATGACACATCCCTTGTTTTTTATTGAGCAAATAAATAGCTTATTTAAACATTTTTTTAAAATAATTCTAAACAATGTTAAGTTGCAACTTTTTCGATAAAAACAAATAAATTTTTAAAAGTTGTTGAAATGCATTTATAATAATAAATACATTTTTGCCCTAATTTTGAAAAAAAAAGAATGCAGTTTCGAAGTCGCCTTCTTAAAAAATTATTTTATTCTGCAATCTATAAATTTTGCTTTAAAAACAAAAAAATATATAGAGTATATAGTTTTGACTTGTTATATATTTTGTGATTTTTTAGAAGAGAAGTTTCTTTGTTCATGTTTTATTTAAGATCTGTCTGTTTTTAGACAAAAAGTAAATAATAATAACAAAAATATAAAAATAAACAGCAAGTTTCCATTGAGACCCTACTATTGTGTTCTAGAAGAGAAGTAAATATTTATTTAAAGCCATGGCTTACTATTGTTATGTTTAGCTTTTATACTTTAAGTATAAGCTATCTATATATGCCCTACGTTCAATTTGAAATTTGTTCCGCTCATAAAAATTATATTTAAATATTATTTAAAAATTTTCAAAGTTGATATTTTAAGTTTGAAAGACTAAAAACGTTTACCAACACTGTTTTACTGATTATCATTCATTATATCGACTTAGCTTTAGTCTGATCCAAAATATAAAATTTCTTTTTGTCTTTCTCATATCGAAAATTACTGCTTCTTTTACATAAATTTGTACAAACTAACTATACCCTTTCTCACTATATAAGCACAAAATGGCCCACCGTAGTATATACAGAAACTTTCCGTTAACTAAGGCAAAAAGAAAAATATGGCTGACGAAAAAAAAGTGCTGGAATAGCGTCGAAAAACATGCGAAAAGCAGTCGCAGGGCATAATTAAGGTCTCCTAATTTCGCTTTTTGCTGCTACTTTACTAATGAGCGGCATTTTATTTTTTAAGTGACTTGCCTGTTAGTCCTAGCGCCAGGCAGGAGAACTTAACGCATGATGAGGCCAATGATAATGAGAATTCTAATGATTATGTATGGCCTGCTGTTGCTGCTGCTGAGCTTAGCCAAATCTGTCCTTGATAAGAGCGCATATCCTTTACAAATAAATTCCACAGCGGGCAGCGCACACAAATCATCGGCCTAAGCGAAATTAATATTTGTCAACCCAAAGAATTTAATGAATTTTAGAGAAAGGAGGTCTTAAAAAAAATGGTCAGCTGCCAAAAAAAAACGCTTTTCACTTTTCAGTTTTCATTTTTCCCTTTCGCTGGCAGCAGTAAAGAGAGCATCTAGCTATTGTTTGCTGCACAGCATGAAAAGCCACAAAATATTACGCATACGCAGCGTTAGACAAAAGCTAAATAGACAGCGTGCTATAAAATATGTGTATTGTATGTTTCAGAAGACAATTAAATGCTGTCGCCAGCACGCGTGCAGAAAAAAAAAAGAAAAGTGGGGGGAAAGTAACAGTGAAAGAAGAAAAATAAAGAAATCGGGAAAACACAAATGAAAATTGAAAAACGAACAGCAAAGGCGCAGCGCACACGGCAAAGAACTTTTGGCAATTAAGGCAGCTTATGGCTTTTATGATAGCATAAATTTTACACAATTTTCTATGAGAATGTTTGCCAGCATTAAAATCGTTATGTATTTACAGCAAACAAAAAATATAATATATAAACATTGAAACAAGTGGTATACAAGCTATATACATACATATGTATCTGTATCTACCTATATCTGTGTATATATGTATCTGAAACTAAGCATTCGCTGGCAACTGCTCATATCTTGTGCTTGTTACGCGCTGTTGCTCATTAACGCTGCGAGCAGCAATGGCGTTGCCTTCATTTTGAAGGATGCTTAGCAATGGCTTCCGCCTTTTGCGGCGTTTCGACGCCTGCAGCCATGATGGCAATGATGGCAGCCACTAAAGTGTCTTAATGTGTTTGTTGCCTGCTAAAATGTTGCTTATTTCTTGTTTTTTTTTTTTTTGCTGTTTATTTCTACTGAAATTAAAATGTTGAACGCAACTGTCCGCCTCGGTCTTTGGCTGAGTAATGGCGGCTCAAATGGCAAATGGCGGCGATTTGTTGCAATTAACAAAAGTATTTTGAGCGGTGTGAAGTTTGCTGGCTCCCACTCAGTAAGTCTGTTCGGCTCACATTGCTAAGCTCAAGGATTTTGACAAGTTTGGTATTGAAATTATCTGGCAGTTGTATAAGAAATTTAAAAGCCAGTCAGAGGCTTAAAATGGATTTGAATTAAAGTTAATAAATGCGGATTTGGTAAAGCAATGATTGCATTAGCTAATTATTGTTAATCACTTAGAATTTTGACCCTATGATAGTTTAATTACTAAACAAAAATTAATCTTTCCGGACCACATCGTATAACCCAAATCAAAGCCAACCGTCTTATCGTTAGTATGGGTTCCTAGGGCTCTTTGTGAAACACACAATTCCAAAAGCAGGACAATAACTGCTTTCTCGTATTTCACGACTTCGTTATAAAATTGATTGTCTGTTCTAAAAGGCCTAATAGGCCAAAAAATATTTTTTTTTTGTTTAATAAAATATTCCAAATTGCCATACCATATAAATATTTAGCTATTATTTTACTATATATTCTGATTTGCGAATGCACTTTTTATTTTGGATACTAAAATTTATTTTTTGATTGCTTCAGAAGACACAATTGTCCGACCCAAGGAGGTTCTACTCTATTTAAAATACGTTCCTTGATATTTACAACATATAAAAACCAGATATACAATTAAAATTTGTTCCCTAGCCTTAGAAGCCTTATTCACGTTTACTTTTAATTTTGAATAATATCTTTATTATCTCCACAATTTCGGAAATAGAGGCTTTTAATTTTTTTTGTTGTATAAAAATAATACTTGCTGAATGTTGAAAAATTTCCTAAATCTAGAAAAAGAACAAATCTTTGGAATTTAACATCACATATATATGTGAAAGCTTTTAAAATCTCTATATATTCCACTGAAATATTTTTGTATTCCCAACACTTTTAGGTCTTTAGAAAATTTCAAATTTAAGAACCGAAATTTTCCAGCCCATATCAGAAAAACTCACGTTAATTTTTAATTTTAAAAAATGACTTTATTATTTCCATAATTTTGGAAAAGAAAGCCTAACATTTTTTGGTTGTAAAAAAATAAAATTTGCTGTTGTGCTGAAAATATTCCTAAATCTAGAAAGAAAACAAATGTTTGGAAATTTACATCACATATGTATTTATGTAAGAAAGCTTTTAAAAACTCTATATAGTCCACTGAATCATTTTTGCTTTACCAACACTTTACAGTCTTTAGAAAATTTAAAGATCCAGAACCAAAAATTTTCCAGCCCATATCAGATCCTAATATTTTTGAACAATGTTAATCTGCATATCTAAAGATATTTGAAAAATAAACTGGCCCAATACCTTAATTATATCGTTTTTGGAGCAAGGGCTGAATAGGTCTAACTACTAAATCAAAACAAAAAATTTAAGACTACGGAAAATGTTCTTTATATACAAATAAATCTGTAAACTCAATTCGAATCCTAAGGCACTAACTTCAAACATAGAAAAAAAACCTTAGGGATATAAAATGAAACCCACCTGGTTTATAAACCTCAGCAAAAGATATTTGATATTTATGCTGACCCTACATTTTACTAATATCGTTTTTAGATCTTAAAACTTGATAAGTCTAACAAAAAAATATTTAAGATTACAGAAAATCTGTTTTATATGCAAATAATTCTTTTAACAAAATTTTTAAATTAGAATCCAATGCTTTTAAAATAAGAAAAACTCTTCCATTACCTTAGGGACTTAAAATAAAACCCACCTAGTTTATGACCCTCAGCAAAATGGGTTGAAAATTCTGTTAATATTTTTCTCAGCACTGGCAGATAGTCAAAAGCTGACTTAAGCGTTTTTTGGATCAATAAAAACTACAAAAATTTTTGGTTAAAGCGCTTAAACTTGCTTCAGGCCACTTTCTCAACTTTACCAATTTTCATTATTTTCATTTCATTTTTCTGTTTTTTTATAATGCTTTAAGGTTTTTGAAATTTCAGCACTATGCTTCGGATTGTTACTAACAGATAAACCACCTCAAGATACATCAAAGTCTTTCCGTTTTCCTACAAGTTTTTGTTTAGCTTTAGAAATTCTTAACATGTTTCATTCTAATATCTTAAACCAACTTGTTACAAAAGCAATGACATGCAAAAGCTTCTGCCAAGAGCAGTCCACTAAAATAGGGTGTTTTTTTTTTGAAAAATATTTTTTATTCAGGCTCACTGGATGGAGAAGGTCCTTTATCACATAAGCAGTATATAAGTGTTACAAGTTTAGGAGCCAAAGGCAAAAGTTACGATAAATTTTCCCATGATTAGGGCCACCATAAGCTTGCTCGATATTATATTCTAATGGTGGCTTGTTCAGATAGGACAACAATTTTAAAATATAATATGGCAATAAAATATTCAATGACTATAAATTGTAAGATCTTGGTGAGCAGAGTTGAGATCTATTTCTGGAGAATAGAAATACGTTATGTGGCTGTCCTGCGCTCCACCCGAAGTTAGAGGAACTTATATATATATATATGTGGCTGTGTTCAGAGATTTTAGCTTTTTTTATTGGTTTTAAATCCGCGATTCCCATTAAACGGGTTGAAACAATCTTCAATCAAAAGTCTGATCAAGAAATGGACGTAATGCCCTTAAGAATTTAATTGAAGAAAATGCAAGCTTAGCAAGTTTCTTATTGAGTGCGCCGAACTTCCTAATAAACTTACATTTTTTCGCCCCTACCCTTACAATTTTACACATTTAATGTCGCCTTGTTTTATCCCTATAATGTGTGTTACGCTCTAAATAGAAGAGTCTTCAAAATTTATTTTCCTTCAAACTGATTCTGTCCTCTAAAACTTTTTTCAAAAGTCAATATAGTTTAGACTTCCCTCTTCGAGCATCCTTGGCCAATGCTGAATTGGTCAATTTTGTTTTTAGATTTTTTTTTTCTCTTTTTATTTGCTTCCTTCTTCCAACTTTGTTATTTTAAGTTCTTTAAAAAGTTTACCCATTGACCCAGAGTCTCGGACTAGTAAATAGCTATAATTCCATACAAAATTTTTCTCTGAATATATATGTTTTTATTACACAAGGTCAATTGAACTTTGCCGCACAACCAAAGGGGCAACCATATTTAAGCTGTTCAATGTAATAAATATCAAAAAATATTTAATAATTTTAGGCAGAGGCTATCATATTTAAATAAAAAACCGTCTTTTACACTGATATGAAAAAATGTATTATTGCTGTGCATTACGATGGTTAAAAATCGAAAACTTGAGGTCAATCAATGATTAGAGTAACATCTTTTAAACTAATTTCTAATTTTATATCGGTTAATCATTAAATTGTAAGGTGAAATCGCACTTAATGCCTTCGGCAGACTTTGAAATGACAGTCATGGTTTTATTTTACAATAAATTCACCCCTTAAAACAACCTTCTGAACAAATTTCCATAGTTTACCATAGACATAATTATTCTCAAAAGATACACACAAACTGACAGACACTCATCCTTCAGAAAGCCTTCCTCTCAAAAAACCCGACCCCTCAAAAAATCACCCCATACATCAACAATATCATGACTTTGCCGCAACAGTTGGCATGTCCGTTCTCATATTGCTTATTATATGTTTATGATATCAAAAATCTCTAACATTGCTTTGTTCTCTATTCTCTTTCTCGTTACAGAGTTATAACGAATTACTTTGTAGTTTCCTTAGCCATGGCTGATATAATGGTTGCTATTATGGCCATGACATTTAACTTTAGTGTGCAAGTAACTGGGCGGTAAGTAAACGTAGCATGCAACATCAACAACAACAACAACAGCAGTAAAAGAACAGAACACCAAAAGAAAAACAGAATACAATGTAACGATGAAAACGAAAAAAAAATACAAAAAACAACAACAAAAGGTAAACAAGCAACAAAAAAGAGAAACACTAAAAATAATGCAGCAAAATTACAGCAAAAGCTGCAACAACTAACTAAATGCAAGCCCCAAAAACGAAATGCAACCCAGTCAGGCATGGGAAATTCTGTGGAGGGGGTCGTGGAAAAGTCAAACAACCAAAAAAAAAAACACAGAAAGGAAAAGGAAAATCGTGAAAATGAAAGGCAAAGGCAACGTTTATATATGCCGCTCCTTTATATGTGTGTGTGGGTGTGTTGGTTCTTTGTATGTATGAAATTGCAAAATACATGAGAGAAATGCAAATGCACAAAGTCATTTTAGTGTGCCCATGCTTATATATGAGTATATGCGTGTGTGTGTGTGTGGCCATTCTCATAGACTTCACAAACAAAAAAAGAAAAATTATGGCGTAAGCTTAAATCGTAGAAGGACGACTTTGGGATACACTGTAGCAGCACATTTTTCCTCCTTTTTAGCTTCACAGTGTGGGATCGACCATAGCTTCATCGACTCTCTTCCTCCGGTTCACTCTTTCTCGCGCTTCATCTTTCCAATCGTGAATGCTCAAACTCTTTAGCTCTACTTCGACGTCATCAAGCCATATCCTTCTTGTTCGGCCTCTTTTTCTTCCTCATATTAGACGTAGAGTAAACACCTTCTTTTGAATTATATAGTTTGGCATTTGTATAATGTGGCCAATACATTTCCAATATCTATAAATTTACATTAAAAATTAAAGACTCAAAATTTCAGATCTTCCCATTTATCTTAAATGTGCTTAAAACTATCATTTCAAATTTAAAAAAAATGTAATTTTTAAATTTTGGTCTTAGCCGGGAATTGATCCACTGACACAAGAATTAATGTTATCAGACCAAGGCTCTGTAAACTTTGCTACAGCGAACTTTGCTCCCAAAAATATTTTACATCTAGATTACACCGGTTGAGCCGTAGGGGCACAAATGTACTGCATAACCCTTAGTGGAACCGAATTTTACGTCTAAGAAGTCTATATTTTAGTTATCTTAGCTCTTCAAGATCTATGGACGGATGGATACGCATAAGGACTAGTCTTCAGAAAGTTTCTGGCGGTTCATTCTCAGTGTTGCTTATATTCACACGAAAAATAAAGGAATTTTGGTCAGGATCGAAATATATCGATATTTAACAAAGAAAACCTATGGCTACATGAGGGCTTTAAACCCTGCAGATGGCCATGTTTGCGAGTAGTTGATTTTTTTCACTTATTTATTTTGTAATTTCTCATAGTTTTTGAGGTCTAAAATTTTTTGATGGTGTTTAGTTTTAGTCCCTCTACCAGCCCAAAATATGAACTTCTGGGTATACTTTAAAATTTAATTTTTAACTTTTTTGGCCTTGTATGTTTTTTTGTACGATTTATAGGATTGGAGATAAATGGGCTCAAGCGTGTGTGACGGCAAACCCTACAAGGGAAAGAGTTGACTTTCTTGGTTTTAGTCTTTTTGGATGGCCCTTAAAACATTATTTTTTCCTATTCAAAATCTAGTTTTACTGTACTAAGTTGGTGTTCGTCAAATCGACGAGGGTATAGCTTAGACGAATTTTTTTTTGTTTTCATTTTGGTCTTAGAATTTTTGGATCATCCTTAAAACATTATTCAAGAGAAATTCCAGCATGTTATTTTTTTCCTAGTCAAAATCTATTTTTACTGTACTAAGTTGGTGTTCGTCAGATCGACGAGCGCATAGCTTAGACGAATATTTTTTGTTGACCTTTTTGGTCTTAGACTTTTTGGATGATCCTTAAAACATTATTGAAGAGAAATTCCAGCAAGTAATTTTTTCCTAGTCAAAATCTATTTTTAGTGTGCTAAGTTGATGTTCATCAGATCGACTATGGCATAGTTTGACAAATTTTTTTTGTTGACTTTTTTGGTCTTAGACTTTTTGGATGATCCTTAAAACATTTTTGAAGAGAAATTCTTAGCTTAGTTGGTGTTCGTCAAATCGACGAGGGTATAGCTTAGTGGGATTTTTCTGTTGCAGGCGTGATTCTTACTAACTATCTTTTGCATTTGGATTTCTTTCTGTCTGATTTTTATGAGACAAATTAGGAGTCTGCAGGAATAAGCTTATTCCACTCGCATTTTACCATCTAATTGGTCTGTGATTTCATCTCTCTGAGAAAATATAATAATCAATTAAATTGTTTTCGATTGCATTTACTAAACTTGCCGTTTCGATTTCCTCAGGAGTTACTTTATTATCTCACAAATAAGGTACAATTTTTATCCCACATTTTTCTTAAGGGTTAACAAAAATAAATATAAAGCGACCTTCGACAAATTATAAAAGGACCGAAATAATATAAAAATTTGAGTTGCTTTTTTCAAGGCAGAACCCAACATCTTCGCTAACTTGTGACTTTTTTTTTGCATTTTAAAGAGTATAAGATTTATGCAAGTGTGTGTTAGTTTGCGTGTATGTGTTCAAGTATTAAAATGCACAAAAAGCAAGGATATGGGCATACTAACAAACAAATGCATGCACGCGCATACATTTATGCACTTTCAAATGCTATTCTAAAGGACACAAGACCGTCACAGTGTGACATGGCCGTATCCTTCAAAAGTCACTACATGTGTGTAGGTGTGTGTGTGAGTGGATTTAATGCGATATGTGCATGTTATTCCAAGTGCAAATGTGTGGGCGACTCAGCCAGCTGAGTTAATTATGCAAGACTTAAATTGTTCAACTGTTTGTCTATGCAGCTTATTTTTCTGCTATTCTATTTTTTTTTTCTCTGTCTCTTCTCTTTCTGAATTATCCTTTAAGCGTCAGTTCAAAGCAATTCGCATGTTGGCTTTAGTTCTTAAAGCCAGGCTTTAATTTCAAGCCAAAGCAAATGTTTGTGTAGCCCTCGAACACAGTGCCATCGAATA
This sequence comes from Chymomyza amoena, assembly GCA_037043745.1. Lineage (NCBI taxonomy): Eukaryota > Metazoa > Arthropoda > Insecta > Diptera > Drosophilidae > Chymomyza > Chymomyza amoena. The sequence continues at coordinate 190,552 of JBAMAX010000134.1, forward strand.
ATGGGCATACTTGGGCACTTGCAGCCAGGCCACGAAAAAAAAAACTTCAGTGCACACTCGGCGCACGCACACAAGCATAGTGCACTTGAGTGCACCACACAGATACTCACACAGACACTCGCACAGAGAGCGATTCAGAGAGTTACTTGCATATAAATTGGCATTGGCCACACTATTTCATGCCCCCTCCAGGCCGACCCGTTCCCGGCGGCCCACTTTGCATTCATTAGCAAATTTTACCTTCACAGTCGCTAGTTGCATAATTGACGGCTCGCCCCCAGCAGAAACCATCGTCAACGCCATTCTCATAGTCGTAGTCGTAGTCTGTGGTCTTCGCCAAGCGTCAATTCATGACAGCGCATATAAAAATAACACAAAAACAAAACCATGGCCAGCGGTGCGAGGGGGTCTTTCAAAAAAGCAAATGGCAGCTGCGAAAGAAGCTACGCCCACGATTTACAAAAAAAAAAAAAAAAACACTCACCCGCCGTGTTGTCGCCGCTTGAGGCTAGGCATCGAGTTTTTGAATAGTCGAAAAGTTTTTGAAACTGATGCCAAACGCTCGTTGTGCCCGATAATAAATTTCACTGCCTGCTGGCCGTTTGCCTACAACAACAAAAGCAAAAAAAGGAGGCAACAGCAACAACTACAACAGCATCTAGGACATTCAGAACAGAGCAGCCAACGTGAGTTTTAATGAGTTTTTCATGCAGCCAAATGGCGCTGGAGCCAATGAGCGGGCCAAGAAGCAAGCGGAGACAAAGCCACTGTAGACAAGAGCAGACTCAGAGAGCTGTTTGTGGTAACATTTCTGGCGACAGCCCTTTGAACACCAACCATACACACATACATATATACTAACTGACACATTTACAGTGCCAGGAAGGAGCCATAAGCCTAGTTTATGCTGTAAAGCTTTTCGCGTTTTCTAAACTCAAAATTGGAGTTGAAAGTACTTTTTCGAAATTAACATTTAAGAGTTTTTACAAAGAGCGTTAAGGGGCTTATGAAGTTGGTCGAAAGCGTTTTATTTAGAGCGTCATGAAATAATACTAATAACAACAACACTTCACTGCGATTTTTAGGATCTAATGGGCTTCCTACTAGCCCTGGGGCGTTTCAGCTAGTTTAATTCTCGAAATATGTGCCAAAAAGTTTCCGGAAAGGCGTTTTTTTTAAAGGCGCGCGCAAAATGAATCGGTATAGTTCATTTTTTATTAGGTTGGTAGGACTGCTTTTGACGTCTTGTCATAATTTGAGCTTGATGCAATCTTCCATACACTTCTGGTGGGCCTTTGAGTGGGTTCTTTGAGTTCCTTCTTCGAATTTTGTTTGATGATCTCAATGGTGTCAAAACGCTTCCTTCTTAATGGCAATTTGAGTTTGGGCAACAGGAAAAAGTCACACGGTGCCATATCTGGTGAATATGGAGCCTGAGCGACCACATTCGTTGAGTGTTTGGCCTAAAATTCCAAAATAATGAACAAAAATTCAACGTTCTTGGCACGAGTCGGGTCGCGACTCGTTTTCAACCAAAATGTGTTCGGCTGATTCATATGAGATGCCAAGGTCTAAAGCAATCTCACGAATACCGATACTACGATTGTCGAGCACAATTTTCTTTACGACCGGTACAAGGCAAATCAGTGACGTCTTCATCGACCCTCTTTGAACAATGTTGTACCACTCGAATGACCTGTGTTTTTGACATATCAGTCCTCAGTGGAGGCCTTTTGCAACATCTTCCGCGAATCGGAACCTTTTAAATCGAAATTCCCAAAAACTTTTTGATCGGTATAGTATACTTAAATATCAAAGATGCTTCTTGTCTGCTACCATTGTGCATCAAGATCGGTATATATAGGGAGGACTGCTTCATAATCTCACAGAACTTAAGTGTTTTAGAATCTATAATGTCCATCTGGTTTAGATGCTTGCAGTATTCCTAAGCAAAAAGGTAATTTTTAAATTGTTAAAGAAAGCATTTTTAAATTTTATTTGGAAAAATTATAAAAATTTTAAAGAATGCTAATTTCGCCAATATAGTAGTATATGTATAATCATTTTTTCCAAAGGTTTATCATTAGTTATATTAAATAGCCTACCTTAATAGCTATAGAAGTACTGCAACCATAAGTGAAGCGATTTTCAATCAATCGAATTCTCCGATTGAGAATATAGATGGGTAAATACTTCCAAAATGCCAAGCAGGATATGGAACATGTGGCGCACAAACTTGTTCTAGAAACCAAACGGATTCAATTTGGACAGCTTCTATTAAATCGTAAGATCTAAATAAAATCGGTCGACTTTGAGAAAAACCTAAACCACATCATTATATCTTATTATAAACATATGTTCGGTCAAAAAACGTTCTTAGCTTCTCCATATTTTGATTCTATATATCAGTCTAAAAAACGTTGTCCAAAAAACTATAAATATACAATGAATTCCGAGTAAAAATCATATCAGATAGCAAGAAGGCCAAGAAACATTATTTTTTTCAGCCAAATGTGTATATAGAGGTGTTTGGGATGGATGAATCCAGTATTAATACCCTGTACTTAAAAGTACAAAGAGTTTACTATACTAGATTACGCATTCAGAATGAGGCGTGGCAGACCCTAAGTCCTTTATACCAAAATGCTTATCATAACCTCGTGTAGCGATTGAACCATGTCCGTCTATCCGTCACGGGGCACAAAAATCACATGAAAAATCTTCAAAGATATTCCATTACAGTATTACGTCACATAATTTATGAATCCCAATCCCAAAATAACTAAAATGAAAAAAAAAAACCTCTTGTGGGAATCGAAACAATGCCCATCAATATCGTGGAGTTAAGTTTTGAGACCGGCAATTTGAGCTCCCGACCGTACAATATTATCTTATGAATATGTCAGCTCCAATGTAACTGATTCTGTCATTCTTAACATATAAACTAAAGCTATTACTTTAACGTGTTAATAATTAATTGGGGACAAAAGGCGGCATGAAGAAAGAAATAAGCTTGGCCCGACTAGTCAAATAAATAGCTCAAATGCCAATATTGGCTATCCTAATCCTTCTTATATCCGTAATCTAGGCGTTCAAACAAACACCCACACACTTCTTAATCAATTTCTTTGTCGTGACCATATAGGAGGTAACTTTGGGGTGTCTCTGCCTATTTGTTTCCTTCGAATATTGGTACCAGAGTTTAGCTCTTCTTACCAAATAGATTGATAAACACAAACTAGTAATAAATTTTATGGGATGAGACAAATCGTGCCGCATTTTTTTAGGCTAGCAGCTTTGGGGTCACTTGGATAGAAATCTAAGCAGAGTAATAATTTACAACAACGATGAAGCTCCATCAAGACCACCTGATTACCTATTAACTACATGTTTATGAAGACCCGAGGGAAGAAAATTATTTAAGGTCAAGTCTTTTCTAGGAGCGTTCTAGACAACTGAAAATTTCAACCGCAAAAAAAAAAAATCTTGACGATTTACATTCCATCATCTCACGCTTATAAATATTACGATTTCCATCCAGTGTAAACTCACTCTAAGTACGCCATTTTGCGTTTGACAAAAGTTGCACCCTTTGGTGTACTTCGCTTTTAATTTGGGCACTCTGCGTGGAGCAAAGTCTTTACAGCATTTCACGGGCAATGTCACCTAGCAACCACAACACACAGTAACGTAACTAAGATGAAATCGATAGGCACATAAATCAGTTATGCTGATAAAGGACTACTAAATAAACTTTAATTTGAGTTGTTTTTTGTTTTTTGTTCATGTTCTTGTTCTTGCTCTTGTTGCTGGCATTTTAAAGATAAGCAAAATTATAATTGGGTTTAATACTAAAATTTGTGCTCAATTATTTGCAGCTGGAACTTTAGTCCGTTTGTGTGCGATTTGTGGAACAGTCTGGACGTATACTTCTCAACCGCAAGCATTTTGCATTTATGTTGCATATCTGTGGATAGGTAGGTAATGATAGGCAGGCTGCAAAGTCCTTTCAACCAAGCCAGCCAGTACTTTGCATTGTCAAGCTGTGTGCAAATTGCCTGTCATTTTGTGTCGACAATGCCAAACGATTGGCACTTGAATAGCAAATGACACAGGCCACAAGGCTTGCACTGAGAGTCCTGTGGCAAAACCGTAATAATCTGGAGCTCTTTCTCTGTTGTCTGTGTATCTTGCAGATACTATGCGATTGTTAAGCCGCTGAAGTATCCGATTAGCATGACGAAACGCGTGGTCGGCATTATGTTGCTAAACACATGGATTTCGCCAGCTCTATTGTCGTTCCTGCCCATTTTTATAGGCTGGTATACGACAGAGGCGCACAAGACCTATGTCATCGAGCATCCGGATCAGTGTGCTTTTGTGGTGAACACTTACTATGCCATTATATCCAGCTCAATATCGTTTTGGATACCCTGCACCATTATGATCTTCACCTATTTTGCCATATTTCGTGAGGCGAACCGTCAGGAGAAGCAGCTAATGATGCGACATGGCAATGCCATGTTAATGCATCGACCCTCCATGCAGCCATCAGGTAAGTAAATAGCTTGCCACATGTTGTGGCGCCAACGCGCTGTGTTAGCCAAGTTCTAGCATTTATCATTTGGGTTTGTTTGCTTCTACTTCTATGTATTTTTTTTTTTGACATAGGAGAAGCTTTAAGCGGTTCGGGCTCATCGAAAACGTTAACACTGCATGAGGTCGAGCAGGAGCATACGCCGACAAAGGACAAACATTTAATCAAAATGAAGCGGGAGCACAAGGCGGCAAGGACGCTAGGCATCATAATGGGCACCTTTATAATCTGCTGGTTGCCATTCTTCGCGTGGTAAGTCCAGTTTCGTATCGAGAGTGGGCGAGAAGGTGAATGTCAGGCAGTCCTGCTGACAAGAGGGATTCCAACAATGATTTATTTAATGTCACGCATGCATAATTAAATATAACTCATACGACATGTTGGTCTAGGGGCAACAGCTTATTTGTTTTTATGGCTCTAGCTCAAAGTTTACCTTTAATGCGACAGAGTTTGGTTTTTGTTTTAGTGAACCCTTTTAAATAGAGGTTGAGCATAGCTCTTTTTATCACTGTACTAAGGGGATTTATTATACATACATATTGGTTATTTAAAATAAAGTTTAAGAGGGATTGAGCAGGAGTCAATATTTGCAGCAGCAAAACTTGTTTATAGCTCAAAATTATATTATTTGTTAGGAGCTTATGACGTCATAAATATTTATGTTTTTTGTATATTTTTTCTCTCTAACATTATCCCTCCATTTGCTCCACTAGGTACACCCTATCCATGACCTGTGAAGCCTGCCAGGTGCCAGACATAGTCGTGTCTATACTCTTCTGGATTGGTTACTTCAATTCCACACTGAATCCGCTCATCTATGCCTACTTCAATCGTGATTTCCGAGAGGCATTCCGCAACACACTGCTGTGTCTGTTCTGCAATTGGTGGAAGGATCGACACATGCCTTTGGACATTGATATACGTCGCTCCAGTCTGCGCTATGATCAGCGCGCCAAGAGCGTCTACTCGGAAAGCTACCTCAATTCGACTACACCCTCACAGCGTCGCCAATCGAATCTAGTCGATAACTTATAATACAGGGATGATGCGCTGCTGACGCCGATAGCGCAGCAGCAGCAACGATTGGCAGCAGGCACAGCAGCAGCGGCCACGCCCAGGCCACAACTGGACAATCTGGCTGATGATGTGCAGGAAATTCAAATTGAAATTCCCATGGAGTACATCAACAAATGGAATAAAAATAATAACAAAACGCGAGCCTCCATCGATGCCAGCAATGCGTCATCGAGTCATGTGTAAGATGATGGACAGGGGCAGGGACAGTTTCAAAGTTAAGAGGGGCGTCAATGAGTGAGAGAGCCAAAGAAATGAGTTATGGTTAAGGCGATGACAATGGTGATGACAAAAGGCAATGTCGATAGCGCATCAATCAATTTTAATAAAATTAAAATGTTCCATTAATTAATAAAATTAATATGCCAGCTCATGCGTCTGTATGTGTACATAAGCGTGTTTGTATGACTGTGTGTGCAGATTTATATATTTATATATACTATATACTTATATGTATTTAAGTTGACATTATGCAATCACTCGATTCCTTTGCCACGCCCAAGCACATGGCCCGCCTTTTTGTTTGTTCATGCATTATTTTTGTTTGTTTTAACCGTCATTGCCATTGTTAAGCTGCACTTAACAATTTTATCTCTACAGCGCCCTCTATCGACTCAATCAATTCGACGTTCTTTGTCGTTTTTCGTGTTTGTTTTTGAACAGGGCTGCAGGCTAGTTTGAAAGTGAACTGGTTTAATTGGACAGCAAAATGAACCTTGGGTTTTTTAATGATTTTTACTGAATTGTTTGATAGAAATATTTCGTTTAAGAGTAAATAAAAAAGTCATTTTAAAACCAATTAAGAAACGATAAGGTTTTGTTCTTTAAAGTTCAAAATTATCTAAAGCAGATTTCTAAATAATTCCTGGTTTAATTTGACTTAGAAAATTTAATATAATGTAACAAAAAGTGTAGAAAATCCTGAAATCAATCTGATAATTGAATTAAATGAAATTATTATGGAATAAAAAAAAAACAAGTAAAGCTAAAAGTTTTCTTTAAAGTTCCGAATTATCTCAAGAAAATTTCTAGGCAATTCCTGGCTTAATTTGGCTTAGAAAACGAAATAAAATGTAACAAAACGTGTGAAATCTCCCGAAATCAAGCTGGAAATTGAGTTAAATAGAATTATTTTGAAATAAATAAAAACAAGTAAAGCTCAAAGTATGGACATTTACACTAACAATAATTTTTATAGGAATAAAACAAAAATCAAAATATTAACTTTATAAAATTTTGGACTGCTAGACCATTTTTTCCCAATTCCTGATTTAATTTGGCTTAGAAAAATAAATAAAATGGAACAAAAAGTGTAGAAAATCCCGATCTCGATCTGATAATTGAGTTAAATGAAATTATATTGAAATAAATAAAAACAAGTAAAGCTGAAAGTACGGACATTTACACTAATAATAATTTTAATATAAATAAAAAAAAATCTGAAAATTAATTTTATAAAATTTTGGACTGCCAGACAATTTTTCCCAATTTTTTTTATTAAAATAAATATTTTTATAAATTTTTTTTAATGACTCCAGGAAAAAAGTTTAAATTTTTTTTACCAATTTTGTTTAAATCACAAGCAACAAATTTAGTAATTTGGAAGAGAGAATAAAAGGGCAGGTTTTTTAACAGATAGTTAAAAAAAAATAGTTCTAAATTGCAAAATAAAAACAACTTTGGAAAGAAAACTTGACGATAATAATTTTGATGTTCCGAAAAAGCCTGAAAACTTACTAAGAGGAGCAAAAGCTTTCTTTTTAATTCTTCTTAGGCTCAGGTTCCTTGTTTGAGAGAAATCAAGCAGCAAATTTTTAAAAATAATATTTTAAAGTCAAATTTTAATTTTTTTTTAAATTTTTAAAAATTTTACCAAAAAAATGTGCTCCAAATTTTCCTAAAATACTTCGTAGGCTTCTAATACTTTTTAAGTCCGAATTAAAGGTTTCGCCATTGCAATTCCTCAAACCAACCCACAACAAATATGGACATAATGCAGCCCTGGTTTCAATTACATTTTTCAATAGCTCTTATTTTCTTTGTGACTTAAATACTGAAATAACAACAACAACAACAAAAATAAAAGCAAACATAAAGCGCTGTAAATTAAAAGTTTTTTGCCATGTCTTTTACATAATTATTTATTATTATTTATTTAATCATGCTCATAAAGCCGCTCTCTCTGGCATAAAGTTAACAATTTTTTTGTAGCCTACTTGTATATAGTTAATATTTTTTATAAATTAAATTTAAGCGCAGGTTGTAATTATGATGATGTAATTAAAAATATAACAACAAAAAAAAATAACTCTGTTAATTGGCGCACCTTTTTATAAAGCAAAGGCTTAAAAGAAAAATGAAATTTTTCTATAATATTTATACTGTAAATGTAATTAAAACTTATGCAACAGAAACTAGTGAAATGACGAACAAAATATTTGTGCCAATTAATACAAAAAACTAAAACTAAATTATAGCTAATTATAAAATAAAAAAGTATTTTGAATAAAAGTTAAAACTGTTTCAAAAACTGCAGAAATTCAAAATCAATAAATAACAGACATATAAGCAATGATAAAAAAAAAACTAACTAATATGCTAGTTGTAGTAATTTAATCAAAACTAGGCAAAACTTAAATTAAAAGTTAAAAATAAAAAATAAAAAGTTATTTGAACGACAATCGCAGGCAATGAAAAAGCTCAAAACAACAAAATACACAGAAAATGCTCATAGCTAAAATTAAAAGTAACGCGCAAAATCAAAACTAATTAATTAATTAATTATTTAATTAAGGCAAAATGCTATCATTACAGTTAACGTTACAGTTATGCTAATTAAAGTGAGTTTCCAAAATTGCAAATGGAAAATTATGTAGCATGCAAATAGGCGTAAGCTCAAAATCAATTTCCGTTTCGTTTTAATGAAAATTGTGAAAATATTTCAATATATCTTTGTGTGCGTGCGTGTGTTTATTTCCTTGTGAAGTTTTCAACAACAACAAAATTACATAAAAGTGTTTTTTTTGTGAATCGATCGAATCATTTGGGTTGCAGTTCCTGGAATTAAGTTGACTGTGTAGCCTGTAAGAGGAAGGGCTTGAGCACTGCTTACAAAGTCAGCAACTTGATTCCAGCAATTGCGGCACAAAACTCAACAAATGAACAAAGTGTTGTATCCAAAAATATCTAAACCTGGGAAATTTTCGTGCTCCGTGTATTACTACGCTAAAAGCCGTGAAATAATCCATGCAAAAACTCACTTAATTCGCAAACAAATGCAACTGATAACTCTAAACTAAACTAAAGCGCAAATAAAACATTTCATAGTAAACAATAAATAAATTCGTGCAAAATTTACATATACAGTAGATACTCGCAATGGAAGTACTGAAAAGCAAATAGAATTCTATGATAAAATGGAAAATGTTGCAGTATTGATTTCTTGGGAAGCTTGAAAGCTCCGTCTATGAAAGCTTTAATTGATATGGGGTTTTTTGAGTGCTTTCTTAGGGAAAATAGTTTCTGTACGAATTTTTGAAGATTTATCTTCAACGTATTCTACCGTCTAATTCTTTAGATTTTTCAAAGCCTATAAAAGTGAAAAAGCAAAAAAATATTATTTAAACTTTAAAAGCTCAGTCTTTGAAAGCTTTAATATGGTATAGGATTTTTGAGTGCTGACTTAGCAGAAAGAGTTCCTTTAAGATTCGATTTTTGATCAGATCAAAAAACTGGAGGGTCATCGTATGGAGAACTATATAGAGGAGATGCAAAAAAAATTTGACAGCGATCGGATCATTTGTCTCCGAGTAATCACTACAGCTAATTCGAATAATGCTGTTTCGAGAAAAACGCGTTTAAAGATAAAATGATCGTTTCCACTGTTATAGAGCGGCTACTCTTTTAAATGGCTGTAACTCAAAACTATTTAAGATATCGATTTAAAATTTTAGTATGTTATTTTTAAAGGTATAACCTATCGAAATGTGGGGAAAAAAAATCGATTTTTTGAAAATTTCACACTAGGTGTGCCCCTTAAATTAAAAAAAAATAGCGGAATAATATTTGAGAAATTGAGACAAGTTGGGATTTTTAGAATTAAAATTTTTCAATGATTTTTAGAATAAATAAAATTTTTAAAATAATGATTGAGCCAAATAGTTTATCTTATGCTTTTTTTTTTTTTAAATTGCATTGTTCAATAAATTTCAAGATATATTAAAAGGATTAAAGTATTGTATTTATTTTGCTGATAAGCTGGAGAGGGATAAAATGATCTAAAAGATTTTCTAGCCTTCTAACCCTGCATTAGAATCATTTCCCTGAGTAGGAAAACTACTGATTCAAAAAAAAAATTAAATAAGAAATAAAAAATTATTTATTTCATAGTGTTATAAAGCAAATATTTGTTTTTAATGGTAGCTTCTTATTATTTTAAAATCATACGAAATATTCACCTTCGATACGTTAACTATTAAAAATAAAAATTGAAATTAATCTATTAAAAGTCGATATTTTCATAAAATAAAAGAAAATATTACTTATCGAAAAAACACTTTCAAAATTTGTCAGACGATTGCTTTTTAGGGAACATTCTCGTCATCTTAAAAATTTATAACTGAAGATCATCCTTGATGGTTCTTACCGATACGGATCTTGGATTTGGTTTTGGGGTTCTTCATTTCGAAGTGTTTAGTGTAGAGATCGTAAATGACCTTGGGAGTTCGTCACTTTAAAGTGTATATCAGAGATCGCAAATGACCTTGGGATTTCTTAACTTCGAAGTGTATATCAGAGATCGCAAATGATCTTGGGATTTCTTAACTTCGAAGTGTATATCAGAGATCGCAAATGATCTTGGGAGCTCTTAACTTCGAAGTGTATATCAGAGATCGCAAATGATCTTGGGAGTTCTTTACTTCGGAGTGTATATCAGAGATCGCAAATGACCTTGGGAGTTCTTAACTTCGAAGTGTATATCAGAGATCGCAAATGACCTTGGGATTTCTTAACTTCGAAGTGTATATCAGAGATCGCAAATGATCTTGGGAGCTCTTAGCTTCGAAGTGTATATCAGAGATCGCAAATGATCTTGGGAGTTCTTTACTTCGGAGTGTATATCAGAGATCGTAAATGACCTTGGGAGTTCTTAACTTCGAAGTGTATATCAGAGATCGCAAATGACTTTGGGATTTCTTAACTTCGAAGTGTATATCAGAGATCGCAAATGATCTTGGAAGCTCTTAACTTCGAAGTGTATATCAGAGATCGCAAATGATCTTGGGAGTTCTTTACTTCGGAGTGTATATCAGAGATCGCAAATGACCTTGGGAGTTCTTCACTTCGAAGTGTATATCAGAGATCGCAAATGACTTTGGGAGTTCTTCACTTCGAAGTGTATATCAGAGAGCGCAAATGACTTTTGGAGTTCTTAACTTCGAAGTGTATATCAGAGATGGCAAATGATTTTGGGAGCTCTTCACTTCGAAGTGTATATCAGAGATCGTAAATGACCTTGGGAGTTCTTCACTTCGATGTGCATATCAGAGATCGCAAATGACTTTTGGAGTTCTTAACTTCGAAGTGTATATTAGAGATGGCAAATGATTTTGGGAGTTCTTCACTTCGAAGTGTATATCAGAGATCGCAAATGACCCTTCCCAGACCGTATATCCAAAATTGGTTCTTACGTTTATTTTATGTAACTTATTATTTAATTTTTTAATTTTATACAGAGTGCGCCATTTGAATGTGGTCGATGGAAATATTGAATAACTTTGACAGATTTCAACCGATTGACGTCGTCGAACACATTTTGGAAAGGTTATTGCATTACAATTTTAACCATGAATCGATTCACGCCCAAAGAACGCGCGGAAATAGTGACAATGTTCATTAAATGTAATTGCCCGATTTTTGGGAGCGAATTTTAATGACTGATGAGGCCCATTTCACGCTATCTGGCACTGTAAATAAACAAAACTGTCGCATTTGCGAGAAAGAAAATCGTCATACTATCCATCAAACTCCACTGCATGATCAGAAAGTGACTGTTTGGGCCGGTGTCTGCTTCAATATTTCCATCGACCACATTCAAATGGAGAACCCTGTATTTTCAGAATATCTAAGTAGGATAGCATTCAAAAGTATTTTTTACCAAAAAATAACTCTTAAAATTTAAAACCATTGGAAAGTCTATCCCAATTAGATGGGTAATTTTTTTTTTTTTTGCTTCAATAAAATGTTTACCAAATGAAACTTTTTCGGAGCGCCCAAAAACTAATTTTGATTTAAAAAAAATTGGTTTCGAATTAAAATCATGCCTATTTGGCAGTTGAACTCGTTTTGAATTTTGTATAAAATAATTTCCTAAAAAATTAAAAAAACATCAATAAATGTTAAAGAGCAATTTTTATTAAATTCTGATTACTGCTCAAAATTTATAGATCTTTTTGTAAACTCTACTTGTTTGCTTTATTTCTTTCCCCAAAAAAAGCTCAAAACCTTTGAAGTTAGTTTTTTTTATGAGTAATAAAACCTTTTATTACGATAACTGATAAAACTTTTAGTTTTATTTAAAGAAGCTTAGAAATGAAAATATTGTTTGTTTTTTTGTATTTGGAGTCGAATTTTGCCAATGTATCAACTTTTGCCATAAAAAATTCTGCCAACTCAGCGTTCCATTTTATGAGTATCTACTGTACAACAATGGACCTTTAATCTAAAGTAAATAAATAAAAAATCAACAAACTTCCCATTTGGCATTTCAATGCGCATATCTTGTATGTATTTATTGCTATGACTATTTTTTTGTATTAATTTATACTGCTATACACTGTTAAAAATAAGGCAAAAAATATAAAAAATTACATAAGAGTTATATAACAAACACAAATATTTGTTATGTTAAGCAAAAAAACATGTAAACAGTTTAATTTTTAAGCAATAAAAATATTTTGATTGTTGATTTGCGATGCTAGTCCCAAAACAAAACAAAAAACTAATCATAAAAAAGAATGTATAAAATATTTAGTTTTTTATATAAAACCAAACGAAAATGTTGAGAGCAGGCGCTCATCTATGTAAATGTTATGTATCATAATATTTATTCTATGCTTTTCTTTATATAATAATAAACAAAAACAAATAAACAAAATAAAATTACGTACTACAAAGAAACTTGTTATATTTTTATAATACAAAAAAATTACTATTATTATAATATATTTTATAATATAATGTATGACTTCCATGTATGATGTTCTTATATGGTATGCGTGTCTGTATGTGTATTTATTTATTTAAATAAAAGCTAAAATTTTAATTTGGCTTCATGCTGTTTTCTATGTAAGCCAAATTAAAAAACAAAAAAAAAATTGTTAGTATAACTACAAAAGCTACAGCAAAAAATAAATTGAAATATATGTGAAATACTATAAAAAGAAATATGATACGTAACTTAAACAACAAAAAATAAACCAAAAATTAAGCTTAAAATTAAAAGCAAGTAAAGAGAATAAAACTATTGAAAATATGCGAGAGATTTTTATTTGTAAAATGGAAACTATTGATATTTGAAATGTTTTGATGAAACATTTTTGTGAGCTACATAACATGATTTTTATTAACAATAGAATATGCTATGAAAGCTGCAAAGGATAGCCTTAAATTGCAGCTTTAAAGGATTAAAAGCAAAAGTTGGTTTTAGATTTGTACAATCAAAAGGAATACGAAAGGAATACCATCAAAATGAATACCAAATCATATTTACAAGGAGCTTGTAGCTCGAGCTCATATGAGCATAAATTTTAAGTTGTGATTAGGATTTTTTAATAATTAAAATTACAGGGTCCGGCACTCGAAGCAATTAAAAAGGCCATAAATTCATTTTGGAAAATTACCTTTACTCAATTCAAGGCACAAAATGTGTAAAAATAATACGAAATTTAGAAACAATTTACTTTCGCTCAATATGGCCACCTTTTGCCTTCACTATGGCAAGTTGCCCGAATGTGACTTGCAGGTATTTTGGCCCACTCGTGGACAATGGCTTTTTTCAGCGCCTCGAGACTGTTGTATCTTTTAGTTTGGACCTTGCTCTCCAAAATGGCCCAAAGAGAATAATCCATCGGATTCGCGTCTGGTGAATTCGAGAGCCATTGTGTGGACGTTATGAAGTTCGGAACGTTGTTTTTCAGCCATTCTTGGTTCACTCGAGCTTTGTGAGACGGTGCCGAGTCCTGTTGAAACGTCCACGGTCTGCCACCGAAATGTTTGTCTGCCCACGGCTTCAAAGCAACCTCCAGAATACTTTCCCGATAATATTGCGCATTAACCTTGACGCCAGGCTCGACGAGAACGATTGGAGAGCGCCCATCTGCGGTTACAGCGGCCCAAACCATTATCTGTGGCGGGTGCTGCCTCCTGGTGGCCAATCGATGACTCAAATTCTCGTATGAACGGTCCCTCAAGTAAACCCTATCGTTTTGAGAGTTTACGAATTGCTCAATTGTAAAAATTTTCTCGTCAGAAAACACAATGTTCGGCAATTGACCGCATTCGGCCAAGCGAAGCAACTCCTTCGCTCTCTCAAGTCTGACTTGTTGCTGCTTCGGTGTGAGATCATGTGCCTTTTGGATCTTGTAAGGCTTGACCTTGAGATCATTTTTCAGTATGCGACGGATGCTACGATCAGATATTTTCAGTTCTTTCGCCATTTGATTGGCACTTCCTCGGGGATTTCGCTCAAATCAGCTGCGCGAGCGGTCTGAATTTGGTTACACCCTGCCGGACCCTGTAGTTGATATATGATTTTTAAAAGAATAGAGAAGCGTACATAGCATATTACACCAGTAAAAGAATCATAAGCAGGAACTTGAGTGTGAACCCTAAGATTGGCCTAGCGATGTATACAGCCTTCGTACGACCCATCATCACATATGGTACGCTTGTGTGGTGGCCAGAATTGCGCAGGCAATATAACATCAGGAGACTAAGTACACTGCAACGAGCGGCCTGTGCAAGTGTTACGGGCGTAATTATTGTAGATCATGCCCAGCAGAGGCGTTAAATGTGATCCAGAATATGATTCCGATTGACATCCAATTAAAGCTAACTGCAGCAAATACAGCCACCAGAATCAAAGAAACTGGACTCTGGAGGACTAGTACCTTCGGACATGGCAGCATTCTGAAGGATCAAGAGACTAGCAAATCAACAGATTACATAACACCAGTACTGGACTTCAAGAAGAGGTTCGACGTCAGATTCCCGACGCGAAAGGAGTGGGACATGAACAGTGTAATAAGAGCAGACACAGCTGCAATCTATACTGACGGATCCAAGATGGATCGCGGTGTAGGAGCAGTGGTCTATTCGGACGAACTCGAAGTATCTCTCTCCTATCGCCTAGGCAGCAAAAACAGCATCTTCCAGGCGGAAGTCTTTGGCATCAGAGAAGCATGTAAGGTGTTGAATAATCATCCGAGTCAGCTGGCGGAGGTGTGTATATTCTCCGACAGTCAAGCAGCTTTGCTGGCGATCAAATCGCCAACCGTGAACTCTGAAATCATCAGACAATGTAAAGAAGATCTCAATGCCCTTGCAAGCAGAATGAACATCGCTCTCGTATGGGTTCCCGGACATAGGAACGTATATGGGAATGAAAAGCTGATGAACTGGCGAGAAAAGGAGGATTAGATGGCGATGCAGCGGAGGTAACTGTCAAGAGAGAACTTCTTCTGCGAGCTCAGAACAAGGCTGAAACCAGATGGAAAAATATTGGCACTTGCAAGATTACAAAGGAAATTCGGCCGCGATACGACAAGCGTAGAACGGCCGAATTGCTAAGCAAGCCAAGAACAATGATCTTCAGAATAGCATCGACAATAACCGGACATTGGCCGTTAGGAGACCATGCAAAGAAAATGGGCTGGCCCTACAACGTCAGATGCCGAAGCTGTGACCAGGAGAACACAGAAGAGACAGCTTATCATTATTTATGTGAGTGCCCACGATTGGGGTCCTTACGCCACAGAGCACTAGGAAGCTTGGCAGGACTTGGCAGAAAAGAACATAGACGACATCAGCAGGTTTATTAACGATCGAGATGGTTTGAGTAAACCGAATAGCAGTGGTTCCCATAAGTGGTGTATCAAAATGGCGCATTAGCGCTAATTGAGTTTGAATATATTGTCACTCAAACGGCACCCAAACCAACCAACCAACCATTATTTTAAAAATTGTATGACCATCTAAGCCTTTATTTTTTAAATTTCTGACAGTTTCTAATCGAAACTTAGTATAAATATGATTTTGAAACATAAAATGTGTTCCAATGTTTTAAAATTAAATTCATATAGTATTTACATTGAGTTTTCGGCTTAAAAAGCAGGAGAATTCTTTATTATGGAATACGAAATTGATGATATCATAGTCCAAGATGAAGTCATTTTAAAAAAATCTGATTAAAACCAAGTCTTAGAAAAACCAACAAAGCGTTAACAGGAAAACATGGTGTACCCTGGAATTTTAACGAACATCTTGAAGAACTAGCATACGCCGACGACATCGCCCTCCTTGTCGTCAAAATGTTGAACCTGGATCAGCTCAGCGCTCGCGCTGGCGAGGTCGGTTTGAAAATAAACGTTAACAAGACCGATTTTATCTCGAACTGCGACGATAATAACGTCCCAAGTTTCACAGTGTATGGGAAAGGACTCAATCTCAAAGAGGATTTTTGCTACCTTGGCAGCAAAATAACTGCAGCAGGCGGTTCTTCCGCTGACATTGCCAACCGTAAAACTAAAAATTTTTAACTCCAACGTACAATCCGTCCTGTTATATGCTTGCGAGTCTTGGTCGCTTACATCGGTTCTTATCCGGAAACTGCAAACCTTTGTCAACTCATGCTGACGCAAAATCTTAAGGATTTGGTGGCCACGCACCATTTCTAATGCGGAATTACTGAAAGCCACTAATGAGCTTACTATTGAACTAATAATCAAACGCCGCCGTTTCGGGTGGATCGGGCACACCTTTCGCAAAGACACCTGCGAAATCTGTAGAGCTGCGCTTTCATGGAACCCACAATGCGCAAGAAGCCGTGGAAGACCAACAACCTCTTGGCGTCGCATGGTGGATGCTGACCTTCGGGACTCCCATACAGACTGGAATAGCCTCAAACAACTTGCAAAAAATCAGTCGGACTTCAATTCTTTTGTTTTGGCGCTACGCTCCACCCGGAGTTAGAGGAACTTATATATATATATAGAAAAACCATAACATTTTTTTTTTGCTTAAACTTTTCTAACAGCATTAACTAACCAGCTTCTTGTTTCTAGTTTTAATTTCTAAATTAGCCTTATCAAAGCTCCATTTAATAAGATAAACTTACTAAAAACATTACTATACTTTCATGAAATTTTTGGTTAAACTAGTCTCCATCGTACTCTTGCAATTTCCAACTAGGTCAAAATTAGCTGCTTTTGGGATTAAAGCCATCCTTTTTGCCAAAACTTTTGACTTACTCAAAGAAAAGCTTTTTCTTTTGCTTCTGCTTTTAGTCAAAAATTCTTGAAGCTTTCCTTATTGCCAACAAAACAACTGAAGCTGAAAAGTAAATAAGCAGAGCGAAACGCAAACAAAATGGTTTCCTTTAAATAACCACAATCACTTCCCCTTACCAGCCTGAAAGTATATTACAATATATTATCAGGACAAAAGTAAAGCTGATTATGGACGTCTGTAGCGCCTTGGGTTTGATGCCAGTTATAAACTTGAAAATGATGCTCAGCATTTGGCTGACAAATTAGAAATTTTTGGCTGCGATTTCCTTTGCCAGACGGCTGGCACATGCGGCGTATGAGTGATTTTTATTTGGCAGCTAATTTAAGCGGCGTCATGGCAACACTAGAAGCTACTGCCGCTGCCGCAGCGCTGCTACTGCGCTGCAAACTCAACCACATTACTTTGTCAAAGTAATTTGTCATTATGTTGTGCCAATAAACAAGGCTTACAACAACAATAACAATTACAATAGCAACAACAAGAAGAGCAACAATGCGAGGGCAGTTTGATAAGTCATTTAAGTAACATAGTCCTAATACTACTAAGCCCTCCCCAACTAATCAAGCTGCCCTCTTAAAGTACGTTACAAAACTTGTATTGCGTATACGCCGTGTGTTCCCCCTTGCCGAATATTTTAAATAACGTCACAGTCTGGCTGAGCAAATTCCTGTTGCTGTTGTTTTTGTTGCTTAAAGTAAAAGTTTTTTTTTTTTTGTAATTTTTTGTGTTGTTATAAATTAAATTTATTTACCAAACAGGTGACAGACGCCACACCAAAAAGTTTTGGGCACCTCCAGCTAGCAATACCCTGCCCAGGGCAGACATAAGAAAAAGTTGTTCTTTTCACTTTTTTGCTGCTCTTATTCGAAACTCATAAAGAAAATCGTTATGACCGATATGTAGGTGTGGGGGCGTGTTTGTTTGTACAATATTGAACAAGAAATTATGTGTCAAAAATAATATTAAACACATAAATAATACAAGGACATAAGTATCTAAAAATATGAATATGACGATAAATAAATTTTTGACATTTAATATTTGACTTATTAATGCACAACAAAAATAGCTTGTTCAGCATGTGTTGCATATATGTGTGTGTTTTTTTTTCTTGGATAATATAATTGTAACCAGGGAAGCAAAAGAAAAAATGCAAGGCTTGTTATACCGACTATAATATGCTCTGTATTGGTCTGATTAAGCACAGAACTAGAAAAACGTTATGGCCAAAAGGTAAATATAAATTTTATACTATATATGGTAGTGGGAAGCTTTCTCCAACATATGTAAGAATATATAATATGAGTCGGAAAATCGATAAATTATTTATCACAAATTTCCTTTTGAAAAGTTTATTACTTTCTCGCTTTCAAATGTCATCATTTGGAGCAATAAAATTCATTTAGTCATCGTCCTGTTCGAAATTATAAATAAATTTCTTTCGTGCTAGATCGTCAGCGATCGTATTACCATCCACTCCCGAATGTCCAGGCACCCAGCATTGCACGACTTTGTTCCGGGCGGACAGAGCTACAGGGCTGCTTTCGTTATATTTATCACTTTTCTATCAAATTTATGTATACCTATTTTTCTTCTTCGTATTATCCAAAGCATTTCTTTGCACTAAAACAATATACTCCTTATCATCTAGGTACAGTGTATTAAAACAAAAGCAGCAAGCTGAATTAATCGATGGAAAATATTAGTTCAGTTATTTAGGGCACAGTAGCTGCAAATAGGAAACGATTTTTTTCCATGTACCATCTACTTGCCAGTGGCAGAGCAGCTGAGTTAAAATGGAGAGCTGGAGGGGACCAAGAAATTTGTTATATATAACCAGAGCCTTAAGACAAGAGTGGAACAATTTGTTATACAGCGTTTATGAGCACTTAGTTTTAAGTCATTTGTATGAATTATTATTTTTTTATACTATCTTTTGTTTATTACGAAATTCAAAGATTATAGAGCAGCGGAATATATATTTATTCGATTATGGTAATTTCCGAACCTATAGGAGAATTTAAATCTATGGCATTATGAAATCAATATATGTTGATAAAAAACATGCTTTAATAAATCACTGTTTAATTTATTGTTTCTTGTTTAAAATTTATTTATGAAATCGCGGAAAAAGTAGAAGATATGGAATCTTAAGATTTTGAATGACAACCATTTTTTTAAGTATAACACAGCTATACCCAAAAATTATATAAAAATGTTCACATTTTTTTGTTGCTTATTTAAATAAAAACTAAAAAAAAATATTGCCTTGATTGGGAATTCAACCTTTATACCTTATTTCACAACATTATGTTTTAAGGCCGATACTCAATCAACTGAGCTACCATTATATATAATATTAATTATTAATTTTTTATATTATGAATATTTTAGCTATTTTTTGTCTGATCTTAATAATTTAAATTAAAATGTTGCGTCGCTAAACAGCAATATTCCGCAATGCGCCGACTGTTCCAATAATTCCTACTGGGTTGCTTGTCAGTACCAATTCCAGAAACGGATCTTTTGCACTGTGTGTTTGTCTCGCTCGCACCTGCACGAAATGCGGCTTGAGCCAGACGCATGCTGGACTGTAGCAGCTCTTGCAATAGCTTCTGCAGTCAAGCATGTGACTGGCTCCAATCAGTTAGTGAGAGAAGATGATTGAGGGTGGTCAAGACCGCATCGAGGCGTGAAGTGAATTATGAAATAAAGATTTCAGTTCCCCGTGTTCCCCAAATCCCCGATTCCTTGGGCACAACTTAAATAAATAAAAAAAGGACTTGTCATGTGTGGACCGCGTTGGCCCCGTGGGCGTGATACCACTCATTATATGGACATTATTCGGACTAGTTTCCTATTTTCTTCATTTTACCTATTTAAACTAAAGCTGTAACTTTCAAATTGTAGAAAGTGGGCCAAAAAAGTAACCTGACCAGCCGGCAGGTCTCCAAATGTGAAGTAAGAGTATCCTAATTTTTATTTCTCCAAGCTCTAAGCATACAGATAGTTGGTCTTAACAAATTTCTCTTATTCTCCTGATCATGTTGGATGTAATTTTGGGGGATCGGCAATGTCTAGTGTCCTGTTATACATATGTTACATATATTTACATAAAAACTAACTGACTTGACGATAAAATAGAACGTAAATTATTTATTATATTGTAAATAAGTCACCTTTCATTATTGGCTAATTTTCCAAAAATATTAAAATCTTAAAATATTTAAAATTATACAGATCAAAATTTGCGATTACAAAAAAGTTTTTGGTTTCAAAGGAAAACGGGTAAGCTTAATAAATTAATCATTAAATCATAATTATAAAAAAATCTTGAATCATATAAATACATATATCTCTTGCCATATATCTCTCAAGATTATATACTTCTTTTTATATTAATCTTTTTTATTTAATTTTTTTTTATTTTGTCATTATATTTTGCGTCCCGAAAAAACATGCTTAAAATGAATTTGTGCTGTAAAAAAATTAAATTAAATATTTAAAAAACCCCCGACACAAGAACTTAAGTAATTTTCATTTAAAAAGTAAAAAATAATAATAGAAACTTAATGTTAAAGTACCTAAGAATCTATTAATAATTCTAAAAAAAATACGTCGCGTTGGGGGACACGCGAGGGCAGACGTCGTTGACGGTCGTATCTTACATGCAAATTTTTTGAAGTAATTCTATGAAAGTTTCTGAAGTATTTTCTTAAGTTAATCTTTGTTGCTTAATTAGACTATTTGTATTTAAATTGTTAGTTTAGGAGCGGTCCCCCTTTATTATAGGCCCTGACATTGAATCTATTAACTTTTGGAGTAAGGATACATCCAATTTCGCCCACTCCGTCACAATAGCCTCCTTTAACTTTTTTTCATTTAAGTAATGTTTCTACAAATTATTATATACAGAAGTAAAGAAATAATATGTACTTCAGTCAAAAATTGAAATCTATAGTAGTTTTAATCCTCATTCCGTGCACGTCATAGTACACTGTCTTTTTCTAAGCTGAACAATCAAATGCATTCCATTAATCAGTCTAAGAAATAAATTCTGGTGTGTATTTCTGGCTAAATTCTCTTACTGACATCTTGAATTCAATAAATCTGAACCTGATTGCAAAAAAGTGACCTAAACACAGAAAAGCACATTATTTATATCATAAGTGTCCGTACTTTACGTTTCACTGTCCGTACGTTTGTTGGATAGCCGAAAAAGTCGATGACTTGTGAGAGACTAATTTACAAATTCTAATTCCTGAACCTTTTACCCAAAAAAATATCGATTTCATCGCAAAAAGTTCATCCCAATTCCCAGAGTTATGAAGTGGAACAGTAAGCATAGAATATTCATGTATTTTGTGTCCGTGCGTCACGCTCCGTCTTTCAACGTCCTTATCAGCCTTAACAATTGACATAAATAATTTTTAAAAACCGGTTTTAGTTAGGAAATTTCCCCCTCTTTTTTTGTACCCTGTACCGTATGGTACCAAAGGAATATTAAGTTTGTGCAAGCCGAAAATGTGTGTAACATATAGAAGGAGACGTCGGAGACACCCCAAAGTTACCTAAAATATGATCAGGGTGAATAGAGAAGTCGATATACCCATGTCCGTCTGTCCGTCCGTCCATCTGTCCGTCTGTCCGTTTGTACGCCTAGATTTTAGAGATAGTAAAAGCTAGAGTAACCAAACTTTCACATTAGATCCCATATTATTCTATAGGAGACAAGTTTATTTTATTTTTTTGATATCGGGGTTAAAATATATAGCTCCCACAGGGGTGTTTGAGACGACCGGATTTTATTGCAAGCTAGTGGTACAGGGTATCCCAAAGTCGTCCGCGCCCGACTTTCCGTACGCCATTTTTTTCAGTACTTGATTCATTCTATCATTTCTATTGTTCTTTGCGCCATCGCGAAAAATTTTCAGAAAAATACATACGAATGTCCGTCCGTCACGCGTGAAAACGCTCAGCTATTGAAAAATTATTCAGAATTTTGTTTAAAGCAACATTAAATAAAAAAATATAATTTGGTTGATTTTTTTTTTTTAGTTTTGGTTTTAAAAATTGGTTAAAAGCTATTTTTAGTTACTTAACCAGTTAGATTGTCCTCCTAAAATTGTCCATCATTTAGGCAACTTCGCAAGGCAGTCATAGAATCAAATGTCAAACTCATTTTAAAATTTAATTTAAATCAAAATTAAAAGTCAAAATGGTTCTTACAGAAACCATTTGTTGTAGCCAATTAAGAACTGCCGCACTTTTCTATGCTTATTGGGAGATATTTTGGTCTCTTTTTATGTTACTGGTTACATATAAAGCATCAGTGAAAAGTACGTACGATGTTTAATTCATTTACATTTAGTCATTATCTAAATCTTTTCTCTAAGTACCCAAAGCTAGTATTTTCATTCTTTGTATATTCGGAATTGGAGGGATCTGCGGATTGATAGCGTCAATCCTACTGCTAGTAGGAGTATATAAGGTAAATGCAATAACTAAATTACAAGTTATTAATTTGTAATAATTCAAAATTTGCACGAAATCGTTTCTTTTTCGTGAGAATAATTTTTTATTTTTTGTTTTTGTATTGCATTTTTTTCAAAATGTACAAATTTGAAGTTAAAACAAATGCTTTTTTGTTGGTTTTTTAGAAAAAAACAAACTTGGTTTATTGGTTTCTTTTCGTGTCTATTCCATTTGGAATTGCAGGCATATTTTTAATTTTTTTGGCAGGTAGGTACTAAATTAATGTTAAATTCATAAAACAATTTAAATTTGCAGTTCTGCACGTATATTTCGTCTATGCTATATATTCGTATTATGTTGAGATGAAGAATGGTCCAAGAACTGAAAGTAATTATTGAAAAAAAACTGTCATAAAAGAAGCGGAAGATTTCCCTAAGGTGAGTTTGCTAGAAGTTCAAAATCAATTATGGAAATAAACTGTTTATCGAAAAAAAATTAAGAGGTTCACATTTTGAATTGATCTCTGCGATTTGACCCATATTGAACAAGACTATTTGACTTTTCCAAAATTCCGATTACTTAAAAAGTTATCGATAGCTGAATTTGTAGGCAGACTTTTTATGAAACGCAGGTCTGGTAATGTATCGGGTTTTTCAACATGGACGCTACAAAAGTATACAGATAGAGACAGCAAACGACGCCATATTTTTTCCCGCTCTCTTAACATTTCTCTTCAGTAAGGTTTGCCATTTCATCATGGAAAGATATACGATCCAACAACGAGTCGAAATTATTAAAATTTACTACCGAAATTCGGAGTCAGTGGTCTCAACTTTAAGAGCTCTACGTCCAACTTATAGTAGTCATAATTGTCCTGCCAGACTTGAATCCACAGGCACAGTACAAAATGTTCCCGTGCCAGTGGACAAAAAAGTACCCCAAGAGTCGAGAATATTGCTGCCGCTAGCGTATCAATTGAGGAAAACCCAAATCAGTCTCTCACACGTCGTTCCCAAGCGTTGGGCATCTCTATGACGTCGTTGTGACGAATTTTGAAAAATGATCTTAGCCTACATCCTTGCAAGATCAAATTGACGCAAGATCTGTAGCCGCTTGAACACCAGAAGCATCGTATGTTCGTGAATTGGGCTGAGCAACAACTTGAAAATGATCCGGATTTTCAACGAAAAATTATCTTCAGCGATGAGGCTCATTTCTGGCTGAATGTCTTCGTCAATAAGCAAAATATGCGGTATTGGTCAGGCAACAATCCACACGTACTCCATGAGTCACCATTGCCTCCCGAAAAAATTAAGGTTTGGTGCGCTATATGGGCCGGCGACGTCATTGGGCCGTACTTCCTCCGTGATGATCAAGACCGGCACGTTTCTGTGAATGGGAATCGCTACCGCTCAATGATAACCGAATATTTTTGGCCCGAATTGGATGATATGGACTTGGACAATATGTGGTTTCAACAGGACGGCGCCACAAGCCACACAGCGAATGTCACAATCGATTTATTGAAAGCCAAGTTTGGTGAACGTGTTATCTCACGAAATGGTCGCCTCGGTCGACTTGTGAGGCTACATCAAGTCTATGGTCTATGCCAAAAAGCCAGCTACGATTGATGAACTTCGTACGAATATCGAGCGCTTGAAAACCGTCGAAAATTGGGTTCAGCGACTAGACTTCTGCAAGCGTGCCCGTGGTGGCCATGCAAAAGAAATCGAGTTCCATACATAATGGCATCCAATGTACTTTCACAGGAATAAAGAATTTCATTGATATCCAAAACCGTTTTTGTTTTATTTTGTAGCGCTTTTATTGAAAACGCTTTAAAAAGCAATTTTAATTTCTCGTTCCGCAGAAATTGACAAAATTATTACAATAATGGTTAGGTCGTTGATTGTACATTTTAATTGCTATAGGACTTAGATTAGATTAGATGCTAACCCTTTATAATCGTTAGCTCATTACTTACAAAATAAAATGTTATCCATAAAAAAAATTGGCCTATAGCTCCCATGAACCACTCAAAATCGCTTGCAGCTGTTTCAATTGAAAACTTGAACTTTGCAAAGTCGGTCAAACGTAACGTAATATCCAAATCTCTGACGCAGTACAGTCTATGACAAAACCATTCATTCCTTATGTAAATAAGACAAAAAACCAACGTTCTTAAAGATTGCAAAATCATACGAAAAAAAGTACCAAGTTGGAGCCAAGCAAAGCAAAAGCTCGTGATCGGTCACACATCCGTCGTCTAGTGTCGAATGCGTAATCATTGAACTAAACGTAGTGCCTGTAAATGTTACCCCGACCCACCGCGGGATCATACTAGTTGTTGCCCAAGTGTAGAGCCCATGACATCTTTGTCATGACATGGCAAAGACAGTCAGCTTGAACTGCAAGTCTTGGTTGTTGGTTTGTTATAATGCGAGGGTTGCACTTAATATTTTCGGGAAATGAAAAAAAATGTCCGTGCGTCACGTGTGAAAACGCTCATAACTAATAAAAAAAAAATGGCGTACGTAAAGTCGGGCGCGGACGACTTTGAGATACCCTGTACCACTAGCTTGCAATAAAATCTGGTTCCTTCACAAAAAACCAAAAACATTTTTGACATATCGTTTCTATGGGAGCTATATGATATGGTCAACCGATTTTAATCAAATTTGACACAGTGCTTTAATACCTTAAAAAAGATCTGACTGCCGAATTTTGTTTAAATATCTTTACAAACATTGGTCCTATGGGAGCTATATGATATTGTCAACCGATTTGGATTAAATTTAGTACAGTGCTTAAGAACTATAAAAAACTTACGAATACCATATTTGGTCCCAATATCTTAACAAACAAACGAAACACAGATCGGTTCTCTGGGAGCTATATGATATAGTCAAGCGACTTTGATCAAATATGGTACAGTGCTTGAAAACCATAAAAAACTTTTAAATACCAAATTTGGTTACGATATCTTCATGAACAAACGAATTATCCATCTAAAACCTTTTTTTTTGTCAAGGTCGTCTCAAACATCCATATGGGAGCTATATAATTTATCCCCGATATCACAAAAATAAAATAAACTTGTCTCCTATGGAATAATATGGGATCTAATGTGAAAATTTGGTTACTCTAGCTCTTACCATCTCTGAGATCTAGGCGTTCAAACGGACAGAGGGACAGACGGACGGACGGACAGACGGACATGGGTATATCGACTTCTCTATTCACCTTGATCATATTTTAGGTAACTTTGGGGTGTCTCCGACGTCTCCTTCTATATGTTACATACATTTTAGGCTTGCACAAACTTAATATACCCTTTGTACCATACAGTACAGGGTATAAAAATTCAATTTTTTTCTTATAATTCTTAAGAATAAGTTGTAGAATCTTCTTTCATCATCATCGTATGGCCCTTACAACCCGCTCTCGGGTTACGGCCGACCTCAGCAGCTCTCGCCAGGCGCCTCTGCTTTGCGCGCGCCTTCTCCAATTAGAAATACCAAGGGAGGATAGGTTCTCCTCCACTTGATCTCTCCATCGGAGTCGTGGTCGTCCCCTCCGTCTTCCTTCGTCGGCTTTCGCTTCGAATACCTTTTTCGCTGGAGCATCATTATCCATACGTACGACATGGCCGAGCCAGCGCAGACGTTGTATTGTGATACGCTGCACAACATACATGTCGTCGTAGAGCTCGTACAGGTTCATCCGTATGCGATAGCCTTCCTCAAAATGTACGGGACCGAAGATTTTGCGTAGAATTTTCCTCTCAAACACCCCAAGAGCAGCTGCATCTGTCCGTGACACAACCCATGCTTCTGCGCCGTATAAGAGCACGGGCAAGATGAGCGTCTTGTAGAGTGTTACTTTGGTTGGTCCAGAGAGGTCTCTGCTGCACATCTGCTTACTGAGACCATAGTAACACCTATTGGCAAATGTAATTCTCCGCTGTATCTCCAGGCTAATGTCATTTTCAGTGTTAACGGCGGTGCCAATGTACGTGAAATCCTTGACCACTTCAAAAGTATAGCGGTCCGCTACAACATGGGAGCCCAGACGCCGAGCGTTCCTGTTCGTAGACAGCATATACTTCGTCTTGCCCTCGTTAACCGCTAGACCCACTTTCGCTGACTCCTTTTCTATTGCGGAAAGTGCAGCAGTAACATCTCGCTTGCAACGCCCGATGATATCGATATCATCCGCGTATGCAAGAAGCTGGACACTCTTGTAAAAAATAGTGCCATTGCGATGTACACTGGCCTTCCGCATGATAGAGGATCGCCTTGTCTGAAACCTCGAACAGTATTGAAAGGTTCGGAGAGGTCTGTTCCTACCTTAACAGAGCTGATGGTACCGCTCAATGTCATTCTGCAAAGACGAATCAGCTTTGCAGGAATACCGAACTCAGACATGGTGGTGCATAGGCGATCCCTTATCGGGCTATCGAACGCAGCTTTGTAATCGATAAAAAGATGATGAGTATAGATCTGTTTTTCGTGGGTTTTTTCCAGGAGAATCTTCTTTATTTATTATAAACATATTTACACAATATTAAATAAAATATATTTATTTATTTTGTTTAAATTCTAAAAATAAACTTTTTAAGAAATCATATTTTGTAAATTAAAAATATAATTTTGTAGCTTCGTAGCATTCTTTGGTATGAATTATTACTATACTATTAGCATTTAAAACAAAAATATTTTTTTATTTAAAATTTTTTTTAACACGCTTATATTAGCTTGGGTGGTATGTATGTATGTATGTATGTAATGGAATCTTTGAACAAAATTTTCATCAATTTCCAGATGTCTGATTAATTTGAATTTTTGCATACGTATTAAGGATCGATGACAATGCAATAATTTCATAATAGTTTTCCATTATCCTTAATAGGACCGCCAGGATTAATAAATGCAAAAAAATTTTAGTAAGCCATGAGTTTATTTAATATATTAGACAATTAAAAAAAATAAATTTGAATAACTCAAAAATAAAATTCGGAAAAAATTGAAGATTTTGAATTGAAATAAGAAAATAATTCTACATCAATCAAAGTCATTACTAGCCGGTCGGGTTTGCACTTACGTGTGAAACATGAAACATGAAACTACAACACAAAGAAAGAGAAGATTGGCGAAAAAGAGACAAAAACTGAAAGAAAAACTTTCAGGATTGTCTAATGATGAAATGGCGGAGAGAAGAAATAAATGGCGACTATATATGAAACAATATAGAGCCTCACAATCAGACGAAGACAGAGCGGCTCGATTACAGCACATGCGGCAACATAATGCTGAATATCGAGCCTCACAATCAGAAGAAGACAGAGCGGCTCGATTACAGCACATGCGGCTACATAGCGCTGAATATCGAGCCTCACAGTCAGAGGAGGACAGAGCAGCTCGATTGCAGCAAACGCGGCAACGAAATGCCAAGTCAAAAAGATTGAGTAGAGCTAGTATAACAGGCTTCATGCAGTCAATTAACACTTTTTGTGACAAGATCTGTGAAGTTTGCACCAAACGATGCTATCAAAATCAGATCTCTAAATGGATTGTAGACACTAAGTTAGCACCAAATTTGCCTAGCGAATTAAAACAAAGAAATTGCTTGATCGTTTGTAAACGGTGTAAGACTCATTTGAATTCAAAGAAAAATTTTCCACCGTCTAAATCTTATTGGAACAATTTGGACCCAGGAACCATTCCAAAGGTCGTTGCGGAATTATCACAAGCCGAACAACGGCTAATATCACGCATTATTCCATTTGTAAAAATTATCAAATTAAGTGGCGTATTTGGGCAATATAGCTTTCGTGGTCAAGCGGTATTGTTCGCACAAGATGTTTTCGAAGTTACTGAAAACCTTGCAAACATGTTACCAAGAGCTGAAAATAATGCAGGTATAGTAGTCATTACTGAGCGTTTAGAGAATATTAACGTAACTCGACAGTTTTCAATATCTAGACAAAAAGTATATGATGCACTCAATTGGCTAATTTCGAACAATCCACTCTACAAAGATGTCACTATCGATCAGAACGTTGTAATTGGAGAATATGATGTTATAAGAGTAGAGGAAGCACCAGTAGAGATCGCTGTAGAGACCAATGAAGAACCTACTGACAATGCTAGTGCTTACATGAAAATCAGTGATTCCTCGAGAATTGTACGTGCTTCATGGCATCAAGGCAACGATCTCATATTCACATCAGGATTCGCAGGAGTTCAATGTTGTGCGATGGCATTAGCAAACATTCTCCGGGCCTGCATTCTTTCACCACAATATTGGTCTACAAACATCCTTAATCTAAATATGATAACAGGTGACCAAATCTACAGCAATATAAGATTTCAAACGGAGAGAAATTTTGCGGCTTATCCTATAGGAAATGATCAATACTTGTTAGTTCGGAATTTCACAGTCATCCAAGATGACTTGGTCGCATTCGGCAAAAGATTTCGGATCACTTTTGACGAAGAGCCAAGTATATATGGATGCTTGAACGACAAATTAAACGAAGCAAACCTTGGACGTACTCTTCGTCAAGGTTTGGAAGATCTGTTTATGGTACATAACGCAGGTATACTAATAACAGATGGTCAATCATTTGGAGTAATGCATCATGATGACAAATATTACTTCAGTAACTCTCATTCTTGTGGCCAAAAGGGATCTAGAGCAAACGACAGTAATGGAAAAGCTTGCGGTATTGAATGCGATACTTTATACGAGTTCGTGAGGATTTTTAAACGTACAACAGGCAGCAAAAATGTACAATTTACTCTTGATTACATCGATGTTGAAGTCTTAGGTATACATGATGATTTTGAGGCAGAGACTCATCAGAGCACTGAGAGGGCAGCAACAACATCCCAAAAAGTCACTTCCCAACAGAATTTAACTTATCAAACTATTCCACTGCAGACATCAATGATGGCGCCGATTGATGTCATGCCTCCTAATGTGGAAGATGAGTTACAGGTTTCACGAAACCTTAATGAAATTACCCGCAAGACGAAAGACAATATCGTAAATGTGAGTCATGAACTGAAAGCAGAAGAATTTGCTTTGTACTTTTTGTTTCCTTATGGGAAGAATGGTTTTAAAGAGCAGAGGCCTGTAAAAATTACAGCATTGGACTATTATCAGTTTAGAATTTTGGGAAGTGACACAAGATTTCAACGAAACGATTATCTCTTTTATGCTTTATCATTCTTCGAATATTATCGAATCCAAAGCACTATATCAGCATGCGGCAAAAAAATTGTTAATCAAGAAGGAGCAGTCGAAGACGTCCATCTTTATATCAAGAATCTGAGAGGTTCTGCAGCCTATTGGAGATCAGCCTTAAACGAGCTATTAGCTCAAATCAGATGTATAGGAGCCCCAACCTATTTTGTTACTTTTAGTTCAAATGATCTCAACTGGTTAGATCAGCGTAAGGCTTTGTTAATAACCGATGGTAGACCTGACGTTGATCCAAGTACACTTGACATTTATGAGACGCAACGACTCATCGAAAAGTACCCAGTGATTTTGAGTCGACATTTCATGATCAGAGAGATTGGAGGAAAAGTAAAAGACTTCTGGTGGCGTATTGAGTTTCAGAATCGTGGTAGTCCTCACCTTCATATGGTAGTTTGGAACGAAAATCATCCACCGTTTGATACATTCAACTTGATCGTAACTGCTGTTGTAAAATTCCTACAGAAGAAGAAGATCCAGAGCTCTTTGAGCTTGTGAAAAAATGTCAAATTCATCGACATACACAAACTTGTACGAAGAATAATACAACAGTTATTTATACAATAAAAGCACAAGACCAACTCATTGATGCTACTCGAAATTTAGGTAGCAAGGACTTAGATTCTGTGATACCTAATGATATTAATAAAACCGGAGGTCTTCCGAAGGTACTTAAAATATTCGTAGGAGCTAAAGTGATGTTAAGGTCGAACATTGACGTGTCAAAAGGTTTAGTGAATGGCAATATGGGTTTTATCACAGAAATTATCTGGCCAAATTTTCGCAGAGGCCAAGTATACGCCGAGGACATCCCGTCAGTCCGTTTCGATTTCGGTGCAGATGGTGTGCAGATGATTAAACCGATATCGATACAGTTTCCAGCGAAATACAGCTATGGAACTGCTGAGAGACGAATGTTGCCGTTAATCTTGAGTTGGGCTTCGACCGTCCACAAGATGCAAGGTTGTACAGTCGATCATGCAGTCATTTATCTAGGCTCGCGACTGTTTGCTGCTGGACAAGCTTATGTAGCACTAAGTCGTGTAAGATCTCTAGACGGAATTCGGACTTGATTGCTCTAAGTTAACAGGAAAAACCCCGTGCAATAGTGACGCTTTAAATGAAATGATTAGATTACGAAACGATTCGTAAAACATTTCAATACTCTATATTCTTAAAAATTTAATTGATAAAATAGACTTGTTTCTAGGAGAGTGCTACAGTAGACGCACCGAGGGTATATTGACACCTTAACGACGTCAATCTAGGATTTTCCATTAATTGGAGCGTAAAACTAACCACAATGATGAAAATGGATCCCATTGGTCCGTGAGGGCGATTGATTTCGGATCAATTTCCGTTGATCGATCATACGGGGACCACTGAGTGGTTCTTTCTAAAAAAATCTACTAATTAATTAATTCGCTAATTTATGAGTTTGGCATAGACTAAAAAATGAAAAATAAATTATAGTTTAAAAAACTAAAAAAACACGCTTTTATTGCCAATCGAACTAAAAACTAGAAAATAATTTTTGATGACAAAGAGTTGAATATAACTGTAGTAGAAGATGAAACAATCAATCATAATGAATCTCCTCAAAACAAAATTATAATAAAATTTAAGTTATTAACACAATAATTCAATTCAGAGTAAAAAGCGTGGGGTGCATTTTACTATAGTTCATAACTATCCTCTCATAGATAGTAGCCAATAAAATGATTGTAATATTTAAAAATATCAAGCACCCCACGCTTTTTACTCTGAATTGAATTATTGTGTTAATAACTTAAATTTTATTATAATTTTGTTTTGAGGAGATTCATTATGATTGATTGTTTCATCTTCTACTACAGTTATATTCAACTCTTTGTCATCAAAAATTATTTTCTAGTTTTTAGTTCGATTGGCAATAAAAGCGTGTTTTTTTAGTTTTTTAAACTATAATTTATTTTTAATTTAAGATACCTTTTAAATAAAGTAGACCAACAATTTCCCTGAAACGGTTGTTAAGTTAAACCTTAAAAATAACTTATTTTATACGACTATCCTAATGCTTTCTTTATAGAATCTGCTTAAGAATAAATAAAGTACATTTAGACCAATTAATGAAGTTCTGCATTGTCATTTGTTTATTATATTAAGTTTTAGTCATATTATCTAAACTTAATTACATTAAAATAGCTGTAATACCAAAGCGCAGATAAATCATAAATCATAGAGCAAAATGTCAATAGCAGCAATTATGGAACTTCAAAGTTTTTCCAAGTAACTTTTTTATGAGTTCAGTTTGACTAATAAAAACACATCCAAAGTTTGGTTCTTTCCACAAATAGAAAAAAAAACAATCCAACTTTGTGGCTAATCAATATGTAAAAGTCAAAGCAATTGCCAAAGTACTCCAAGGATATTGGCTTATTAATGGACTGTTGCAGCCCTGAGAACCTCATCAAATTGATAAATATCTATGAAAGCGCACACAACACTTCATTCATCATCATCATCTTCATCAGCTTGAGCATCAAATTTATAGAGAGGGCGCCATAGAGGAAAAATGTTAATGAAATGGTTTCTTGGCTTGGAAGATTCACGCATGATGCATGACATTGAAGCCAACGTCGCTCAATGATATGGCCAAAATGTCCAAAATGAGAATTTGTTATTGTTGTTGGCAATGGCAATGGCAACACCTTGTCAGACTCTTCCTCCGTCATATCGCAGAGACGTAAAGCTCAAAATGGTGATCCATAATGCACGGCGAAGGCCAACAGCGGAGCGGAGCAGTCAATCATCACTCACGAGATGAGGCAATTTCTTGTGACAGGCGCAAAGCTGAATGACAAGGGCGACAGACGTCGACTCTGTGTCAAAAAGTTAAGTTCAATTTTAAATGCTTTGTCGGCAGCTTGAGAAACTTTTTTTCAACATTTTTTATATGATTTGATTTTTGGTTTTGTGCATAAAATCATTTCTTATATACAGTGGAGGCTAGAAAATTCGATTTTTGAGAAATTAAGTGACTTAAGTTGGGAGAATGTAAATGAAGCGAGTTTTTATTGTAATCGCTTTTTGCGATTTTTAAATTGATATCAATTCTGTGAGGATAAATAGTAATTGTTTTTGGTTTTGATGATTGTGAACTTTAAAAAATGTAAATTTTCAATTTATGCACCTAATCTTAAGCAATAAAGAAAGTTTTTACTGTTCTTAAAATAAAGATTTGAGGCTTAATTAAATTCCTTTATATAAATTAAAATAAAATTGTAATGAATATATGTATATTATGGCATTGGAGTCATAAGCGGCGGGACCTAAGAAATCGGAAGGTTCACATCTGGGACTTATTTTTTTAACTAAACTGGGTATTTAATAATAATTTATTATTATGCGTCAACTTGAAATATGTGCATCTATCCTTAAAAATGTTGAATAGACTTCAAAAAATAATAATTGACGCTCCCGGGCAAAAGTTTTCGCACACTTCAGAATATATAGGAAATTAATTAGCGAACTCGAAAAGAGCTTAAAGTGTGTTTAAAAATTAATCGAATAAGTATATTCAATTATCACCAACATACATTCATCAATAAACAAACAATAAATAAAACTTTCTCCGAGCTTCAAACAATTATGATAAATTTTTAGAATTTAAAGGAATAATTTTTAGGTGTCCGAAAACTTTTGTTCGGCAGTGTACAATATTATGAGTTCACATTAATCGACAAATTTCGATAAAATCAGAGTACCTCAAAAAAACGTTATTAATAAAATTTTAAAAAAAATAAATAAATCAAAGAACTTTAATAAAAATTAAAATTGTAATTCAAGAAAAACCTAAAAAGAAAGTTTACATGGGTGAACCGGTATCTAATACAAAAATTGGAAGGCCAAATACTAAATAGATTAAAAACAGCAAACGAAATTTCAAGCAGAAATTGGAAGACGATATCAAGATCACAAAGCCAATGACGTTTATTGACATAATAAAAGCCCAGCTTTTACAAAATAGTTCTTACTGAATTAAGAAGTATTTTTCTATTAAATTGTTTGACGATAAAATAAAAGAAATGCTCCAAGAACAAAATAAATTATTTTTATTATGAAAATTATTTGGACAAAATTTAATTCATTTTTGGCTACCAGATAGTAATATAATAATTTCAAAAAGAGAAGAAAGAAAGAGAAAAGATTTGGAAAATATTTTTTTTAGAATCGATACTTAAACGTAAAATTATACATGTTAATTTCCCTAACCTTACTAAATAGAAAGGCCAAAACAATAAATTAAGTGTATGCTGTTTAACTTATAAAAGATATTCTTATAGAAAGATCATAAAACCTTAAAAAAAAACCCTTTACAAGTAAAAAAACTAATTTAAAAAATAAATGTAAATGTAACTGAAAAAAAAATTTTAAATCTTATAATAGAATATTTTTTAAGCCTTTGACTTTGTTTTGATTTTTTTGACTTATAATAAAAATTAAAATTCAAAAATAGAAAAATATTTTATCTCAACATATAAAAATTATAAAAAAAAAATATTTTTTTTTAATAATCAAAAATTAATATTAATAAAAATCTCGAACGTTTTGGTAAAATTAAAAAAAAAATAATTTAAAATTAAAAACAGCCTCATGCAATCAAAAAATGTTTTTAGTTAAACTATTTTTTGCAAATTGTATTTTTTCTAAATTAAAATTCGAAAATACAGGGTGCGCCATTTGAATGTGGTCGATGGAAACTTTTGACGCAAGAAGTTCATCGTTGATTTAGCGGTGTGACATGTCGCGCAGTCTTGTTGAAACCAAAAGCCTTTAAGACCTTTTTCACGCATTTCTGGTAAAACAGAGTGTGCCAACATCCATCTATACCGATCCCCATTGACAGTTTCCAGAACTCTGAAGAAGAACGGACCGATGATGGGTTTTGAGCAGACACCGGCCCAAACAGTCACTTTCTGATCATGCAGTGGAGTTTGATGGATAGTATAAGGATTTTCTTTCCCCCAAATGCGACAGTTTTGTTTATTTACAGTGCCAGATAGCGTGAAATGGGCCTCATCAGTCATTAAAATTCGCTCCCAAAAATCGGGCTCCGATTCACTCACTCGAATAACGTTATTGGCGTAAGCCACGCGTCGCGGATTGTCTGTTTCCAATAATCTTTGGGTTAACTGCACTTTATATGGAAACATATCCAGATCATCTTTCAGAATCCTCCTCAAAGTAGTTCCACTGATGTTTAGTTGCTGAGACCGGCGGCGGTACGAGACAGAAGAATTCTCTGCAACACTCCTTTGAACAGCTTCAATATTTTCATTTGATCGTTGTGTTCGACGACGTCAATCGGTTGAAATCTGTCAAAGTTATTCAATATTTCCATCGACCACATTCAAATGGCCCCGTATTTTTTTAACTATAATTAAATTAATTAAATAAAACTCTTCATTTGAAAAATATGTGAAAAAAAAAATTTTTTCATAATCAAAAAATTTTAATAAAAATTTCGAACATTTTGGCTAAATTAAAAAATAAATTAAATTAATGAAATAAAAAACAAATCACTGTGTCCTTGTTCAATCAACAATAGGTCTTCAATAAATAAAATTCTGTGCAAATTGTTTTTTTTTTAATATTTTTTTTATCGAGACTTTTATATATATTTATGACTTAATTTAAATTCAAAATATTAATCCATTTTAACTCTTCATTTAAAAAATATGTTAAAAAAATTATTACTTATAAATATTAAAGAAATCCAAATTTTACAAAACAAAACTTTGCGCAAAATTGCAGATGCCCCGTGGTATATTCGAAATCGAAACCTTCACAAGGATCTAGGCATTCCCTATGTGGGTGATGTATTGAATAAATTTAACGACCGTTACGCTGATCGCATAAGGAACCATCCGAACTCGCTTGCATGTGCCCTGGCCGGTCATAGACCAAGCAGACGCATAAAACGCCTTCATCCAAACGACCTCAGAAGGCGTGTCATATCATAGAGTCTACTTGATTTGTTTAAATATTGTATATATATATAGAGTAATCTAAATGATACCACACAAAAGGTTTTTAAGTGTATTGTGACTTACTTTTCATAAATGTTGGATTATAACCCATAAAATCAAGGGTTGATTTCCAATAATAAATATTCGAGAAAATATTTTAAAAAATCACTATTTTATTTTTTTGTAATCAACAACTTATTTTATTATAAATTAAAAATTTAAAAAACCCCCGAACTTAAGTAATTTTCATTTAAAAAGTGAAAAATAATAAAAGAAACTTAATGTTAAAGTACCTAAGAATCTATTAATAATTCTAAAAAAATACGTCGCGTTGGGGGACACGCGAGGGCAGACGTCGTTGACGGTCGTATCTTACATGCACATTTTTTGAAGTAATTCTATGAAAGTTTTTGAAGTATTTTCTTAATTTTGTTTTTAAGTTAATCTTTGTTGCTTAATTAGACTATTTGTATTTAAATTGTTAGTTTAGGAGCGGTCCCCCAACGCGACGTATTTTTTAGAATTATTAATAGATTCTTAGGTACTTTAACATTAAGTTTCTTTTATTATTTTTCACTTTTTAAATGAAAATTACTTAAGTTCGGGGGTTTTTTAAATTTTTAATTTAATTTTTTATTTCATACTTTTTATAGGTAGGTTAGGTTAAGTTAGACTTTAGTATATTATAATATACTTACTATAATTTAGATTCTTGTTAAGGTATAGATTACATTTAAGGTCAAGCTCGTTTGCTTTTTTTTACGCATTCTCCCCACTTTCACTCCCCACAACTTTTAAACGGCTCGACCGATTTTCATCATGTCTAGGAACACTCGCACATAAGTCACCTTTAATACAAAAAAAAAATAAATTGAAATCACTGCATGCGTTCGGGAGTTACGATGCCACAGACAGACAGACAGTCAGACAGACAAATTTTAAGCCAATCGGACAAAGTTTATGTTTTTAACTTCAAATGGCCATTACTTCTAAGAGCAAAAATAACCTCAGATTCGAATCAGTGGCGTCGTCAGCTTCAATAGGATGAAATTTTAAGCCAATCGGACAAAGTTTATGTTTTTAACTTCAAATGGCCATAACTTCTAAACGCGAAGAGATAGAGCAAAAACGCGAAGAGATAGAGCAAAAATAACCTCAGATTCGAATAAGTGGCGTCGTCAGCTTCAATAGGACCAAATTTTAAGCCAATCGGACAAAGTTTATGTTTTTAACTTCAAATAGCCATAACTTCTAAACGCGAAGAGATAGAGCAAAAACGCGAAGAGATAGAGAAAAAATAACCTCAGATTCGAATCAGTGGCGTCGTCAGCTTCAATAGGACCAAATTTTAAGCCAATCGGACAAAGTTTATGTTTTTAACTTCAAATGGCCATAACTTCTAAACGCGAAGAGATAGAGCAAAAATAACCTCAGATTAGAATCAGGGGCGTCGTCAGCTTCAATAGGACCAAATTTTAAGCCAATCGGACAAAGTTTATGTTTTTAACTTCAAATGGCCATAACTTCTAAACGCGAAGAGATAGAGCAAAAACGCAAAGAGATAGAGCAAAAACGCAAAGAGATAGAGAAAAAATAACCTCAGATTCGAATCAGTGGCGTCGTCAGCTTTAATAGGCCCAAATTTTAAGCCAATCGGACAAAGTTTATGTTTTTAACTTCAAATGGCCATTACTTCTAAACGAGAAGAGATAGAGCAAAAATAACCACAGATTCGAATCAGTGACGTCGTCAGCTACAATAGGACCAAATTTTAAGCCAATCGGACAAAGTTGATGTTTTTCTCCCCACTTTTACTCCCCACAACTTTTAAACGGCTCAACCGATTTTTACCAAACATGTCTAACAACACTCGCACATAAGTCACCTTTAATACAAAAAAAACTAAATTGAAATCACTGCAAGCGTTCGGGAGCTACGATGCCATAGACAGACAGACAAACAGACAAACAGACACGTCAAACTTATAACACCCCTCTTTTTGCGTCGGGGGTTAAAAATCGAACATTTTGGCAAAATTAAAAGACAAAAAAAACAATTTGCGAAGAATTTAAAAAAAAATAAATTAAATTTAAGTTTTGTTCTATCAAAAATATTTCTTCAGTTAAGAAATTTCTTAGAAAAATTTTTTTTTTCTTCCACTCCTCCTTTCTCCTTTTTGAAATCCCAGAACGTCTACTGTATTTAAATGGAGATGTGTCTCACATATGTAAGTCGTCCTTCAACTTTGTCATGTCAATTGCTAGACACACTGACACACATAATTGGCTATTGTGTGGGTGTTCGTATGTGTGTGTGTGCGTGTGTGTGTGACAAATGTCATACACACAACACGCACAACAATTGACAAATCAAATTCTGCGCAAGTTTTGCATTTTTATTTTATTTTTATGAAATTTTAATAACTTTGACATGCTTCTCAGTCAACAACAATAACAACAACAAACAACAACAAATCCCGGCATGGCTCTTGTCGTCAGCTGGAAGACAAACTCTCTCTATCTTTTGTTGTGTTATTGTATTTGTTGTTATTGTTGTTGTAGTCGGCACATGACACAACACGAAGGATAACAAA
The DNA here is from genome assembly GCA_037043745.1 of Chymomyza amoena. Lineage (NCBI taxonomy): Eukaryota > Metazoa > Arthropoda > Insecta > Diptera > Drosophilidae > Chymomyza > Chymomyza amoena. Next base: position 229,136 of record JBAMAX010000134.1, read on the forward strand.
TCTTTTTTAGATTTACGCGCACGGCATCCTTGTTTTTATTTTTTTGTTGGCCCATAACAACGCATCCAAATATTTTTATTACAAATGCAAATATTGACGCTTGATGCGCAGCAGCCGGTTAAGGACGCGGGGCTCGCAGCGGGCGCCAAGCGGATCCTTATGCCTGAAGGGACACTTACTGCTACTGGTGGCATCTTGAATATGCGGCAAATTCAGCCTGACAGTTGACGCTGAGACGCAGCGAGAATGGTTTGGGCGTTGGTGGCAAACAAAAAATGGAAAACAGCTGATTCAAAACGTACTTTTTTAGGGCTGCCTATAAGGTAGTAAACACTGAGAGAAAATAAGTGTTACTTTTAGGGAGATTTTGTAACTTACAAACAATTTTGTACTTTGATTAAGTGTAAAAAATATATTTTTTTGCCCATAATGTAACGTAATAAACACTGAGAGAAAAGGTGTGTTAAAAAATTCAGGAAGATTTTATACTTACAAAAAATTTGTTTTTTAAGGGGTCCCAGTGGTCTAGAATTTTAGAAAAATCTAATTTTTTTCCACATATTTTTCGAAAGTTTAGGCTTTTAAGAATATACTATCGAATTTTTGGAAGGATATTCCCAGTATTTTCGATTCTACAGCCGTTTTAGCAGGTAGAGTCAGATTCGTCACGCGGCGGCATCAATGGTCGCATTGTTCGTCGCGCGGCAGGTGTTCCGGCCCTTCTCGAAAATGTTACCTTTTGTATATATAAGATTATTTCTATGTTAATTATGTGCATATTGTATATGTAAGTTGCAAAAATAAACTTACTGCTGGAATTGCTGATTAACTGTAAGAATTAAAAATTTCTGAAATTTTTGAAAATATCCACTCTTAAAACTTTAAACAGAATTATCTCAAAACTACTTTTTTTGGTCTGGTGTTGTTGAAAAAAAAAACTATTCAACCGAATCGTCTGATTTGTTGTTCACAACATCAATGGCTATCGCCCGAACTAGAATCATATTTTTATTTCAATTATTTCGTATTTTTTTAATTAAAAAACTGAAAAAAAATAATCCGATTTTTAGAGTGTCAAATTCGAAATAGCGCCATTTTGTCAAATTTTTTTTTATTTTAGTTCGGGACATAGTTATAGTCATACTGATTAATAATTTTTTTGGTTTTTGTGTTTCAAATAAATAGAAGAGCCAAAATGGTCAACACCTTTCAGGTCCAATTTTTTGGGAGGGTCAACTTCACCGCCACTTTTAAAATTATTAAATTTAAAAATTTTTTTTTTATTTTTGTATTTAAAAGTTGTTAAATAAAAAGCCTCAAAAATTTAAATATCGTTTTTCATTTTTTTATTGTCAAAAAAAATTCCTGATAATACCCTAAATTTTCGAGCTCTAGACCACCGGGACCCCTTAAGTGAACAGTTTTTTTTTATTGAAACTTAAAATAAAATGTTGAGTATTTAAAGCGTTAGCTTCTAACTCTCATTTTTTATGCTAAGAGTAAAAATTATAAAAAACTATTATTTTGCATATTTTTACTGGCGGGTAAATTTGAACTTAAGATTGTTATTAAACAATATTGCCCTCCTTTACCCTTCCGTTTTTTATTTAAACTTTATATTTTTTTTACAATGAAAGAAGTGCTGTTTTTGTACCCTTTCAATACAATATCCCAAAAAATAAATTTAAAACTTGTCTGTTAGTTTGTAAAAAAGCTTAAGCTTACAAAAATAAATATTTGAAATTAATTATTTTATGGAATGGGCGAATTTTCTATTGAAGGGGCTTAAAAATTATAAAGTTAAGCTTTATTTCTTGGAAAATGGTATTGTAGTTTAACGTATAATGCGGCAACCTTCTTGGTTGAAAAGATATTTTAATTAATTTATAAAGAAAAAAAATGGAACAATATATAGAGCTATTTGCCGATTTTTTATTCATTAAAATTTTTTATATTTAACGTAATAAATAATATTTCATAATTTTTGTTTATAGATCAAAAAATAAAACTTATTTTTTTTACTTTCAATTTTAAAAAAATTTATGAATTCACGTACTAGCCAAACTTAAGCGGATAAAATATACCACTTGAGGTTAAATTCGGCTCCATTGAAAACAAAAAAATTTGTTTGTATAATAAAAAAAAATATTTGGTAGTGCCTGCAAGGTTAGTAATTGTGCAACAATTGAATAATTTGTCACATATTTCATTGTGAGAAACACATAAAATATCGGGAATCAAACGACTTACTTGAAAACTAGTGACAATTGATACAAATTTAAAAAAACAAGTTATCTTCAGCTATTGGGCACATTTTTGGCTATTGCTTTCGATTATGAGGCAAGGTTCAGCGATATAATAAGCGTCATTGCAACTTTCAAATTTTTGTCGGACGGCATCCTTGGGTCCTCCCAATAGGGTTACCTTCTCTCTGCTTTTAAGCGAAAATGTTCGTTTTTCTGCGGAAATGTTTGCTTTTTCGCTCGTTTAAACCAATCAACTTTTGACATACATATTTTCATATCTTTTACCAGGTACTTAGGTATAACTTTCACAAAAGTGAATCAGAGTACGAAAACCAATCGGCAGCTAAACTAATTAGGAAATTTTTGTAAGGTTTCAAATCAAATTTTCTGTCCCAAGAGATCCTAAAATCATATAAAATTTCTTTATGAGCGATTTTTTATAATGTTTTGTTTTGTAGAATGTCTGCTTTTTCATTTGAATCATCTGGTAATCCTACTTCTGAATCAAGACTGTAACTCTGCCCTACTAATAAAGTATTAAGTCTTAACCATCTAATAAATTTTTTTTTTTTAAATATTCCTTCTTAAAAAAAGAAATTTCAAATATATTTGTTAGATATAATATGTTAAAGCTAAGGAGATCAGTTTTCTAGCCTTTCCTACTTAGATATAATATGCAATTTATATTGTTTAGAAATTACATTGAGACAGAAATTGATTAAATATTTAATTAGGTCAAAAAATTAAGAAAAAATGCATTTAAATTAATAACTTGTTTGGAATCAATATCCTGAACATCCCTTCTTTAAAAGAAAAAAATAATACCATACATATAGAACAATTTTTGGGCCTACAGTAAACTTATTAAAGTTAAATCTTTCAAATACTTTTTAATCCGGATATGCACTACCTCTGAGACTAAGAATGTTTAATCGCAGCACAAAATCATTGCCACCAAACTAATTTGATGCCGCAAGTTTCACTCAGAATCTTTGACCAAAATATGCCTCAAAATAAAATTTATTCTTCGCTTGAACACCACAACACTCACTACTTTCTTGCTGTGTACTATCCCCACGTAAACTCGAAACACTTCAATTCCTACTACTTTCCAATGCAACTCTGCATTTTTTCAAATTTCATTTTACGCGCCTTCGTCTACCACGCAGACTCGCTCTCATTCTCTCAGCTGACGCGAATTCGCCGCATTTGTTGACAAGCCGCTTTCACTCGCTGGACGCCAAAAAGGACTTGGCGTGTTTTTACAAACACTTCGAATCAGTCACTGGGCAGTTCTCAAAGCAAGCGCATCTAATGCCGGAAGAGCATTAAAAGGCGCCGCTGCTTGCAAAAGTTTCTAAATCGACACCACAACAAAAACAATATAAACAAATACTACTAGAACAAAAAAAAAAGCAACTAAAAAAAAACCTATACAGCCACTTGTCACACATACTTGTGCAATATATACCAAAACAAAACAAAAAAAATATTCATAGAGTGTTTGTGACAATCCTTCGTAGTGTAACCGAAACTGAAGTGGGACTTCACCAATACAGTGACAGCCAAACAGCACATGTGCGTATTTCGATTCGATTTTGGTATACGTCGTTAAAACACACACAAAAACCCGATACAGTATTTATATGTAAGTGAGTGTAAACGTGTGTGTGTGTGTGTGTGTGTGCATGTAAGAGTTTGCCGCTAGAGTCCTTATTGGACCGCTCTTTTACTTCTTACTTCATCTATGTTTTTGTGTTTACGCCGTAATCATACACGCGTGTGTGTGTGTGTGTTTGTGTGCACACATACACGCACATATACATATATGTAGCAGTCTTGAATGAATGCCTAGCCAAAACGTGCGGCAACTTGTGGACTTGAAACTTCCAAGTCTGTGACGGCGCCATTGCCAAAGAAAGAACAAATCAAAAAGAAATTCCTTTTTACAAATCGATTTCGATTTTTATTTCTATTTTGTTTTTCGTTTTCGTTCGTTAATATTGTTGCTTTGTTTTTTTTTATACTCTGTACCAAGGTAGGTTTAAGAGTATTAAAGATTTATGGTCTATGTGTGAGAGGGCGTAGTAGGCGTGGCGGATTAAAAGCTTGCCGACGCTTTGGCTGTGGTTGCTAATCTCTGTGAATATCTTGTTGGTCTAGATCAGTTCGTGAAGCAAGTTAAATGAAGAAAAGGGGATTTAAGAGCCTTATTGAATTACATTTTTTAGTCTTTTTTTTTGTAAAAATATATCCTTTGGCGTAAAAAAATATTGTTTTTGTTAATTATTATGTTGTGATTTTCTAATTTTTTTCTAATTAATTTAATTACAAGTTCTTGGAAGCGGGAATGGGTGGGAAGTTTAAAAATGTTTTGATAGAGAGTAAGATTTACCAATTCCGACTTGTAAATAATGGTGGGAATGGGTGGAAATTCTAAATATGTTTTGATAAAGAGTGAGATTCACCAATTGTGACTTGTAAGTAATGCTGGGAATGGGTGGAAAGTCTTAATATGTTTTGATGGAGAGTGAGATTTACCAATTCCGACTTGTAAGTAATGCTGGGAATGGGTGGGCAGTCTTAATATGTTTTGATAAAGAGTGAGATTTACCAATTCCGACTTGTAAATAATGGTGGTAATGAGTGGGAAGTCTAAATATGTTTTGATAGAGAGTGAGATTTACCAATTTATTTATATTTACTTCTGCAACTATGTAAATAGAAGTTTTGACTTCCATGACACTCAATAGAGTCTATTTGGTATAATTTATTTGAGTTATTGGAGTTTGGTTTTGATACAGAGTGAGATTTACCAATTTATTTATATTTACTTCTGCAACTATGTAATTAGAGCTTGTGGCTTCCATGATACTCAATAGAGTCTATTTGGTATAATTTATTTGAGTTATTGGAGTTTAGTTTTGATATTGAAGAGTTAGATGGCTAAAATATTTAGTTAATGAATTTTAAATTTTCTTACCTTATGACAATTCTTCAGTATTTTTTGTGATTTTAGCTAAACAGCTTGTGATGACTTTATATAGGCAGCACATTTCGCAGCCTCTTTTTTTTATTCATCTGGCAATCTGGCGAGCTTTGATGCTTATCACATCATAAGCACTTAAGTGGCAGTCGACCATATCATTTCTGTAACCAAATAAAAGTTGTATATTTATTAATATAACAAGTATATAAGAAAGCCATTAGATTTATTCTACAGAGTGTCAGCATAAAAGTATAATTTATAAAGGGTACATCGAACACATCCTTCAATGTACTCATACTAAATATATCACAATGATTAACTTAAAACTGTTCTGTTTAGCTTAACTAAACCATTCCTTTTTAATGAATTGTGGTCCAAACATTCGACCTTATATTAAGCTTATCCAAACTCTATTACCTATCTTATCTATGGGATACTCAACCGACATTGGTCAAATTTGTTACATTAATAGGAAGCTCTAAAAGACTTCGGAATGCCAAATTTGATGTCGATATCTTTACAAACAATTGAGTTATGCCCTACAAACTTATTCTTGATCTATCAGTCTTACTGTGTCTGTATAATATACTTAACCGATTTGAATAAAATTTGGTACAATGATGGGAAACTCCCAAAAACTTCGAATGCAAAATTTGGTTTCGATATCTTTATAAACAATTGGGTTATAGAATAATTTTTTTTTTTTTGTATCGATCGGTCCTACGTGAGCTACGTGATTCCACCGATTTTGTTAAAATTTTATATACAGAATCTAAGGATCTCGAATTATTAAAAAAAAAATCAATTTGTTTCCTACGGAATAATATATCTAAACTGAAAGTTTTGTAGTCTAGCTTTACCCTTATTGGCACCTAGGCGTTCATAAGGACGGGCATGTCGACTTCTTTCGACTTTAGATACATTTTGGGGCATTTTCGGCTTTCACAAACTTAACATACTCTCAGGCTATAAAAATTGTTTAAAAAATACTTTTTTTTGGAATATTAAGTTTGATTTTTTGTTAAATTCCAATTTTTTGTTATTATTGACCTTTTATATCTTTAAAGTCGGTCTTGATATTAACTATTACTTTCAAAATCTTTTAAAAAAACTACCATTTAGAGATTTCATTCATTCATAGCAAGTTTGCAGTTACTATCTTTCAGTTTAAATGATTTATGCTTACTTGTCAAGAATAAAAGCACTTAAATTTGTATTTAACATTTTTTTTGAGAGAAATTCAGATTACTTTAAAATTTTTACATTAATATAAAAGTTAAAAAAAAAACATACGTCAAATAAATTTCGCATACCAGACTATTGTATTTCTGAGCAATTTTCTACAACTTCTACCTATAACTCTTCTACCTACCAGTCTACTTTTAAGACAAGGTCAGCTGAGGGGCTGTCAACCGCGAGTTCTAAAAATTTTATTTTGGGAAATTCGTCATAAGCTAACCCACTTCATGCCATAAAATTTAGTAAAAAGACTCATATGAGCCCAATAAGTTAAAAGGGGCTACACTCTTGCCAATAACCTTCACATACAGACAATTTTTTTTTACAAAATAATTGCAGTGTATTCCCTTGTCAGCACAACAACTCAACTAATCCATAAAATTTTTTTTATTTTTTTATTTTTGTAATGGCAGCAATAAAAATAGCAAAAGTGGCCGCGCCAGCAGCTAATGACAAATTAAATTGTTTGCGTTTTTATGTGCTCACTAAACTTGAACGAAGTCGCAACAACAACAACAAAAACAACAAGAACAACAAACAGTACATTGCAACAAAAATCATTAAAAAATTACAAGACGCAGCCATTTTGTGCGTGTGTGCGCCATTTTGTATATGTATTTTTGTGTGTATTAGTGCGCTACAAGAAGTTTTTACTGTTATCAACAATAAAAATAACAACAATAAACAACGATAAAAGCAACAACCAAACAAAAGTTTTTTTTTTTTGCTGCCCCCAAGCAAGACAAGCAGCAGCATTGACACTTGCCCCCACGCACCGCGCTGTCAGCGTAGACCAGTCGACGCCCCCCGTTTGCCACGCCTCTGGCCAACACTACGCCGCTTCAAACAACAAAACGCAAATCAACAACGACATGAGATGAGAAAGAGAGCGAGAGACGCAGACAACGCGTGTTGAGCAAGTAAGCAAACAATAAAAACTTGTTCTTTCATTTTTTGTTTTTTTGCTTCACTTCTACTTCCACTTTCACTTCCTCTTTCGCTCTGCAATACTGTTAATTTTTTCTTTACTTTTTTCTCTCGCGGCTTTTTCTGTAGTCTACTTAGAAGCGCACGTGTAGCTGGGATAAGCAAATGGCGCGCGAGAAGCCCCAAACGTAGGCGCTAAAAATTAAGGCAGGCAAAAACAAACCACAACAAAAACAAAAAAAAAATTGGAAAAAAAGAAGTTTTGTTGTTATTTTTTTTGAAAGGTTACGTAAATTGGAATTTCTGTCTAGCTGGGTGCTCTGGGCCACGAGTCCACTCTGTAGGCGCTCTTCACGTTGCAATGCGCTCTAATAAAGTAAAACAAAAACCAAAAAAAAAACAAGAAAATTAATTCAAGCAAATCTGTTGGACAAAGTTCACGACTTTAAGATGCACTACAAGTAGAACAAGATCGTTATAGTAAATAGTTTGAAAGCAATGTTATTCAACTGAATTTTAACTAATTTTAATATGAAACTTTTTACAAGTGCTAACTTTTAAGTTTGGGCTTTAAGCAAAATAGTGAAGTAATTTTTTTTTTAATTTAAAAATAATTATTATAATATTTTTGCATACCATATAGCTATACAAATATTTTGGAAGGGTTTTTAATTTTGTTTAAAAAAAAATTTGTTTTAAAATGTTTTCAAACAAATAATATACTTATCTTTCAATTAACTGACCCATGATCAAATAACGACTATATGTGGGTCGTTTTTCCTTTGGGAGAAAACAGCACAGGTCAACATGGTTAGGTTGTTGGAAACCTAAGGCTCATTTCCGAAATAATTTGCTGCGTAGAATCCGAATCTGGGTTAATTATGGATTTTGAGATATTGGAGGCTATGTACCCGAAAAACGGCGTATTGTCCTACTACAACATAACCTCCAATATCCCAAAATCCTGACGTGATGGACCAATTCTTTGGAACTGACTCATAGCTTTTCAACAACTGTCATGACTCCGGTATTTAGAGACCTATGTAGGTAGTCCTTTAAACAATTAATTGGAATACATTTTTAGCTGTGACGTATTGATAACTATTCTATTAAAAATAAGTTGTTTAGCTGCTTCGGCAACAACTCCATATAAAAAAAAAATTTTTTTTTAATCTTTGAAATTAATTAAAAATATTGCAAAAAAAAACTTTTAACTTCAATAAAAATGAAAAATTTTATGTTCCGAAGTTTTTTGAATTTCCCACCAACTTGATACCAAGTCGTAGTATAATTAGTTGACTCAATTTCATAGGCCCAATAGGACCGGTAGGAATATGATCGAATTCGAAAAATTATTCGTAAATTGTGCCTTTAAAAGTTAAACCCTTTCAGGCCCGAAGTAAAATTGGACGACTTAAAAAGTATAAGGTATCCTTTCTTGGCTCCAACGATATTTTTCCTGAAAAATTTTTGAAGAATCCTGACACAAAACTAAACAACTTTTGTACACAAAAATTTTTTTAATTTACTAATTTATCTTTTTTGGCAGCAAATGAACCACTTTTTTTAATAAATTTATTATTAGTTAATTACTACGATAAACCAAAAAACACCTCTTCCAAATTTTTTTTTTTTAAACTTGAATTAATTTAATAAGAAGTATAATATTATAAATATTAAAAATAAATCCTTGTATTATGTTAAATATAATAATCGTTTTTTTCAGGTTGATATTTTTTAGTTACAGTCTTACAAATAGGTGTTTATTTTGTTGGCAAAGGATTGAGCCACAAGATTTAAGGTTAAAACTTTTTTCCATAAAACTCTCGAGGTTCTCAGCATATTTATAATTAATTAAATTAAACGCAAAATTGCTCGTGGGATTAAAAAATTGTAAAAAATGGAACGGAGAATCTCGCGTAGATCAATAAAAAGCCACACCGAATTATGGATCTAAAGCTCAGTCAATTTTTTCCTTATTCTTCGGGGTCGCTGAATTTTAATCGGAAGTCCTTGTCGGGACAAAGGTATGTTGAAAGCATACGAAGATGGCTTACTTCGGTCACTTAGCCCGATTCCTGCCTTTTCTTAAATTTTATTTTATCAAATATTTACCTTTATGTTATATAATTATTATTTTATTATTGTTTGCGCAAACATGCATAAGCTTAAATGCGCCACCTCACGACAGTAATTTGTAGCGGCATCTAGCTACTAAATATGCGATAAATCTAAAAACAATGCGTTGTGAAAATTTTAATAAATACCGCATGCCGGCTTCTGACATTACCTCAAAAAAAACCTTAAAACAATGTACTTTGGAGAGTCTTTCACGAACTTAAGGGGCACACCTAGTGTGAAATTTTCAAAAAATCTATTTTTTTTTTTTCATATTTCGATAGGCTATACCTTTAAAAATAACATACTAAAATTTTAAATCGATATCTTAAATAGTTTTTGAGTTACAGCCATTTAAAAGAGTAGCCGCTCGGCAGTTAGATAGTTGCATTGGCTACGGGATATACCTGAGATCGCGTCATTTCAAAAATATTTAATATTTTATTTCAAAAATTTTACTGTGTATTCTCAAAACATGTATAAACATTCCCTCAAAATTTTAAATAGATGGATTCACTAGTTTTTTTTTTTTAATTCCCAAAAATGGCCTTTTTTTAGGTGGTTACACTAGGTGTGCCCCTTAAAATGTTCAGGTTTTATATGCATCGAGTTTCAATTCAGCGATCTCAAAAACATATAAGACTATCACCGAACAAGATATAGAAAAATAAAATTTTTTAAAGGTTATAGAACCATGACTAGCTTTTTTTAGCTCACGACCATCGTCGTCGGCTATCGTCCATAGATCATTCTACTTGTTATTTTGTGGAGCTGTGTTTTTTATAATTTACTTTAAAAGACCACACCATTTAGCGAAAAATATGAAGCTACATCTGAAAAATGTAAAAGGGGTATCAAAAACTTTGAATCCAAAACGCTAGACATTTTGGTATTTTTGTTATAATTACCCAGCAACTTCATCAATCCTAAGAAATAGTCTAAAAATCACCCACAGCGTTGAATCCCACATCTGAGCTCGTTAATGCTCCTTTACAAGTAAAATTGTTACCGAAAACAACTTATTTTTAGAAATGCATCAATCCTATCTAAGCACTGCAGCTCTCTAATATACACTCTATCTTTAAGAGTACAAAAACGTTTACTTCTCTGACATTTTGTAATATTTTTGTAGCAAGTGCTGAGAATGACTTTGAGATTGTGTCTGTGCCTGAGAGTGAGATTGCGACGAAGCAGCACGTAACATTAAAGCTCTGCCTCTTTCTTTTTCGTACATTTTTTTTAGATAGTATTTCTTTTTTTTTTTGTAGTTGTTATATTTGTGTGGCTTGTTCTGGTCTGGCAGCTGTGCACCGCGCCATTTGCCACTTGCCACTTGATTCTCTGTAGCAGCAGCAGCAGCCATTGCCGAGGCTAGTGCCATCTGCATCCTTCATTCCACATGCCGCATCCCGCTCGTTGCACTAGAACGAATCTCTAATCTGCCTCACCTTTGGCTCAGTGGCTCTCGGATTTGCTGTCCCTCACGTTGCCTTTTTTCCGCTTCGCTCACATCTTTTGCATTTTTATAATGTCTGCTTTTCGAAGAGAACGTTTTTAGAGCCCAGCACTATTGATTTTATGATTTTTTTCTAGTCTTAGAACCGCTCTAGGACCTGAGTGTATCTGTGTGTGTGTGCATGTGTGTGAGCCTGCGCCTATCCGTGATTTTCGCCGTGAGTTCTTGCCCCCTGGGCGGAAAAAGTTTTTTGCTATTTGGCTGCTTGCATACAAGTTAAATTTGCATATTAGTTGCATACTTTGTGGCGCTTTGTTTGCCATGAAATCTACCGTAAGCCAAACTTTACACACACACGCACAAGTAACTTTGTTCGGTTTGGTTAGTATTGGTATTCATAGAAATTTGGTCCGAATAATGCGCAAAACTAAGCGAAAACTTTTCCATAAATTTTTTGTTATCACAAGCTACAGCAGTACATGGACAATGGCATGCAAAGCAATCACCGTGGGCACAGTGGTCGGAAAAAGTATTATGACAATAAAAAAAGGTATACGGTGTTTGGGTATTTTTTTTAATGTTAGATCAATTTTTTAATTGTATTGAAATAGACTTGGAAAAAATTTGATTTTGATCTACAAAAATGGAAATTATATTTAAGAAATGTTGGCACAGAGGAATATTGTTAGCATGCGATGGCGGCGGTTCTTAAATTTTAATGTGTGAAATATTTGCTTTTTTTATGATATAACTAGTGAGCCCGGCAGACGTTGTCCTGCCCAAAACTTTTTGAATACTCTTAATGTGAATAAACATCGTAAGATTCTCAAGTTAGCTTATCTGGGAAAATATAAGATTTTTAGATAAGTTTGCAGCTCGATTTCTACTTGTACCATGTCTTGGCGAATGTCGCACCTCACGGGTCTGTCTTAACCGAATTCTTTCACTTTCATTACGACTTTTACGTTTCTGGGCAGTACGATTATATTGATAACTATTGCATTGCATTTCTTCTAATTGACATAGATCATACCATGCTTTATACCATCGCCAAACATAGATCTTCAATATGAATTAAAGCTTCATTGTAAACTTCCGGCGTAAATTCTATCACTAGAAAACGTTTTGCTTGACGTACTCGAAACAAAAAATATTCTGAAAAATAATCTTAATATTTTATCCACAATTCAAGTGGAAAACATGTTGCCGAAATAAACACAAATAGAACACGTATTTGATATGGATGAGCAGTAATAGCAGCATCTGCTAAAGATTGGTCCCAGTGCAAATCATTTTGCAACAAATTTAATTTTTGACATGTCTTTCGATACGTTGCACATAATACGCCATTCACTGTTCTTAATGATTGAAACGATGTTGGACCTCGAACATTGATAAACAATAATACCAGTTTTTGTATACTATATATGGCAATATACACACAAAAACTGATATACACAAAAATGCATATATCTCCAATACACACAAACACATCGATATAGGCTTAAAATCTCCGTATTGACAACATCTAACACACGCAAAAATCCGATTTAAAATTCATCGACGCATTCATGAGAACACCCGTAACACGTAAAACATACGTTTCTTTTATATATATAGATTAATAATTTACGTGACCTCAAAAGTCTTCTTATTATCTATAATACTGAAATATAATATATATATTTAAAGCTGTATGAATTTCGGTGTCCTGTAGATTGAGTTTTTAATTGTATGCAAATCTCTAAATATTTATATGATATATTTAGTTCTACCACACACTAAATTATATCTTATGTGTAGCAATTAATTTCATTGTAATCAATATTGGATCATACCTTATTAATTTATATAAAAAAAATATTTTATTACTGTGAGCACAACTATGCAAAAACTGAAATACGCCACCTACCGACCATATTTTGCTGGCGACATCTAGCTGCTAAAAGTACGTTTAATCTAAAAACAACGAGTAGTGAAAAATCGGACCGTCTTAACTATAAAAACATCAAGCAAATAAATAACCTTTTAGAAAAGAAGACATCCTTTAAAAAGACAGGGTATCGAGTTGCCTACACGTTCAAGGGTTTGTGCAGGAAGTATTCTTACAATAAGAGACTTTTATCGATTTGATTTTAAATATTCAGTTTCGTGTTTCTTCATTTAAAAAACATTAAAATTATTGAATAAGATCTTAAGCTGGAAGCATAAAAAATATGCTGAGCTTATATTATAAAAATATTAATTTAAAAATAAACATTTCATTATTTTCTGCCTAACGTTAATTCTTTTTTTTAATAACTGGGATATACTAGGCATTACTATTACAGTTTTGATTTTTGTTTATAATGTCTCTGCAAAGTTTTTTTTTTAATTTAAAAATTTATTTTGTTTTCTAAATTTTATTCTTTGCAATTTTACGGTTTCAGCTCGTCGCAATATGAAAAAGCTATCCAAGCTAATACTCTCAAAAATTGTAAGCAACTCCATAAGAATTTCTTAAATTAAGCAAAAACATTCTCTAGATCTATATTTTTTAGTTTCCCAAACGAAAACTGGGCAGTACGAGATTTGAGTCAAATGTAGAAGTCAGTACTTAAGCAATTTTTGAGAGCTTTAGGATAATCTGTTTGCTATCATACAAAATGGAAAAACTTCGAACTAAATGTATCAAGCTTCAGATTACATTTTGAAAAAACACGTTTTTTTTCGCCAAAAGTCACAAGCATATCGTAATAATAGCTGATAATCCGATCTTTTACTTATAAATTATATATGGCATCTACTACCTTAAAAAACAAACCTCTTTATCAGAATATTCTCAAAATGCTCTTATAGTTTATTTTAACTAGTTTTATTAACTTATATAGCCTTTATTTAATAAAAGGTCAGTCACAAACTCAGTCACTCATCCAGTATCGAAATTTCAGGTAGCGCCATCTACATGTCGTTTTGAGTTTTAATGATATGTGGACGCAGAAACCCTTTAAAAGGCTTCAGCCCAATATAGTATAAGGCTAAAGAAGACTGTACTGAATAAATTAAATCTATATATTCCAAATTCCAAAAAAGGGTGTCCTTATTATTATTTTATATTTTTTGACGAGTTCTGCTTGCTTCGGTATGAGCTTGTCCAAAATTCTCTTAAAAAAATCAAGAGAATAACTTTGTTTAGTTAATCCCAAAAAGTGGTCACACGTTCTTGTCAAAATAATTTCGCCGACCACTGTACACACACACACACAGATACACAAAAACAGAGACATGTCCTTTACACACTCGCACACACACACACACACAACCGTAAGCACAGACACATTTATATGCACAAATTGAAACTTTTCAAGTTACGCTTGAAAAAGTTTGAATTTCACTAATACACTTGCAATAGCATGTTTTGTGTGTGTTGTTCATGTGTGTGTGTGTCTTTGTTGTTGTTTTTGTTTTTGACAAACGTTCCACATTTATTTTATTTGAGTCAAAGTTTTGACTGTTTTTAAATTTACTGGAATTTGTGTAACCCAATTCCCATGTGTGAAATTGTCTCAACTTAACTAATATTCTGAGACAAAAAAAAGTGTGCAAAAAATGGTTTCAAATAACTGCTTTAAATGGGCTCATTTATATATGCAATATTTTCCACATCCTTCCGTCGCAGCCATCAACACACATAGTATAGAAACTCCCAGAACTCAAGACAACCAATTTTCCGGCACTGTCCGCATTTTCCAGCCTCCCCCCTGCTGCTTTACAAATGCCTTCGATAAATGGCTGGATAAATGATAAATAGAATAAATGTCTGTAGGCATTTTTGTTCACCAGTTGGTTGGCATTGTTGTTGTAAGGACTGCTTGTTGTTGCTGTTGCTGTGATTGGATTTAGCTGTAAGCTAATAAAATTCATGGCTGGCATAATGATGCTCCAATGTGTTTTTGGTTCCTTCACTCAAACGTGTCGGAGCCGCCTTACTGAAGATTTTTCCTTTACCATTTTTATTTTGTCTGATTGTGATTGAACATTTAATTAAGGAACTTGTCATACGCGTACTTAACATGCGATTTGAGGAGCTTCAAAAAGGACCAAAAAAAAAGCAAACACACAGTGAGAAAAGCTGCTAGCTAAAATCAAGTTGATTTGATAAGACTTTCGTCAAGATAATTTATTTAAGGCTTTAAACTTGAATTACGACTTGTAATTTGTTACTTAGGCAGAAGATCTGAGGACTGATAGCGGCTTAAAAAATGTTTGCTATAAGCTGGCTGAAAAGTCTAGGATTCGTGGAACGATTTTAAGATGCGAGTACTCAACAATTGCGGCATAGATTAATGTGGCAAATCAACTTGGCCAAAGACTTGGTCTAAACTGAATTAATTATGCTTTTAACTCTATTTGTAGCCAGATTACTTTGTTAATTTAAACCAAAATTATGTGGTAGAGCATATTTTAGAATCACAGCAGATATAGAATATTTTGCAATTGTCAACTCTTAATACTTCAGTTATTATATTTTTTTTAGAGCTTTCGAGCTTTAGATTGTTATAAAAGTGTTCTGATACGCCTGACCATTCTGAATAAAACTTTCTGTATATTATTGTATTTGGACTGGTCACTTTGGCGGTCATAAATACCTAAAGGCAAAAATGCCCGAGTACCAATGCCATCCTTACAATGTGGCAAAATGGCAATACTGCCCGAATAAAAATGTGAGCTTCTACAATTAGGTATGGGTTTTTTAAGGAAAAGTGGTTTAGTTTTCAAAGACATTTTGGTCTTGATTTGTTGGTTTCTATTTAGAAAATTATCTTTGCGATAGTTCAATATCATCATATCTTTCGAAACTTCTGTATGCCAAAAATAATTCAACCAGATTATTTTCGAAAAAAAAAAATTTTATATACCTACAATTGACTTTACAAAGACACTGGGTCCATTATCCATTACCTAAAATTTTTGATTTTATATAATTTTGGTAATCTATGCACAAACATAAACTTCTATAAAAAATAAATTTTTGGAAATAATAGTTATTTTTCATTCGGTGCGGATTGAAAAGTGTTGACTAGACTTTACAGAATTGTCAATTCAAAAAAAATATTAATAGTAAATTTAATGGAAAAGTCAGGTCGACTTAAAGCTTTAAAGAAAATGATTTTTCAGTTCTATATCTAATTTTATACCGTATAATTACTTTTTTAAAAAAAGTGTTTTTTGTAAAAACTGCTGAGTCACACAACTGGGGAACTAACATGTACCACAATGGGCGTGCCGTAACAATTGCGGGCTCGGAAGTACGACTACACTCTCCATACGAGGGCGGCTGGAAACAGCGCCTTAGTTAGGCTTTGTCACTGCTAAGGGGGCTGGCTAACAGTAGTCGTGCTGGAGCTGGAAACTCCTCAAAATTTCCACATCCCCGGGTCGGACTAAGGTGTCTTTCGACCCGTGCCGAAAGTCAGCCTGCCTGGGGGTTGCCCAGTTAACAAACAGCCCAGTCGCTAACGGAGAGTCTAGGCAAGTGGTGACCGCCTAGTCTAGTGAGTCTTACCCGGGTATTGCGGGTGGACCGTATATTTCGCCGCAACTCGTGGGATATGAGTTTGAATTATATAGGACTTTTGGGAGAGCTTTAAGTACAATAGATCCACCTAGGTCGCAGTACATTTATCCCAATCCCAATAATAATTATAGCTTAATTGTCTTCAGAACTTGATGCTTAATAAGATAACCTTAACTTCCCATCTATTGGTAAAAGTATTATCATAAATAGTATGGATTTCGAGCTTTGGGAGTTATTGCCAACTCCTTACTTCTATTATTTTTTCGATATTGGAAAATATGTAAATACACCTAATTCTGTTTTTAAACGAATTTTTTTATATTCATTTAATGCGATTTAAAAAAAAAAACTCTATTATCAACAAAATAACACCTTAAACTCAAAATTTTCTGGTAACATATCTTTCACGTAAAAGAAGAACTAGGTTTATTTTTAAAAAATTTCATTCAAACTCGGCACTTATCAAGCCTATCTTAATATCCTTGTCATGATTACCCAATTTTATATAGACGGTTAAAACATAGAGCTAGAGAGCTATATACAAAACTGAATGAATAAAATGACCTTTATAAGCCAAAAGCAAGCTATTTTTTAAACTATTTGTAAAAGAGCTACAGTCACCAAAATATATGAGCCGAAATTTCAGAAAATGTCAAAATTCGTCTACTTCTTTGTTATATACCTATTCATATTTTGAAGACGAAAAGAAATCAGACGAAAATTTAATCTTTATTAAAATAATAATATCGACAAGCTTTTTGAACGACAGGGGGCGCTAATCTGTTGGACTAGCGCAGAGCTTCCATATTTTTCAAAGCGCAAGAAGACTCTTAAGCGTTCTAACTTGTGAACTACTTGAAGTACTTACATGATTCAAAATAAAGTTTTATGTATTTCTTTGGAATCTACAACTTTTATTTTACGCTAAAAACATACAAGTGCAAAGGGGTGCGTAAAAATATAAAAAAATGCGATTTAGTAACTTTGGCGCCCTCTACAGCCTAAAATATGCTTTACCATGCATTACAAATCAAGATTTTTTATTAAATTTTGTACATTTTTTGCTTCGGAAATTTTTATGTACGATTTAAGGAATTCCAGATGAATGGGCTCCAACTTATGTCAAATTAACGGAAAACCCTACGGGAGGAAGGTCACCATTTTGATTTTAGGGTTTTTGGATGGTCTTTAATACATTAAGCAAGAAAAATGCCAGCATACAATTTCTTCCTGGTCAACCCCTCTATTTTTGTCTATAGTCACAATAAAAACTATTGACTTATACCATACTTCCCGACACATACCCCAATCATTTCTTTCAGTGTATAAGCACACATGTTATTTTTTTCACGATTTTCTTTGAAAACGTTCAAGCGTACAAGCGTACTGCCAAGTCAAGTCAAAATCAAATTTCTTCAAATAATTTTGATTGACATGGCAACAACTTTCACATGCACAAGGATTTCAACACTGGCAGGAGTTGGAGGAGCTCACACATCTAGATCAAATCAGTCACGTGCCAGCTATTTAAGAGGAACTTCTTCTCTATGCTCGTACGATATATGGCAGACGATGCAACAATAAATCATTAGGAAACCGCAAGGAACAGAAAAAATCAAATTGCCAGGACAACACCTGGGCAGCACTGGTGTAGATAAAGCCCTAGCACAAGACCAAGTCATTGGCATTGGCAATGGTTATGGTAATGGTGATGGCGCTGGTAAACGACAAGAGGACTACAAAATGTTTGTTGGCTGGCCGGGCTTAACCTTACTCCATTTCCCATTTAAAGCGGAAGCAACGGCAAACAAGCCAAAGCCGGAAATATGCTCAACTGTTGAAAAGCATTTAAATCAGTTTGCGTTTTCGCAAGCACTCGACTGGAAATGGAAATTCCTTCTTTTGCCATTTTGCTTTTCGCATTTTATTAGCCACTAAATACCTTGAATGATATTTTGCCTTTGACTTTTATCAAGGGACGAGTGTCCTGGACGCACACACTCAAACACACACACATATACAGGAAGTCAGAGGAAGTCAGGCGGAGCTGCAACAGACAGAGTCGAAATTAATAATATTAGTAAATTAGTATTAGTGTGAAAGTGTGTCAGTTTGTGTTAGTGTGTGTGTGTGAGAGAGAGTGACAACATTGGCCCACAGGTTTTCTCATTAAAACAACTTCCGCTGCTTAGCCTGCGCCGACATTCCCTTAGCTGCTTGCTACATCCCCCTTCGAAGCTGCACAGTGGTCGCATTTTTATGGTGGACGCGGAGAAAATTTTTTTAGTATATTTAGCAGGCAAAACACTTATAACCTTTACGCCTCTCACAATTTAGAGAAATTTAGTCCATATGTTTGGGAAGAGTGTACCCACAGACAAAATAAAAAAAAATCGATAATCGAAAATACGTTGCCCGCGAAATTTGAAAAGTCGCCTTACTTTTGAACACACCTCGTATTTCGAAGTGGAACTTTTATTCTCGGCTATGTACATTTTTTTAAAGATAGTTTTTGCTTCAATTTTTTTTATTCACAAATTTTTACTTTTAATTGAAAACAATTAATTATCAGTTTAATAATTAAGTTGTACCAGAGACAAATACGCAGTTGGTTGCATAGTCTGTATTTTCCATCCAAAAGTAACTAAACGATGCAAGAGACAGCATTTATAGATATAAGAGCAGCCATTTTGTTATTATTTTCACCATAAAATTTATTACCTTGACATTAACAATTTGACTAGGTCTACAGTAATGAACAGTTTTATAGCTCAAATTAATTCTGTGCATCTCTTATATGTTTTATTTTGAATTATGGCTTTAAATTTTGCAATGTTCTGTTAGATTCGCTAACCAAGGACACCATACCAAGAAATCCTTGAAACAGAAATATATAAAAATTTATGGTTCTCATTACTACAAATAATTGGTACTTAATCAATACAAGTCAGAGTTTAAGGGCGAAGTACATATTGGCTCCTAATTATTTTCATATTTAATATCGAAATAATATTTATTACTTTTTACTTCCTCGTCACAGAAATCAAATTTTGTATATCCTTGAAAAATTTCTACAAATTATTTGACTCTTAAGCAAACGGTTATGGGTAAAAATAAAAGTATTTCTTAAATTTAGTTTTAAATTTTTTACTTTACTATTAATTTTTATTATTTTCAAATTTAATTTAAATTTATTATTTTCAAATTTAATTTAAATTTATTATTTTAAAATTTAATTTAAATTTATTATTTACAAATTTAATTTAAATATATATTATTTTCAAATTTAATTTAAATTTATTATTTTCAAATATAATTTAAATTTATTATTTTTAAATTATTTACAAGTTTTTAATTGTTTTTTTTTTTGCATAATTTTGGGATTTGTTGCATTAACTCCAATAATGAAACTTAATTTAAAATATTTAGAATGTTTACAAGAACTTTGGAATACAATATTTTGGGTTGTAGTATTATATCCCATGATGTACTACAACTACTAAATAAGAATTCCAGACTCCTAAGCGAAGCATAAAGCCCTCTCGGGGATTGACACCTTGTCATGGTGAGGGCTCACTAGGGGCTATGAATCCAAGAGCGATGCCGGTGCTAGCATAGCTATCGGTAGGGCCACCCATGCCGGTAAAGTCGAGGAAGAGTCCTGAAACTAAGAGCAGTCCTCAACAACCCCTGATGCCTTTTGGCAGCCAAATTGCTATCACCTAAGCGTCTGTTTCTCCATATCAGGGGCGGCTCATTGATTCTCAATGCAAATTTCACGCTATAATGACAACACAATAAACGTAACCCATGATCTACGATAGTTTTATATCCTGAAGACAAAGCTTGATCGGTCCCATTTTTTATAAGGACCGTTGACAACTTAAACTTGAACTGAAGCAATAATCTTTCATTCAATGAAAAGCTTATTTTCGAAAAAACAATAACAGGAAAACGAAAAGGAAAACGAAAAATTGTATTCGGATTCGTTTTTGCATGGTCCCAATTCCACAATCTTTGCTGTTATCCTTTATTCCTACCTCTTACTCTTTGTTAGCACAGTTTAGAACCTTTTGAGAGAAAGAATTCACGTCTAGCTGTTCTTATAGTAAGGAAAATTTTGTTATGCACGAAATAGTCCATTTAACAAGCCAAGCAAATTTCTTAATGTGGGGTTATATAATCTGAAAATATCAACGAATATTTCAAAAATTATTTCAGCTCACTTTGAATCCTTTTTTCGATTTCTTAATTCGTTTAATCCCTTTAGCAAAAAAACTTTCGGAATCAACCTCCATAAAAAATTCGTTTTGGTGACATTGAAAGCAGGAAAAATGTAAATTCAAAAAGAATCCGAATAAAATGTTTGAATTTGATTTACAGAGCGAGATGCAATAATAATTATGAAATTAATTTTTCTTAAATTTTTTTTTAAATTTTTCTTAAATTTTTTTCAAAATTTTTCATAAATTTTTTTCAAAATTTTTCTTAAATTTTTTGCAAAATTTAAAATTTTTTATTTTCAATCAAAAAAAGTTCATTCAATTTTTTTAAACACTACAAACTTATTGCAAAGAAGTTAATACATACTAACCAATTATAGTGCTTAAGGCCATACGGCCTTACAAATTTTTTTGAAAGATCTAACAGGTCCCAATGTTGGCTAGAAATTGCATCAGCACCAAAATGCACTGCAACAAAAAAAAATTGATACGATTTTACAGGTTTCGATGTTGTCTAGAAATTGCATTAGCACCACTGTGCACTGCCAAAAACTTTGTTTTTTTATATAAGTGCGCTTGGTTTTTTTTTAATTCCTCTAATTTATATTAAATATTTGGGCCAATAAATCATATTGTATATTCTTTCTTTTAAATCTTTACCTGAAGAAAATAAAAACTAATTCTCTCAGAAAATAACAGTGCATCATTTGGCATCAAACTTTCTACATTGCCTTTCGCCCACTGTGCAGCAATGCCTGCCTTACTCGTTATCATCGTCCTGGTTGTCCTTGTCGTTTATGGTCGATGCCCGTGTTTATGTCATTAAGAGGCGCTCAGTGTTGTTGCTTGCTAGCGTTGTTGTTGTTGTTGCTATTGAATTGCTACACACTTGCGTTTAGCACTTCGTTTTATTGTGCTGCTTCGCATTTGACTCCATCTTGATTTTTCGCCATTTTGTTGTGCTTGTTGTTGTCGTTGTTATTGTTGTTGTTGCTTTTCCGCTGCTGCTGCTTCTGCTGCGGGTTATTGTTAATATTAAATATTGTAATGCGACAATGCCAACAAAAGCAACTTAGGCCATGGCATTTTTTTCATCGTCGTTGTTGTTCTTCTTGTTGTTGTTGCTGTTGCTGCTCATCTTAAATGTATCCTAATACTGGTTTATTTATGTGTGTGCGTGTTTGGGGAACTGTCAGTGCGTGTGTGTGTGTGGGTAAGTGCGACCGGATGTATGCGTGTATATGTGTTTATCTATATGTATGTAAACGTACTTGCTTTGTTTGTTCTGCACTCAGCCTGCTCTGTCCTTTCCTGCTGCCTCGTTGACTTGACTGTGGCAGGAGAGACTCAATGTCGAGGGCCTATATTGTTGTTGTTGTTATTGTTGCTGTTGTTGTTTGTTGCTGCTGCTGCTGCTGGCCAACCTTGCGATGAGTTTGCTTTCGGTTTTCAACTTTAGAAGCCATTGAGCAAACCTTTTGTCTGTTAGTTAGAAGCATCCTGCCTCAGCAATGTCTCCGTATGGTACCTCTCATTCTTTCTCGTTTAATACTCTTTATTGAGTCAGCTGTATTGTCAGTCTATTAAAGAGTTTGTAACGCAATCAAGGAGTTGGCCTTGCCCTTTGTAGCCTACACAACTGTTTGAAAAACAGTATTGTTCATGGTACAAAGCTTGTTTGCACAACTCAAATCCTTCATTGGACAATGTCAATTAGTCCTGTTTTGCTTATTGCTGTTTGTTGTTGCTTTTCGCTATTTTGCGTAAAAGGCTTTGATTCTATATCCGATAACCATAACCGGCATAGTCAACCGTGCATCCTTCGTTAAGTAGCCTTACCTAATAAGGGCTTCAATAGGAGTTATTTCCCATACTATTAAGCTGCGTACCTTCTAATAAGTACTAATTTTGTATAATAAACTCCAAAGCAGACTATCCCATATACCGCGTCGTCCAGAGATCCAAGTCATAATGCTTGGGCTATAAAAACTATATCGTTTCCGAACCAATTTTTTCGTTTTTTTTGTATATCTAAAGCAAATTAGTTTGAACTTTTTCTAATGTTTAGCACTTTCAAATTGTATTGATCAATCCTAAGGTTAGGTTAGCTTGTTTAGCCAGCTCAGATAGTGACTGAAATCACCCAGAGGCCATGAGGTCCATTGTGTTGCGTAACTAAAAGAAGGGCAGGAAAGGAATTTAAGAAAGGGAGGGATTGTGGAGGAGGTTCAAAAACTGTACGACATCACCAAAGTCACTCATATTGCAGATCCTATTCTATATCAACCAGTCTGAAAAGTAATTCAGACGGCAAACATAATTCAGGTTATAATAGATAGTTCTTTCAAAGAGGCAATCTTGCCTAAAAATGTCTCAAGAGAAGACAAAATACAATTTGCTTTACCCCAAAGAATTTTTTAATGTTTTATTTTAGATAATTTTTTGAAGCAAGTGCCACTTTAGACTTTTAAGCCTTAAAGATATGAGCTTTGTATTAAAACAAAGCACGCCATTTTCTTTTAATCTTAACCCTTTCAGGCCCGAATTCGAAGGTAACTACTTCAAAAATATTTGACCTAAGAATTATGTTACTATAGCCACAAATAGTTGCAGAAAACATATGTAATAATATATAAATAAAAAATAGAATTATTTTAGTGAAACTTCCCTTACAGTAGGAGAAAAAAGTTGTCCGAATCGGTACAGAACAATTACTTGTAAGTTGAAATTCAAATTTCCAGGCTCAAATTTTAAAATAAAGAATATCGCATACAGAGAGACGAATAATTCTGGAAGTGCAAAATATATATAAATCCTATAAGGACAGAACCTTTTAAGATCAGTTCCACTTATTTAACTTTGATATTTAAAATTTTGAGGAATTTACTTACATTATAAATTTTTAATACAAAAAAAAATATATTATTTAGTAGATTAGGTTAGGTTACACTGGCTGGCCACACAAGAGAGTGCAGCATGGCATAGACATTTTAGCTGTGCCAGGTTGGAGGTTAGTAAACGAAGTAATGGTCGGTTAAAAATTTGATTTTAGTAGACAGCTTTTCGTACGAGTACAGCAGTCCTTATCTTGCCTGTGGTGTCAGGAACGTATGTGTTGAATTGCCCCGATTTTAGGCCAGAAACCAAGTCTCCTGATGCCAAACACGGTTCCTGGATCAGAGCAACGTCGTAGCCGCCCCCCTCCAATTTGAGAAGAAGCTCGGCTGAGGCAATTTTACAACGGTGGAGGTTTATCTGAAGGACCTTCAGCATTTGCTTCCGGGACCTTCCTGGGGTCGACTACTACCGCCGGTTCACACACCTCCTGCTCGTTCCTTAGCGTGAGGGAAGTTTCCAGGATTTGTTCAATCCCGAGATCGTCTTCCAACTCACCTGCGGCCAGTGTGTTGTCGTTGTTGTCGGCAGGATGGCGCTTTTTGAGACGCAGGTACACACTCCCTACGCCCCACGCCATCTTCCCGAACCTAGAGTAGAGGATATCCTCGATCGTCTTATTGATCTGGAGGATGAGGTTCTGGCTAGCGTTCTCATTAGCTGGCTTAGAAACGTGCAGCACCTTCCAGTCGTTCATCGGCACATCAGGATTCTGTCGCTGTAGTAGACTGAGTGCATCTTCCGGCTTCACCACGCGCAGTATTAAAACCTTCGCCTTAGGTAAAGACGGAATATTGAACTTGTCTACTACCTCGAGAGAAGCCCCTGCCCATAGGCAAAAAAATATCTTCTAATTTAAATATATTTACGATAAAAAACTATTTTTTGTGATCTTCGTGTTTTTTATAATATTAAGAATATAGCAGCTATTATATACCATCCAAATTAAACGAAACTAAGTTGAACGAAAAAAGTTACCTATCGAGATAATTTTCGTGAACTTTCCTTTACAGCAGGAGAATTAAGTTTTGGAATTGGTACTGAACTAGTTATAATTTGGAATTCAAATTTCCAGTTTCAAATTGAATCATTTATCATATCGCTTACAAAGCTACGGATAATTCTGGCATATGCAGAGCATAAGTAACTCCTCTAAGGCCAGACCTATAGATACCTTTATTCAATTCATTTTTACTACTAACATTAATGAAGTCTTTAGTTACTTTATGAAATTTACGTTTAAATAGCATTTTAATAGCAAGAATTAGTTTTAACAAATAATTCTACGAATATCAATATCTTTTCGATCAAAAACCATTTTTATTTTGTTCAAGTTTCTTAAAATATTAAGAATATTAACATGTCGGAGTCGTATTTGAGAACCTCCTAGGCGTTGTTGTATGAAAAATATTACTTGTTGGGGCCGTATTTAAATCTAATGCCAGCATCGATAAAAAAAATTGTTTAATTGATTAAGAATAAATATTAGATGTCGGGACAAAGTTTTTGATCCCCTAGATGGTATGATATGAAAAATATTACATGTCGGGGCTGTTTTTGACAATCCCATGCAAAGGCAGCTTGCCTTACTTCTCCATCATCATCCACATCCTCCTCCGAAAGCCCTCTCAGGCAAGCCATGAATGCTTTTCTTAGGTGTACGTACAATTTTAAGCTACCTAGCTATAGCTCTTATTTCATAAAGATTAGATTGAAATACACTTGGAATACCTTTATCACATATTATAATATTTGTTGGAATATATTTAATATTTTACACTTCTTCAAGAGTACCATTTTTTGTAGTCTGTTGTTCCTTAACCCTGTGTTTTTTTTAACCCAACACCGAGACTGTTCTCTTTTCTCTGCTTCCCTCTTCACAGCTTTGGCCGCCTA
Source organism: Chymomyza amoena (assembly GCA_037043745.1). Lineage (NCBI taxonomy): Eukaryota > Metazoa > Arthropoda > Insecta > Diptera > Drosophilidae > Chymomyza > Chymomyza amoena. Next base: position 254,682 of record JBAMAX010000134.1, read on the forward strand.
TCTTAACTTCAAAAAAAAACTTCAAAATATTTCACTCCGTTTCGGTTTTCTACAATTACTTATTCTGTAAAGTTAAACAACAACATTAAACTTATAAACTTCGTCACAAAGCATATTTCTCCATTATTAAAAGTTTTATCATGTCCCTGCCAACAGCCGTTAAATGGCGCAAGCACATATTTGCCGCTAGATGGCGCAAGTGCAAACTAAAGATCAGTTTTTATTTGCTTTTACTCAGCTTCAAATTACTTTTCAATTAATATTTTGTACGCAAAACTCAAGATATATCGTGCTTCTGAGCCCCCATAGCCAGCCAAATAATCCGCCTCTTCCAGTTGGCATCTTAAAAAAGAAAGACAGCAATCGTAAAAAGGAATCGAATTGCAAATCCGATTTACTATCATACCCCACTAGTGTATGATATATTCGGTTCCCCATCATAAGCCTTCCGGTATTTTTATGCTCTACGTTTTGCTTGATACACACATTTTTTTTTGTTTTTTGAGGGCTCAGCTTGTGTCAGTGTTGCGTGTGTGAGAGTGTGTGTGTGTCTGCGGTTGTGCATGTGTTTGCCGTGTTTTTGGTGTGTCTGTCTGTGTGTGTGTGTGTGTGTGTGTGTGTAAAACAGTCTATGGCTTGTATGCCTGCCCGTTAGCCTTTGTCCTTTCAACGGCCTAGCTCATTGTCTCTGTGTGTCTCTGTCTTTATTTTTTAACACTGCGTTGCTTTACACACGCACACACACACAAACACACTCACACACACACGTACTTTCAGGACCCCCTCTATATGGGCATTATTTATGCTATTATCGATTTTGTATACACTTTTGAGTTCAGACCATGAGCCATACACCGTCATTGTAGCAGTCTCTTAGTCTGGTCTTTCTTTTCTGCCTTGGCCATGGCTTTCAATGTTGAACTCGCATATTTTGGCACACACAAAAAAAACACTCATTGTTTTTTTTTTTTGTTGCCTTTTTGGTAATATTTTTTCTGGCAAGGACGGCACATTGCCGCAGATTAACGTGCTGCCTCAAAATTAAATCATTTTTCAGCAAAAATTTACTTTCTCAGCCCACCTTATCAACAGCATCATCTGTCCCCCAAAATGTCCTGCGCATTTCTTTTTTTCTGTATTTTTTGAGCTGGTTTGACCTGCCTATGCCAAAGCTTTGAAATTTTCTTTTAAACAATTTGTCGCCGCTTGGCGTCTGCAAAAAATTGGTTACGTGCTTTTTTTTCAATTTATTTTTACTTGACGCGGCTTAGACTCAAATGCAACTTAGTTACACTTTGCCTTGCGGTGTGTGTGGTTTGGCCTAAACGGGCCCAAATCGGGGCGGTGTGGATTGTCGTTGTCCTGGTCCTGGTCTCCTGTGGTAAGCTCTCTGTGTGTGTGTGTTTCTGTTGTTTGACGAGAACTTAACGCAATGTGGTCGGCTTGCTTTTATACGAGAACGCGGTCAGTTTTGGTTTTTTGTTTTTTTGACGTTATTTTAATTTTGACTTTCTAACAAAGTTACAAACATTTTTGCTTCGGCTACGAATCATAAATGGTCAACCAAGCGAAGTTCGGCTTTACTTTACTCTATATTTTGTTTATTTTTCCGCTCCGTGTTTTATTTACATAGCTTGAGCCCAAATTAAATTTTAAGCTGTTGATTTGCATTTTAGCATTTTGGCTTTTTAGCATTTTAGCCTTTTGCCAGTCTCAAGTTGACTTTGTTTGTCGAGACGTACAAAAAAGCGCCAAATTGCAGACTGATGAGCTGTTTATTGAACCCTGATTTGATTCAGCCAACAAACAGATAAACAATCTTTAGCTGGCTCATTAGTGTAGCTTATTTAAAGTAAAAGCAAATGCTCGCGCGCCCAACGTGGGGCGCTCATTAAGCAGCCCCACCCAATAAGCGCCTCGGCTCAGCAGTGGCCGGCGCACCCTGACAGAAACAAGTCATTAAAAAAGGTTAAAGTTAAACAAAGCTCAGCGTAAAATGGCGGCCGCCAGTTAAAAATGAATGAATTTTTATTCGGTTTCGGGCTGGTTTGCCGTTTTTCTTTATATTCGTTTAAACATTTTATTTTTTAATTTAAAATTTTTATTTTTCTGTTAATGAAATTAGGCGCAGGCAGCTGTTGTAGTAGCTGCCATGTCATACGAAGCATGAGCGCAAAGCACGTTAAAATTAAATTAGTTGTGTTCCACAAAAAAAAATCAAAAAAAGCACCGAAAAAAACCAAAATCAAATTTTGTACCTACTTTAAAGATACACCCGTACTTATGCATTACATAAGTGTGTTAGAGATGTGCTCGTGAGCATGTTAAATACTTTTAAATGTTGACTGACAATGAGTTGCACAATCTGCGTGTGAATTCCCATAATGGAATGCTCAAACTTAATTAAAGTCTATTGGGGTTTGCTGTTTAAATAACTCATGTTGCGGCATAATATATATAATATATTTGTTAAATAATTAATTTTTATGCAAATTAAGTGTAAGAAGTTTACAATGTTGTCTTAATTATGCTTAATTTAAGTTGTTCAATTCCTATTGAAGCATATTTTATCTATAGCTTTGATGGAAAGTTTATGTTGCCTACTTTTTGGGGCTCTGTATTTTCATTGTATAATTTATGCGCCAAATTAAAGTTTGGTATTCGTTTAAATTTTAATTGCTGCTTAAGCTGCTTTTGATAAAACTTATATTTTTTGAAGACTTGGGGCAGTTACGTTAAGAACTTTATCTTTTTCTGCCTGCCTTACCTACTTTATCTACTGCACACTTTTTAGCAAGTCTTTATGTTTTGTAAATATAATTTGCATAAAAACGTTTGGAACAAAGTAGTTAGGCTTCAAATTATTCCACCTCGTTTCGGTTTTCACAATTCACTTATTACGTCAAGTTATATAACTAAATTAAACTTCTAAACTTTGTCACAACGCATATTTTTCCATTACATTAAAAAGTTTTTTCGCTGTGACGCTGCTCAACAGCCGCTAGATGGCGCATGCAAATATTTGTCGCTAGATGGCGCAAGTGCAAGTTGTAGTTGAGTTTGTATTATATGTAAGAAAATTAATATAAAAGGTAAGGGTTTGTTTGCAAGCAAAACCAGCTTTTATTATTTATTTATTATAGTATAAATTAAATTAAAACTCAAAAGTTAGTACAGTTTCGTATTCTTTGGACGGTTGGCATTGTTGCTGAACGAGCTAGAGCTGTTATCATACGTAGCTAGTTTGTTTTTAAAGGTTTTTGAAATATGATGATCTAAAACCTTTTATCGGAAAACTGTATTTTTTATTCTTATATACATTTAGGATTTAGGAAAAGTAAAAACTACATTTTATTCAAACTTCTTAATAATAAAATAAAATAAAGGGTAATACGAGGCTCTTTTACAATTGCTCGTGAATTTGGAATGAGAAAATTCGCCATATTGCCTCGTTACTGCTAATGCAACGTCCTATTTGATATTGTGAAATTTCGTCATTCACATTGTCGGCTCTCACATCAAAAATCGCCATATCGCTTCCCTTATTATATTTGCAGATATATTTTATTGATTTTACTGAGTTGCAATACTCGACGTTAATGTGGGCTTTATACGTTTTTGATAATAATGGCGAAAGTGGAACAACCCAACGATTGTCAATTTCAATTTCTTGATTTTGCACTTTGATTGTGGTTGATCTGCCATTGTCTTTTGTTGATCTACGGCGATATAATGGGTATCCATCGTTGCCCATTACAATGTCCGAAGTCAATGCCCTTGGATATCTTTTGGAGCATTTGCCGTCGATCATGCATGGTGAAGTTAGGTTGAGCACACCACATGGTCCGTGGATCATATTCTTTGTGATAACCTCGAACGATTCTGGATCATTTGTTTGAACTGGGATTTCCGCCGATATCACATCATCAATTTCATCTGGTAGTATTTTCTGAACTATATATATATCTATATATCAATATGTGCGCATGAGGTAACCCTCTCTTACATACATCCAGCAGCGAACCTCTCCGAATACACTGCTTTTGATAATAAGCCGGAATGCTGTTTCATTGGGAAATTTCAGTGCTTGGCACTGATCACATACCTTGTTCATTGTTCCAATTACAACAGATTGATGCGAGCTATAATCGGTCGTATTGTTATATTCGAATGCAGCTCTGTGCAGATTGGATGCATTGCGCATTTGCCTGAATGTTCTTTGGATTAAATTCTGTTCTGCATGGATTTCATCTGATTGATTCTGATAATCCCATCCATTCATATTGTATTCATCTCGTTCTTCTGTTGTATGAGCAGAATGTGATCTTGCTTCTCTTAATCGATTCAACTCATTCCTTTGTAAACGTTGTTCCTCAGCTTCAGCTGTTCTTCGGGATGATTGCAATTGAGTTCTACGCGAACGACTGCCAATGTTACGTCTTTTTGGCGGCATTATGTGCAAATATTGATCTGATCATATGTATTTTACACAGAAATCAAAACATGAATCGTTTATAATTTTTGTGTTTCCTTTCGACAAAAACTATTAACTAAAAAATATTAGTTAATATGACAATGTAGTATTTTTTTAGTATTTTCGTCGCAATTTTGTTATATTTTCTCAACTTTATACCATCCTTGGACTTCCACGAACATTTCAAGACCAAAATTATCCAAATCGGTTCAGCCGTTCGTGAGTCTATAAGCTTCACAGGAACATAACATTGTGACACGAGAATTTTATATATAAGATTATTACAGATTTTTTTATCATTTTATTTTACGATTTTTATTCTCTATAGTATAATAGTTCAAATCATCAAAATTCTTTTTACGCTGGAAATTAAAATTTTTTAAATTTTATTATAAAATAATTTTTTTTATTAATCACCCGGGGAAACTTATTATTATATGTCAAGCTTTCCCAGATATTGTAAATTTGCAGGCATTACAGGTTAATAATGAAAATTAACAAAAATTGGTAAGCTTGGGATTGTTCATTGTGGATATCTGGAGGATGTCTAAACAGCATTTGAATCATTTTATTGAAATTTCATTGTTTAATGCAAATAATTAAAAAATCGTTTGTTGAGCAGGATAAATAATATTTTATAATTTACCTACAAAGTAAATCAATTTTTTTACATCGTTTTTATTATTGTAATTTTTTTTAAAACAAACATCAACAATGTTTATTTTTATTTTTTTTACTAGGTTCGCCAAATTGATTTAATTTATATTTACAATTAATAAAGGACGTTTAAAACCACATATTAAAAAAATGATAAATGACATATCAAAGGAACATACTTAAAAAAATACGAAATTTATATTTTTTTTATTTTATATATATTTTTTTTGAAATTGCATGATTTAAAGCAATTATTAATAAATCGTTTGTTGCGCAATATTAATATTTTAATAGTTACCTGCAAAGGAAAATTATATTTTTTATCGTTTAAACTTTTTAATATTGTAAAAATTTCTTTCCATTGACAAAAAAACAAGAATTTTTGTTCATATATTTAACAAAAAACCAATAAAAAATTCTTCTAATATTTTTTTAATATTGTTTCACCGAATTGGTTTGGATTGTATTCACGGCAAATAAAGGACGTATAAAAGCACGCATTAAAAATATGGTGATAGGCATATTTAAGAAACATACCTAAAAAAAAAATCGTATAAAAGCACGCTTTAAAAATAATGGTGATAGGCATATTTAAGAAACACCTAAAAAAAATCGATTTTTTTTTGTAAATGTGTTGGTTAATAAAATTACATTTTTTTTTAAGAACCCTTATGCCAACTTAGACTGAAAAAATAGGTCTCAATAATATTCAGTAGCTTAGTCCCAACTAAGTTAAAACGAAAAACACGTTTTTTTACTGAAATTAAAAAAAAAAATTTTTTGCCATATGCATCAATCAGTATCATTATTTTTCGAAAATCGCTGAAGGCAGTTTCTAGAAACTTATCCAGCTAGACCCTTTGAAAAATTTGATTCACTTAAAATGTGACCCATATCATATATATAGACAACTTTTTGGAGGAGTATTGGAAAGTAAGAGGAGAAACTTTCTACTTTGTCAGATATAAACTTATATTGGGTGCCTCTAAGAACGGGGAGCAGGATGTAGTTTTTCTGTAGGGTTCTCTCAATATATCCTGTAATTATCGGTATTACCAGGAGCCCCAACTTTGGCTGCTCCAAATAGTTCGAAATTTACACTAGAATGTGAAAATAATATGTTATTGAACTTTTTGGTTATGAAGGGAATTAAAGTTGTATTCTCCCAAGTTACCCCAATCCAATTCTGCCAACTTGATTTTCACTCAAGTAAATAAGTGCTAGCCATGAATGAAATATGGGCCTCATTTGAAGCACACAAAATGAATTCATCAACAAATTGGCAACAGAGAGCCTTGAATCGGTTTTAGAACTAAGCTGGCATAACTTGAATATGATAGAATATCTATTGAAGCACAGAGAAGGCTCAATTTTATGCCTAATTGCACTTGATTCAAGCTTCAACTGCAAATCTACCAAAGTACCACGCACCATCACCAACTAGATGAAGTCCATTTACACAAAAAAAAAATCCTCGCCACTTTAGAAATCAATAACCTTTTCGTATTAAAAAACCAAAAAGAAACAAAAAAAGCGTAAAAAGCTTATATAGCCTTTTGATAATAAATGCCTCAAAAAGCGCGTAATTGAAGTGAACATAAGAAAAACGTTTCTTTGTCGTGCGTGTTTTTTTCATTATTGACATCCTGCCCGCCTCTATTAAGAAGCTAAAAATATAAAAATATATATATATATGTATGTGGCTTGGTTGGGTTTTGGGTGTGGAACATGGAGCTGATTGTGCACGGCAGGGACATGGCTGGTTAATTTACGCGACAAAGTAATTTAAGCTGAAGGCAATGACAACGTAGAAGGCAGCCAAAGAAGACATAGACAAGGACAACACGCAGCAGAAGACATTTTGTTTTTCATTTTCATTTACGGCTATGCCTGTGCGTGTGTGTGTGTGTGTGTGTGGTGTGTGTGTTTGCATGCAAAAACCAATTTGTAAACAGAGCAAAAATAGCAAAATGGCGATAGCTCTCTAAGTGTGCGTGAGCAATAAAGCAAAGTGCAGCTCATACGTGAGTCACACGAAATGCTGCTTACTTCTATGTAGGTACCTCTGCCTGTATTTATTATGTACCTTATGTACATATACTTATATGTACCTCTGCACTCAATTGCTGTGTAGTCAAAGGGGGAAAACTTCCTTTGCCGAGCAGCCAAGCGGCGACAACAAATAGCTGTAAAGGGATTAAAATTGTTTGTTTGCAGGGCCAAAGTAAAGCTGCAGCTCCTGCTCCTCCTGCCACTGCTAACCAAATTGTTTTCACAAATCGTTAAAACAAAATCAAACAGCAAATAGCTTAAATGAGGCGAAAGCTATGCCAGCGAAAGTGACTTTATGCTGGGCCTACACTACGGCACAGTGTGACAAAATTTAGATTCACAGCGACACAGAGAAATTGGTGGGCATTGAATTTGTCCCAAAAGCTTGGATGATGAAGTAGTAAAGAACTACAACTTTATTCCTTGAGAAAGGCTGTTCGTGTTTAGGCCCACTCGGCACACTTTGTCACGCAATGCAGAAGTGCTTTACTAAAGAAAGCAACCCTAATAATAATGCAGAAATGCAAAAGTGCCCTCCAACAGCTCACATGAGTAAGAACAAATAACTGCTTACAAATGTCATATAGTAATGCGAGCTTTTTTGGTTAAAAAGGATATTTGTGGAAAATGTGCCATTCAAAATATCGAAGGGTAACTATGAGAAATTATAATAATAATCTCTATCTTGATTATTATAGTACTTATAGACTGCAAGATGTAGGAGTGTAGAGTTAAAACGGCTGGGCTGCTACAATTATATTAATTGTTGACATCCTGACTATATTGAAGTTACCATTGATGTATAGAATGGATATACCGTATGGTGGTACGGCCTATCGTCACATATGCAGCCCTTGTGTGGTGGCCCAAGAAACGTCAAAATGTGGCCATTAAGGAATGCAGCAAGCTTCAAAGACTAATATGCATATTTCTCTCGGGAGCTATGCGTTCCTGTCCGACAGCTGTCATGGAGTCAATCCTTGGACTCACACCACTGCACATTTTCATCAAAAAGTCAGCCATGCAGAGTCTTCTACGTATCCAGATCACATCTGGACTCTTAGCAAGTGACACTGGTCATGCCGCATTTATATATTCCCTTCCTGACGTATAGATCTGCTCTAGATCAAATCTCATGATCACGGAACTTTTACATTCTAAAAAATTTAGATATCTATTCTTCCAAGTCGGGAGACTATGGGCTGATGGCAGCCCCTGTGGAAACCTCCGGTGGCAACAATGGTTCACGGATGGGGCCAAAACTGAGCAGAGTGTAGGCTGTTGAAATCGTCTGGCACCAACACCAGAATCTCTAAGCGCTATGGGCATCTGGCCCAGCGTCTTTCAAGTTGAAGATTCATGCCATAGAGATCTGCGCCCTAGGTATCCATCTCAAGGGAACTAGAGTGACCAAACATACGTATTTGTTCAGAGGGCCAAGCTTCTATCAAGGCATTGTCATCCTGGAGCATCGCCTCTAGATTGGTTAAAGAATATCATAACCACCTCCAAACCCTGTCCGCCCGGAACAAAGTTGTGTTTTGTTGGGTGCTTGGACATTCGGGAGTTGATGATAACACGAATGGGCTGCTGGACAATCATAGCACGAGAGGACTGCCTCCACCCTGACTACATCTTCTGCGCTGTTTTGCCGTAGTGCTTGGTCCACAACCTCAAAACCATGATCAAGACCAAATGGGCTTGGCAGAGCAGAACATAGGAGACTACTGGTTGCATACCTATCGTACTCTTCAGAGTGCAGGCTCTGTCTAGAAGACGATGAAACCAACAGACATATTCTCTGTGACTGTCCAGCGCTGGTATGGGACAGAGCCTGTCACATGGGAGAGGAACGGATTAGTACCTTCCATCTTAGGTCAATACCAACAAAAGACCTACTGCTATTCATGCGGAAAGTGGAAAGTCTTTTGCTTTAACTTAGGTGTATGGTACACGAGAATAAAGGCCCAGTGGTCAAAATTTATTCATTGCAATAAATATTCCAATGGACTATGCTTGGAAGAATCTTGTTCTTGTGAGAAATATATATGTATCAGCAAAACTGATTAACTCATACTTCAGAGCAGCTTTAAAAAAAGTTGGATATTTCTCCATGAAATTGAACACATTTTTTAAAATTCTTTCTCTTCCATGTTTTTGAAGGATTCAGGTTTGAGAAATCCGAAAAGTGAGTTTATCTCATCAAAACCTTTGGCCCTTTCTTGTAACTCACTGCAAATTCTGTGCAGAACTTCAAAGTACAACAATGCGATGTTTCGTTGCCATATCCAGTCGTTGCATAGTGATCGGAAAATCCGAATTATTTCATCCCATTTTCTCCCATTGAGATTTAGCTTTCAAAACGAAAGAAGTTTCTTCGATATCTTCCAATGGCACAGCACACTGTTAATCTTGTGTCAGAGTTGGTCTCAAAAAGTTCAAGTTTCAATTCTTCCAGAAGTTGGATGCCGAAAGATTTTGCATCTTGAGACAGATTTTTGCTTTTTTCTAAAAGGTTTTCCCATCGCCTATGAGACTGTAAGAACTAGTTTTTTCGGGGAAAAAAAAAGCATTGATGGATGATAAATAGAAGTCTAGAAATTCTCACAAATCCAATTCCGGCATAAACGGCTCTGAAATTTTTCAACGTTTTGTTGGCTGTTGTAATTTTCATTGGTTAAAATTGTACATAAAATTAACAAATTATTTGCCAATATAGGAAATTAATACAGACAGTTCTTTTTTAAAGCTAACAATATTAAAAATTAATTCAAAAACATACATAACATGTGTACCGTGTAATTTTATTTACTTTTGATTAACTTTTTGTTTATAATATGAAAATTATTTTCATTGATATTTAAAATAGTTCTTTAAATGTCATGCATTATGTATGCAATTTCAACTAATTTTCCTAAAATTTAAAATGAGAGTAAAATGTTATTTGAAAAAAAACAAAGATTTTTGTAGCTTTTGACCTTAAATAAAAGGAGACGGAGTCATGATACTCGTTGTTACTTTTAAAGCTGATCTTGAATTGATAAAACGATTAGTCATGTCATATTTAAAACTAAATATTTTTTGATTCCGAAGAGTTATGCCTATTTGTCATTTGCCATTGTAATTGTCAGGGAATGTTTAGTATGGCGAACATGCGAGGTATCATCATAAGCATAACTTCTACAATTTGAAGATTTACGCACTTTTTATTTTTCTAATTTTTGTCAGTGAACTTATACTTTTTTTTTAGGGTGGAAGATCACTTCTGAATTTTAAAATTAAAAATGAAAAAAAAATAAAAATAGAATTTCTTGAAAAAACACAATTTTTTATTTAAATTTGTATAAAATATAATTTTTGTTAAATATTTTATCTATCATTGTTTAAAAAATTTGTGTCAATATCTTTATTCGTTTAAGAAATATGGTTTGTCAAAGAAAAGTCTAAAAATAAAAAACCCAGTTTTAACTTATCGATAACTCCATGAATAATCGGAATTTTGCAATAAAATTTTATGTGGTTTTTATTGGCTCTACCAAATATGAAAAAAATTATTAAAGAAGGTCGGCGGAAAATAGGCCCGATTCACTTATTTTCATCGATACATATATTATTAAAATTATTTTTATATTCTTTACAAAATGATTGTCTGAAAAGCTCAATAAATTTTTTTTATATCTTTGCATGCGATTTTCTCTATTTATTTTTAGACTTGTCAGTATGTTATTGTCCCAATATCCTTGTCAGCCTTAGCAATAAAATGCCAAACGTCACAAATTGTTGCAGTTGTCTTTGAGCCAAAGTTGTTTTTACGAGCAAACAAATAAAATATTCTTTTATTATTATAATATAATATATTACAATCAATTTTTGCACGCTCAACATTTAATGCTTATTCCTTTACGACATTGTCACACACATGTCTTATACCATTTTATGACGTCACTGAGCGTCACAGTGTGCGCCAGTGTAGACTAAGCATCAAATTAAAAAAGGCGCGCACCTGTGCCGTGCTCTCTCTCAATGTGTGCTCTGCTCTGTTTACCTCAAGTCAAACAAACACTCAAACATAAACACACACTCACACCAGCGCAGTTCAAACAAAGCGATTACGGCTGCCACCATGCAAAGGTAGACGACAACGACCAGGACAACGCGCTGAAGGACACTCATTCACATAGACACACACACACATGCACACACGTGCTTTTTAAACATTTCATTCAGTTTCAGTTGAATTCGGTTTTAAATGCGCTTAAGCTCAGTTGGCAGCGAGTTTTCTGACACATTCTGAAAATCGTTTACGAAAATTAAGCCTATTCGATGCGTTAAATCGATATATAAATGTCCTTTTGCCCTTTTCTTTTGGGTGATTACTATCAATTAATAATGAGCCTTTTATTTGGCTTGCTTACCTTTGACCTACAATAAGGCCATACTTTTTAAACAAACGATTCTGTTTCTGTTTTCAAGTTTTTTTTTTTGACGCTTCCAATGAACTTGGCAACACCTTGAGGCGGTTACGTTGGCCTTCTTAGTACTTTGGTTTTTTTTAGCTCGGTTTGTTGAGGAAAATTTGTTGTATTATTGTTTTTCCAACTCTCATTTGGAGAATTGCACAGATAATTTGAACTTGGACTGAAATTTTGTTAACTAAAAAATTAAGTAGAAATAAGTACGTCATAGCTCAAAAGCCGCCATTTTGGAAAAATGCTTTTGAAGTTTTCAATCGACTCCACCAATTTAAGCAAATATCAAGATCAAAAACTGAGCATTTAAAAAAGACACCTAATCAAGATGGGCGTAACTTGTAGATTAAGCGAACATCAAAAGGACTCCCCATCCTAGCTAAAAAAGAAAAATGTCAATCAACAGGCTATATAGTATATCCAAACAGCAACATGCTAGCTTATTAGGTTCTTAAAAAATAATATGCCAAGCATTTATTTAAGCTTAGAAAACAAAAATTTTGATTGCAAGCCTCAAATTCAAAATGGCGTCTACATTACAGCTCTTATTGGCTCATAACGCCAGAAATGTCTCTATTGGCTGGCGCTCTGCCAACGCAATACCAATGCAACTTTTATGAATGAAATGCCGGTCTGCAGAATCCCATACTCTAGGTCCTTAAGAAAAAGATTTTTTCCTTTTTTTTTTCCTTGATGATTTAAGCATTTGGAGCACTCTTATTATGCACAGCATCTGCTGCGCTCACTCGCACTGTTGACTTTTGCTCTTAATGAGATTGAGTTACATCACATCGTAAACTATCTGCAGTTTTTGTTTTATGACAGGCTTATAAGGATATTATTTTATTAAGATGCCTGTGTAAGTACCTCTGCAAACGACTTGAGCCATATGAGCAAAAAAAGTCCAGAAATTTCAATAAATTTTATGCGAGTTAAAAAGTAGGCCATTACTTACTTATTTTGGGTAAATTAAATTATATCTTTGAATAAAATTGTTAAATGGGTCGACGTAGATTTCCTTTGTCTTTCTATTCTATTGACCTAAAACTTTCTTTACGGTAACAGGGCTTAAAAACATAGCAAAACGGTCTTCAAACAACTTTATTGATCGTCAAAATTTTATAATTATCTTTGAAGTGAGTGTCTGACCCATTTATGTTATTTGAGTAGGTTGAACCCATTCCGATATTCGTGAAAGTATAAAAATATTCCTATAAACAATAGGCAAAGTTAACCCAATTAAATAAGATAGGTCTTGGGTCACCGTTTTTAATAAAAAGTGGCGTACGCTGCGTATAATTATTATTACTAAGTATTGAATAAATTTCACAAAAACTCTGTCAGTTGTAGAGTATCTTAGCTATACTTAGCTAAGTCGTAAAGTCTGTGCATGTCCATCAGCATTCACATTCATTCTGAAATCATCTTCTTACCTCAGTTCTACAAATATTTTCAATCATGATCAATTTATTTAACACTATTTAACACTAGCTTAAAATGAGTTTCTTCGGAGAGTTTTCCTCTGAATCCGATGTTCTCTTGAAAAATTCAGATTTTGATCCATTCAAGCAATTAAGGATAGTGTTCAAAGAGATTCCCTCCAGATCCCATGTTCCCTTGAACGTGACCGCATCTTACTTCTCATATAAGAATATAGTATATTTAGTTGCTATACTGAAATATGGTAATATTCTCATTTTTACACGCATAAGCAGATAAGTATAGTCTTGGGAGAGATACTCCAAAGCCGATGTTCTTTTGAACGTGAATTTATCTTCGTCTTCAAACATGAATATTTATTCTAAAGTTATCTTCGTATCTCATTTCGAAAAATATATTCAATCTAAAGTGCGGCTTTAAATTCACAATAGCTAAAAAGGAGTGTTTTTGAAGAGATTCCCTCCAGATCCCATGTTCTCTTGAACGTGAACTCATCTTACTTCTCATATAAGAATATAGTATATTCAGTTGCTATACTGAAATATGGTAATATTCTGATTTTTACACGCACAAGCAGATAAGGATAGTCTCCGGAGAGATTCCCTCCAAAGCCGATGTTCTCTTGAACGTGAACTTATCTTCGTACTTGAGTTTTCATACACGAATATTCATTCTAAAGTTATATTCGTATCTCATTTCTAAAAATATATTCAATCTAAAGTGCGGCTTTAAATTCACAATAGCTAAAAAGGAGTGTCTTCGGAGAGTTTCTCTCCTAAGCCGATGTTCTTTTAAACGTGAACTTGTCTCCGTACTGTATGGTAAAAGGTCACGCTGCGTATACGCAATATTTTTATGTGTTGATTAAACACAAAAAATCGTTCTTTCAAACAATAATTTTGTGAAAATTCTACATTAAAGAGTTTTAATAATAATATAGCCAACAAAAATTACAAGATTTCTGGGCTAAAAAGGAACAGTATTGCAAAATGTATAAAACTCTGCGTATACGCAATATTTTTATGTTTTAATTAAATTTCACATAAAATTCTTCCTTTTTATCTAGACAAACCCACAGCGATAGCCTACCCAGTATTGCAATTTTAAAGCAACATTTCGTTTAAATTTTACAATTAAAGAGCATTACATTATAGCCTGAACAATATCACAAGATTTCTGGCCTAAAAGGCAGCAGTATTGCCAAAAGTATTTAATGCTGCGTATACGTAATATTTACATATTTTAAATAAATTTGACGCCCTATTCTCCCAATAGGAGTTAAAGTAACCTATGTATAATAAATAACTTTCGCCAAATACCCTACATTTATAGAGTATCCAAGTTACATCTAAAAAAGCCCATCAACACTTTCTTCCTGTTCCTTTTTTTAGCACAACGTGTGTCAACTAATCCGCTGTATCTCAATATTTTTACACCGGCCAGCCATTGGCTTTCAGTCAGAGCCATTGTCGCTGTCATTGACATACACCAAACTCACACACAGCCACCACCATTCAAATAGACTCACTACGAATAAATATGCTGTCTACAATAGCAACAACAACAACAGCAACAACAGCGACAACAACAAAAGCTAGGCATTTGTACATGCAAAGTCACTCAATTGATTTTCAGTTGCTCGTTGTCAATTATCTGCAGCTTTGTCTGTATTTGTTTGCCTTGCCATTCAGTGTGGACACACTTTCAGATACATTACAATACACTCACACACGTGCGCACAAGTTATGTACATCCCAATGGGTACGATGTAAGGACATGGCTTGACTGCAGCTTTTTGCGAATGTCCTTCGACTGTTTGGCCACTTGGCGCACTTGTCGGCGTACTTGAATTGTTTCAAGGACACCAATCGCTGCCAATGCACACACATACACCAATGCTCATTCCTTAAGTCCAAGGGTGTGTGTGTGTGTGTGGCTATTGTTGTTGTATGCAATTCATAGCTCATAAATATAAATCAGCTGTTCTTATGATTCATTGAGTAAAACTCGGCAATGTCGTCAACTACCAAGTCACTGCGTGTGTATTTGTCTGCATCTGTGTGTGTGTGTAGGACATGTGCATGCAACTGTGTTACTATGCAGGCAAGTTTTGTTGTATACTTTTGCTTTTTATTTTTGTTTTTATTATTTTTGAAAAGCAACTTTTCAATTCCATTAAGGTTCAGCGGACCCTTTACCGCGCCAGCAGCACTCCATCAAAGAATTTCTACCTTGGCAAAAAGCCAAGCGCCAAAACTCACTAGCCATGACTGCGTGTGGGCGGCAGTGGCGTGGTAAGAGGGATCGCTCCCACAATGTCTAGAAAAATTAAGCTGAAGGTTTTGAGAAGACGTAAACAATTCAGAAGGGCAGTTTTGAGCAACAGCATTTTTGTTATACCCTCTTGCCCTAGGCTGAGGGCAATTTAATATGTCTAAATTCGAAATTGAGGCGAAAGTATGGTTGGCTGGGACACACCTTACGTAAGCCTATCGACGAAATGTCACATAGAGCATTGGAATGGAACCCCCAGGGCAGAAGGAACCGCGGACGTATATAAAGTACATGGCGGAGATCAGTAAGGAGAAAGACGAACAAATCTGCCAGTAAACTTCGAGCAGTAGCACGAAATAGAAATAATTGGAAAATTTTTGTAGATAGACTAAGTTCTTAAGTTTTTATATTTTTAGCACATGCCATTATTATTAATTATAATCGTTATAACGAGTCTCGATTAGAACATATTCAGCGGTCCATAGAAATGCTTAGACCTCGTTACCATGTTAGCCCCTTTATACTTATGAAGGCAATGGGTCGCACTCTCTTTTGCGCAATAGAATTTAACGTGCTTCATAATTAACTTATCCTTTCTGTATACATATTTATAAGAGTAAAAATTACAGAGCCTCACAAAAAAAAATCGGCCTTCCTTAGTCACTTATTCTTAAATGGCCGCGACGCGTAGCTTGTAGATGAAGTAATAGTCAAATTTTACAATTGCGCCTGGCGGATAGGCAACAGTTTTTTTCACGCCACTTTTTGTTATGTATTGAAAGAGTATTTTACGTATGTTACCGCCTAAAATCTTTTAAAAGGTACACCAAAGTGAGTGTTGTGGATCTCAGATTCGGGTTCAGCGACCCCGAAAACATATAGTAAATATAGTCTGTCCTCCAGACCCGAAATAGTATTTTTATGTGTGGCTGTGTTATTATTCCATTATTCTTATATTTTTTTATGGAGTCCCATAAGCTTTGTTACTCTCAATATAAAGAATATCCACAGCTCCCTATTTATATCAATTACTTTCATTGAATACATCCAAAAACATGTCACCACAAGGCAGATATCACCGTTTGCAGCTCCTTTTTTTAAAATATTTTCAATAAAATAATTTACTTAAATATAATAATAAAAAGTATTCATAAAATATAGAGTCATATTATTTAAGAATAAGTTCATTACTTATTCAAATAAAGAACAAGCAACTCCTGAAGCCATCGAAGGCAAATTAGTCTGATCTGTAAAATCATAAAATCTTAACAAGAAGGAAGACTGAAGTATCTAGATTAGTTTTTTTTGAGATGATATCTGCAAAAATATATTTGGGTGAAAATTTTCTCACTGCACACTTAAATTTTTCAGAAGATTGTTTACGTTCTTAACATTTTTAGCATCTCTTGTACTATCTACGGCACACAAAATGAAATTTGATATTTTACAATGGCGGAACTAAAATGGCTGCCAACAATTAAATATACATTTTGGTCTTATTCTCAGAAAATCAAATTCTGTCCAATTCAAATACTGTTGAGGTAGCTTAAAATTTCAACATGTAGAACACAAAAATAAAATATATTTTATTGTGATTGAGCAAGAGTTAGATTAGCATCTAGATTAGTATTTTTTGATGTGATATTTGCATAAATATATTTGGTTGAAAAATTTCCCACAGCACACCTCAATTTCGCCATCACTTTTACTACATGCGAAATTTGATATTTTAAAATGGCGTAGCAACAATGGCTGCCAGCAATTAAATATCCATTTTCAATCTTATTTTCAGAAAACCGAATTTTTTAGCTATGTGCCATTCAGATACTTTAAGGTTTTATTTAAAAATAAAAGAAATAAAATGGCAACCGGAAATCACAAAAATTCATTATTGTGATAAGAGCATGAGTTATTTATGGTGTCAGAAAGTAACGTATACAAGATACTCGCCGTAGTGTAAAATCATTAAATATTTAAAAAAAAAATAAATATAATTTAAAAAAAATATATTAGTTGAAATTTTAGTTATTATAAGTATGATAGTAAGAAAAGGAGTAGCTTCCATAACGTAACGCCACAGTCGAAAGTTAATTTTTTGGAAGAGAAAATATAATTATATTTTTCATACTTCCTAATTTTAATTTTAGAAAATTTAGATTTCCTCTTAAATACGTAGCCGATCTGCCAATAAAGACAAGAACAATTTTATCATTAAATAAGTTAGATAAAAGATAGTTTGGTAGTAGAAGTTAAGTCTGATAAAATTATCCCCATGGAAATTTTTTTTCTAAAGCTATTAATAAATATTATGAAAAAAAAATTATTCAAATATAACATTGAAAATAAAACTGTTTTGATAAAAGTCATAGATAAAAATTATAGCCATCTATAATCTCACTTACACGAAGAACGCCAATACTTAAAAAACGTTATTTTGCAGAAAATGCATTTAAAGTTTTCTTCAACTATTTCTTATAAAAATCGTTGAAATACATTTTTTATTCTCTTTTCACAGGGAAAGTATTTTTGATATCGATATGAAATTTTACCAAAATGCACAGTTTTTTATAAAGAATAAGTCTCAAAAATTCGGTCAAAAATTGGAGACTTTCGATAAGCAAAACAATTATGGAAACCAATTTTATTACATCGAATTTTTTCAAAGATTTAACTTAGAATAAAATAAAAAATATTTAAACAACTTTCTTTTAACTTAGAAGTCGAAAGTTGTCTTCACTATGGGTGAAAAATAAACACAATAATTTTTATGGTCTTTATTTAACTACAAAGAAACAAAAACCAAATCGGTAACTCCTAAAAATGAAATGGTTAATCTTATTTTTATCGTTTTATTGTAGCAAATATCCACTTAGGACTAAGCAGACTATATGCGGCATCCCCCAGGGGTCAACCGGTTTAACCCAACCTAACCTATTGTAACAAATAGAATTGAAGCCTTAAAATAAAAAGATATATTCTCATTTAATCCTATGACTTCTTCAGAAGCATTGGGCCTTAAAAAGATAGAAATTTTAAACTTATTTTAGATTTAATAAGATAAGCTTGTTATAAAAGTGAAAAAATGAAAAAATTTCCGTATTTTTTGACATGTTGGAAAATATCGTTCACAATAAGCATGAATAATATTTAATTTTTGGTATACATAATCATTGAATCAGATTTTCGGCAAAAAGAACTTGATATTATATAAGTCGTTATTATATGAAATATCATCGTTCCTTATAGCTGCAGGCATATAAAAACTGCTCCAAAATTACAAAACAAAACTACAAAACAATACTCTGATTAGATGACAATATTTTACAAGTCGGGTTTGACGAAATTAAAAAAAAGGGTTGACTCATTATCATTATTTTTTATTGCCAAATTATGAAACTAATCCTTTCAGCCGCAACTTTAATTTAGGGCACTTTCTAAGGGATGATAATTATATCTTTGAGGGTAGTTTAAGTTTCTAACTTCGTATAACAAAAATTATGAGAAAATTAATTATTATTATTTCTTAGTTTTTTGCATTTGTTGGCTCCAAACAAGAACTCGCTTTCAAGATCGGAGGGATTAAAATAGTCCACAATCTTGTTGAGATTCAAAAACCTCATTGAACAAGCTTTTAATAAGTTTATGTCAATTAAAAGCCAGTTTAGTGTTGAACAAAAATCCTAGAATTTCAAATACTTTCACCCTACTAAGAAAGAAATCAGCAAGCTTATAATGATAATCGGATTATAGACAGATTTATTATAGGGGTGACTATTTATATGACTTTCATTCGCCCCCATAGCAAAATGCTGTCAACGTCACTGGTATGTCCTGTACGTGTTAATGTGTGTGTGTATGTGTGTGCATGCATTAGTGTGACCGTTGTGTACAGTACTGTTGCGTTTTGTTGTCATTGCCAACTGTCATTGGCCCACTTCAACACACACACACACTCAGACAAGTAAATATAAACATTTTTATTTCTTGTTCTTATTTTTGGCAGTAGTCTTCCCTCCATCCATCCAACCACTCAGAAACAACAAGCGTAAAACTGAAGCCCGTTGAGTGAAATTTTCTAGGCGACTTTACTTTTCTTTTCCTTTGAATTTCCCACTGCTTTGCTTTTTTCTTGTACTTTTTTTTATTATTTTTTACTACCCCCGGCCTCGAGTACTCTGTTAATGTCCAAAAATAAAGCACGCAAGACTCGGCCTGGGTCAACTTTATGACACAGCAGAAACAACATTAGCGACACTTTCAGGCCAATTAAAGGTCATTTCACAGCTACTAAGGAATGTCAGGCATGTGCGGAATGTGCGTGGAGTGCGCCGGATTGCGCCTGGATTGCTGTGTGTGCTCATCTTTTAGAGACGGACGGCGGCGGCAGAGAAAGGCACATAAATAATGTATAAGCCGTAATCTACGACATAATGCGTTGGCAAATTGCTGAAGGCGGCGGCAACTGTAACTGTAACGGACACTTGTCTAAATTTTTTATATACCTACATCTTAAGGGCGCGTTGGGCCGCAAAAAGTTTAAAGACCGGCGCTGTCCCAATGCCCTTTAGGTAATAAAAAATGGCGGCAAGACCGACGTTTATATATATGTATGTACAGGAAAAGATATATAGACACATGCTAAAAGGGGGAAATAAAATTATAATACGTGCTGTTGCCCCAGGGCGTAGGCTACTTTGGAGAACTGTTGCTGTTTTTGTTGGCGTTGTTGTTGCTGTGGTTATGACTGAAAGTGGCCACTGAGAGTCCTTTTTTATGAGCGCTTTGATTTGTTACATTTGCAGGATTCAACTTTTTTGGGTACTGACAAAAGCCAATGTCAAATCAGTGGAGGATACACACACGGGGACACAATCACTGAGAGAAAATGTCAATAGAACTTTGGTCTTAATAGTGGAAAATTCTTTCGAGGAATAGAGTCTGACTGCAGGTCGATTGATACACATTTTTGGAGAGGTTGTGTTTTTGAAGCAAGGAGTGGCTTGGACATTGGCTCAAAGTCTGAAGAGTACGTGGGGTGGAACGACTCTGGTGTTGGTCAGAAAGTGATGAGCAACTGACGCGCTAATAGTCTTTGGCAAGTTATATCACTCAAACACTGTTAAACGGCTCATAATAGCAATCCCGGAAGCGTTCTCAATCATCCAAGGGTCTCCGTCAATGTTTTTCGCTGATCGAAACTTTTATTCATCATATTGTAGTTTAAATAAAAAAACATGTTTTTCCTCGGCGGCTATAAAAATAGAATGGGGGTTATATGATAGACCAGTTTTGATGAAAGGCATAATACTTGAACTTATTTTGAATCCCTCTATAATACCGCAATGAAGAAATAAATAAATCTGGCATGGTATGGAAAAATAAAATATGCTTGTTTTCCGAGAACAAATTAAGAGATCTAATCTGTAAGTTTGGTAACCCTAGCTTTCGATTTTCAAGATCTAGGCCTTTAGACAGACAAACGGACGGATGAACGAATAGACAGACACGTCTTAATTAAATGGTTGTGCCGTCCTCAATATACTGGAAGGGGCATAAGATGGATCACCGAATTCTACCTCCCTATGGTACAGGGTATAGGTTAGTAGGCAGCTCAGATAGTGACTGAGATAACACAGTCTAATTGTAAGAGAGGAAAGAAAGAAATTGTAGAAAGGAAGCGATTGTGGAGGAGGAGTAGAAACAAAAGAGCATCCCTAATCGCCTAAGTCTCCCATGTTGCGGAACCATTTTGAGGATTCAACAAAAGCAGCCAGATCCACTATAGATGCATAGAGTAGAGTACCCAGATCCTCAGAGAATGGTTTGCCCAGAAAAAGGGTTCATCTTCTAAGCAACGCCGAGCAGTTGCAAAACAGGTGCTGGATGCTTTCTGCCTTTTCCTCAACTTCGCAGCTGCGGCAGATGGGGAACATGCAACCTCTCAGTCACAAAGCCTATGGTCAGTGCCTCGTTGCAACTCCTCCCACCATCCTTGTCCTGTTTATATGGAAGCGTAGGAGTTCATGCTTTCACTTAGGATTATATCTCGACCAGAGTGCTCGAGAAATGCGACAGCTGGACACCGTTCAATTCTCTTTCCGCCAGAGCTCTAACCATCTCCTTGGTTTGCGATACGATGTCCGTAATCGATAGGTTAGCTGCCAGCGCTGAGCCATTCCTGCCGCAGTCATCCGTACTCAGGTACCCGTAACCCAGCAGAGGGTGATTGACAGGTGATGGATACGGTTAAGCGCTAGAGTCGTGTTACGTATCAGATTACTCTTTATAGTATCCGATGACAGGGATTCAGAGTATAAAAACAAATAAAAATTCTAAAGTTTACGCTTACTTTATTGAAATTAAATAAATGAAGCTTCCAATTAAAGAGTTTTGATTTGGGCATTGACCAACAAAACACAAACAAGATGGAAATTTTTAATTAAATTTAATAAAGCTTATTTTATTATAAAATTCTGTTATTTTTAAGTCTTCCAATATTCTGCCTATAGAAAAATCGGAGATTCAGCAATCTAGCTTAATATTTATACAAATTTTTTCCAGTGTATGCCAACACAAATAATTACACACTTACTTGACTTGACAATTTCTTGTCATTTAATGCTTTTCAAAAATAAACTTTTAAGAACTGTTTAAATTGGGCCACACGAGCTCTATTCCTGCTGTTTGTCTCCAATGTCCTTGACTTTGCTGCTGACATTTTTAGAATAATGCATTTGTTTTAACAACTTTTGGTCCACACACACACACACGCACACAGTTCGTGGTCTAAAAGTTAACATTTGTTTGACAATTCTAAATGTTTTCTTTTGATTGCTCTACAGTTCGTTAAGCTCTTTGTCTTTTGCACTCGCCTTTTTCTCTCTTCCTTAATTAAAGCCCGCTATAAAGTTTAAGGCCATGCAAATTAATTAAAAGCAATTAATGCGCCTTGCTGGGCAGCAGCACATGTCGTCCCAAGCGGCGTATGCGTAATGTGTTATGTGTTATGTTTATTTTCAACTACCTCTTTACTCTTTTTCGTTGTGTTTTGCTTTGCTTTCATTTAGCGCCACGTTCGTATTTTTTTAATGGTTTTTAGCGTGTTGTGTTTTTTTTTTCTCTTTTAATTAGCGCGTGCGGCTAACCAATGTGACCACAAGAATTTTATGGGGTTTCACTCTCTCTCACTACGCACACTCACCATCCCTTTTTTTCACTCTATACAGCCTTGCTCCTGGCGCATAACATATGAATAAAAACTTTTCGTAGCATACTTTTTTGCGTAATTCGCATAATATTTCAAAAACGTTTTATGCTAATTTTTTGCAGCGTATGAAAATGCACACACGCACAGGACACTCCGTGACAATGGAATAAAAGCATAAATAAATATTTTTTTTTTGTTAATAATATTTTTTAAAGTAATTTTTTATTTAATAAAATTTATGTTAATATTTTTAATAAAATTTTGTGATATTTTTTTTTAAGTTTTTTAACAATAATAATTTTTCGAAGCGATTTAAAATCTGTTATTCTATATTATTCTCTTTTTTCTACTAACTTCATTAATTATTAAATTTATTATTAGACATAATTTTTGGTACTTTTTATTTAAGACAAAAGATTTGGTTTTAATTTGCATTTAGAAATAAAATATTTGTAAATCTAACATTTTTTGTGTAAAAACAAAATAATTGTATATTATTAATGCCTTGCATTAAGTAAAGCCAAGATCACATCACCACGTGGTACGGTTAGAGGAGAATAAAAAAACGACTGCTTCACTGGGAGCAGACACCAGGGCTTAAACAGTCAAAAACCCTCCTCTCTAACTACAACCGGTGGAGGTTTAAAGTCATGATAGCGCACGGGAAAAACACCGTGAGAATTATGACTGGCCTTCTGACGGGACACTGAAGGCTACGCAGCCACCTCACCAAAATTGGCATAGTGGATAGTGAACTGTAGCATAGATAAAGAAACTTCTTCGCACATATTAGTATGTGAATTTATGGCAATCGCCGGTAAAAGAAACAAGCTCCTGGGCATGAACGTTCTCCCACCAGAGACCGTTGCTACTATAAGTCCGAATAAAATTCTGCAATACATGCAGGCCTTAGGACTTTTGGGAGAACTTTAAGCCATGAAGGTGGTACAATAGATCCACCTGGGTCGCAGTACATTTGTCCCAATCCCAATAATAATAAATAATGCCTTGGATAACGTAGCCTCTTTTGGAAGTCCCGAACACTTAAAAGATTCTTCCTTTCTACAGGCCAGAAGAATAATCTAGCTTTGTTAGTAAAACATTTCTAACCAATTGTTTCTATATCTATATCAGTTAACAAAAATAATTGATTTCGTAACATTTTTTTAAGCTTGAAAAGGATATTTTTCTAGTAATTATCTTT
The DNA here is from genome assembly GCA_037043745.1 of Chymomyza amoena. Taxonomy (NCBI): domain Eukaryota; kingdom Metazoa; phylum Arthropoda; class Insecta; order Diptera; family Drosophilidae; genus Chymomyza; species Chymomyza amoena. The sequence continues at coordinate 278,459 of JBAMAX010000134.1, forward strand.
TATTGACAGTTGTTCTATTCAAGTGCCCTAAGGTGTATGAGTATTTACCAACACTGATGCAACACAAAGGCGAAAACGCGGCAAAAGCAAATGCACGCCTGTTTTATTTTATTTTATTTTACATATATGTACATAAAGAATTTTTTTTCAATTTTGACCGGGCCCAAACATTTTTGTGGTAGCTTGAAAATAAAATTTTATACACACAACACACACACTGCACCACACGCACACACACAAAAGTTTCAACGGCGCATGCAAATTTCAACTATGTTTCAATGGCAACCACTGGCAGTGCTTTTCATTTCAGGGTTTTCCAGCCACCATTTTCTCGCTGTTGTTGTTTTTGTTAAAGTTTTTTGTTCTTGTTGCGTTAGCGCCATAAATTTTTGGCCATGTTTAAGAAAGTTTCGTCTTACAAAAACACAAACAACAACAAACGACTACAACAAATTAATAAAAAAATCTGTGTAGCGCTTAAGTTGCCGTCTATATGCATAGTTGGTATCCCCGCGCTTTTTAAATACCCCCCTCTGACATGCTCCTAACTCTAGACACATTCCTCCGCGCGGTTGCTCCCTCTCATCCACCACATTGGCACTCATTTAAGTTGAGCGGCTGCTTCATTTCAAATCCTGTGTCACTGGCAAACATTTTTTGATGAGTGTTTGCCCATCCGCTTTACGCTTTTCCTTTGCCACTTTCATTTCATTTTCTTATCTGAGCATAACTGTGTTTATACGTAACAGTAAAAGGCGATTTGGGAGTTAAGTTTGGTTTTAAAAATAAAACCAGAATAGCGTCTATGAGCAGCTGCTACTGAGAGCTTTTCTACTTCCGCAAAATGAAGTACGCGTACGTGGACGAGGGTACTTATAAGAGAAGATAGGATAGGATACTTGTTGCTCTGTTACATGCTCTGGGCAGTTCTGCAAACTATTTTCTTCCGAGGATAAGGAACATAAAATTAAACTGCCTGACTAGTTTAGTTTTGAGAGCGTATGTTATTAAGTCAAACGCTGCACTCATACAAATTTTTATGACATTTTTAATTAGTTTACAAAAAATAGATGTATTACAAGAAGCTTAAAATCCAAGAACTTCCTTCAAACTTCAATTTAACGGTGCTCCCATAGATTATTTTGTAAAGATGGCAACCATAATATATCAGCAGTTATCATGAAATTATTTTTTGATATTTATATCAATTGAGATTATCATCGTCATCGTATGGCCATTACAACCCGCTCTCGTGTTACGGCCGACCTCAGCAGCTCTCGTCAGGCGCCTCTGCTTTGCACGCGCCTTCTCCAATTAGAAATACCAAGGGAGGATAGGTTCTCCTCCACTTGATCTCTCCATCGGAGTCGTGGTCGTCCCCTCCGTCTTCCTTCGTCGGCTTTCGCTTCGAGCATCATTATCCATACGTACGACATGGCCAAGCCAGCGCAGACATTGTATTGTAATACGCTGGACAAAATCTATGTCGTCGTAGAGCTCGTACAGCTCGTGGTTCATCCGTATGCGATAGCCTTCCTCAAAACGTACGGGACCGAAGATTTTGCGTAGAATTTACACTCAAACACCCCAAGAGCAGCTGCATCTGTCCGTGACACAACCCATGCTTCTGCGCCGTATATGAGCACGGGCAAAATGAGCGTCTTGTAGAATGTTACTTATCAATTTAGATCTTGTCAACTTAATATTAGTAAATTTGGCGACTTCTACCGCTCAAAATACAAAATTCTAAGTATACTTTGCGATTACAAACCAAATTTTAAATTAAATTTTGTAAACTTTATTGTCATTGGAAATTTTTGTGTACAACATTTTGAATTCGAGAAAAATAGGCTCAAATATATGTCAAAATAACAGGAAAACCCTATATAAGAAGAAAATCACCATTTTGGTTTTAGACTTTTTTGATGGTCCTTAACAGATTAAGCAAGGAACAATTCCATCATGCAATTTTTCACTGATCAACCCCTCTTTTTGTATATATTTAACAGTACATGTACTATAAATTTCAAAATATAAACCTCACAAAAATAAGTTCTGAAATTGTTTAAACAAAAATATAATGAAGTCTATTCTTGACTTGCAGCTTATTTTGTCAAAAAATTGAGTTCAAAAAACTTTTTCTTACTTTTTTGGCTTACAACTATTATATTCAAAGAAATAATCGCAATATAACTGAAATAAGCTTGAAGTTGCTTCTAGCTTCAAGTTATTGGTATTGCCATAGATTATATTTGCATCAGGTGTCTGTCACTGAGATATCAGCAATGATGAGTTTTTGCTGTTTCCGGTAGATTCAATATTACTTGTGTGTATTGGCAACCCGATGATATCAGGGATTCATTAGTATTTTGTATATGTAAATTGTAGTCCCATACTTACCAGTTTTGATTCGTCTACGGTGATGTTGAAAGGAGTATTATGTTGAACCGGTATAAATGCACCTCAGACATGTTTGTCTGTTTCACTCGTAACTTCTAAACCGCTCATCCTAATTTAAAAAATAAGGTATATGTAGTAGACGTCTTGAAAGTCCGCTGGTTATAGATATAAATTAATATATATTTATTTGAATATGGTGCATATAAAAGGACATGAAGTAATCAATATAAAATAACACAGGTCTACAAATAACCGTTTCATGGCAGCTTAAAGCTAAGGCTCATTTCCGAAGTAATTTGCTGCAGTAGATCCAAAATTCGGGGCTTAGAATTGGCCTACCATGTCAGCATTAAGATATTTGAGGTTATATAGCTGAAAAACCGCGATTTTTTCTAGTTTTAAGGTTATGTACAGGGTGCAACAGATTTTTGTAATCTGTCGGTCCAGTTACATCATTAAGTACCACTCTTACCCTTTAATTTTAAGAGTGTTTTAAGATTATGTACCCGAAAACGGAGTTTATTTGCTAATTTTGAGGTTACGTACAGGACCGACAAATATTCTGTTGGGCATAGGTGTCCAAAAACGTATTTACATTATTGACTGTTGCTTTGTTACGATAAATTCAATTTTAAAAAATGTTATGGAGTATTAAAAATCAGAATTTTGTGAAAATTGAACTTTGTATAAACTCTATTACACCTAATTTTATTAAAACCTGAAAAAAATATAAATGGAGTCTTTACATGCATTATTACAAAATAAAGCGAAAATAATAACAGTTTTACACGATTACTAAAAGATCACGCTCTGAAATTTGCAATAAAAAAATTAGCTTAGTCGTGGTTAATAGCATAAATAAATATATTTAAAGAATAGTAAACGATCAAAATTTGGGTATGTGGCATATTTCCAGGATGCAATACCGGAACAACTCTACTGCTCGAAAATTTCCTTAGCCATAGAAAAATCCTCAGCTCAACAGCATAGAATTGCGAAAAAAAAAAGCATTATATTTTAGAAAATAAAATGATATAAAGTATATACTAACAGAAAAAAAAAAAAATTGTTTTAAGAGTCTATGTATACTATATAAGAAAGTTATGTCAGTTATACCTTTTTTAAATAAAGAACGGCTTGGCTGAATTGGATGATCTATGGTTCGTTGGATTCGTTTCCGCACTGTTTAATAGAATAACTAAATATCAGGAAAATTCAAATATAAAGAATTAAACCGCGAAGTGCTCTTTCTAAAGCAACAGTCTAGATATCGACATAAGTCGATCACTTTCATCTGCATGATTATTATGCGCATCTTTTTGTAAAATTTCAAGTCTTTAGCACTTATAGTCTCTGAGATCCTTTTATTGATATTGAAAGATACATAAAGCTATATATGCTTATGTTCCCAATAGAAACGCGACTTAAACTCCAATAAATTGTCACTTTTAAACATCACGATTTCGCTCTAATCTCAAACATCCTTTGCATAAACGAATTATGTACCGTCTGTCTTTCCGCTCAGCTGTCCATCTGTCAAGCTGCTTGTTTATTTGTCGCTTCTTATATTTCTTATTAAGCTTACTTATCAGCATAAAGAAGGCTGTAAATTTTGTATGGGGCGCTTAATTTACAGAACATCTTTAAAAACCAGTTCATTTAACTTAAATTGGCTTGTAAGCGTAATAAAATGCTTTTGAATTTGTCTTGAGTGAAGTGACACGAGCGAGCTCTGATAAGATTTGCCCAAGGGACAATTTGCCGTACTGACAATTTATTACGGACTCAAAGCTAACTAACCAAAGCGGTTAACCGCACAGTGGTCATAACCCACATATAAGTTCACTATACGCGCACACCCACACAGCAATTAAAAGTCACAAAATGCTCAAAGCACTATACCACTCTCCCCACCCTCGTCGTATGTTAATTTTCACAAGTCCAATGTCATAATTACGTCATAATTACCACATGCATCACTGCAGTGACCACCAAAAAAGAAAAAAACAAAACAAAAAAGAAAAACATGGCTGCAAAAAAAAAAAAAAAAAGCCAACCAACTAAAAAGTTAATTGACAGCACTTTACATGTTCCCGGTCCAGGACCTCGATTCGTTGGTAAGGGAGCAGCCAATGAGCCTTGGCAATCTGTACATGTCAATTTGGTTAGTGACCGCAGGCGCGTGTGTGGGCTGTGTGGGTGTGGCACCAGCTCAATTATAATTCCATAAAATTACTTTTACATTTTGCACGCAATCAAATTACGTATACGCCATGTCGTCAAGTGTTTAAAATTCTAAAAACAATGCGCGGCAATTGCTGTCAATTGCTTACACACACAAATGGATTGCACTTTCATATAAATATAAATAGATATAGATACAGATTTCAATGGAAATGTATAAATGCCAATTATAAAAGCCAGGCCAAAAAAAAAAAGAACACAAACCGAGCGGCAAATGCATAAATAATACTGAAATTAACGATAATGGACAATCAATGGTGAAGTTCAGTGCCAGGCCACAAGGCAACCAAGCACATACACATGGCGGCAGGCAGTATATAGATTTACACAAACACTGACACACACACTCACACCAGCCCATGGCTATATACATGTGTGCGGCATTTGGTGGCAATGTGATTTAGGATTTTGGGGCAGCACAACTATTCGTCATTGTATACAATGGCCGTTGGTCACGCAGTCTTAAGCCCTTGTGGCAACAACAACTCTTCAGGCAGTCACTCCAATGAAGTGACCTTCACTTTGTATCAGTGTGTGTGTGTGTGTATCTGTGTGTCGTTTCGATGACTTGGTAAGCATGTGTGCGAGGAATTTTTGTTTGAATTTTTCATTCATCAAATGTTCATCATTAGTTGTGATTAAATTTGACATTTGACATGCCATCCGAGGCAGCAAAACTTGCTACACGTTACATAACCTATACCATGTTGTTTATACGTTGTTGCTAGCATTTATTATTTATTTCCGGTTTCAATTCCGGTTTCGATTACGATTTGTCAAATGATTAGAGTAATAGATCGACACACCTAAATTGAAAAAAGGACCTTAAAAATTGTGGTTTCCTAATTTCATTTACAGCCTTAATTCTGACTGAGTAATAAAAAAAATACGTTAAAATTTTTTTTCTGATTTGACGTCTGTCTATTAAGGAGAATTTCCTGTAAAAATGTCTGATTTGACGTGTGATTCATTAGGGTTCAATTTCAGATAGAAAATGTCTTCCAATCAATGCTGTCAACGTAACTCAAGTAGAAAGAGTTGATAATTTTACTCTTTTTATTGCTCATTATTTTTTAATCCTTTAAGCTACAAAGAGTATATTCAGTTTGTGGAACTGTTGAAATTATATAAAATGTAAGCCTACATATGGTCTCCATTAACATTATGTTAGAATGTAGCACAACAGACTTGAGAGCTAACGCTGTTAATTATTCTTTCACTGTGCTGTTAAGTTATTGCAAACTGCCATTATCTGCAGTACATAATGTAAATCGATTTTGTTCTAAATAAAAAATTGGCCGAACAACTAAAGCTAGGCTTTTATTCCTAAAAGGATCACCCAACCAAAAGTTTTAGATGACAAATTCATTTGCCTGTGAAAATTTCATAGCCAGATTTTGGCATTGCAAAAATTTTAAGTACAAAAAATAACAAGAAATTGATTTTTAAAATAAAAACAGCCAAATCGAGCTTACATATATTTAATATGGTTTATATATTTTAAGCTTAAACGAACAATAAAAAAGTTACAAAAAGTTGTCTTTGACTCGTCTCATGGCTTCATTTAAGCACTTAAACACTTTATTCATGCCCACGAAATTCAAATTTCAAATTCACATTGAAATGAACTTATTTCGATGTCTACAGTGAAATCAACATGAATAGAAATAGAATTTCCCAATATGGTTTTCACTTAAGTTTTTATACCCTGTACCGTATGGTACCAAGGGTATATTAAGTTTGTGCAAGCCGAAAATGTATGTAACAAATAGAAGGAGACGTCGGAGACACCCCAAAGTTACCTAAAATATGATCAGGGTGAATAGAGAAGTCGATATACCCATGTCCGTCTGTCCGTCTGTCCGTCCGTCCGTCCGTCCGTCCGTCCGTCCGTCTGTCCGTGTGAACGCCTAGATCTCAGAGATGGTAAGAGCTAGAGTTACCAAACTTTCACATTAGATCCCATATTATTCCATAGGAGGAAAGTTTATTTTATTTTTTTGATATCGGGGATAAATTATATAGCTCCCATGGGGGTGTTTTTGACTATATCATATAGCTCCCATAGGACCGATCGGCCAAAATAACTTTTTTAAAGAAAAATTCGCTATATTTCGTTTTTTAATAAAGATATCCTAATCAGATTTGGCGTTTGGAAATTTACTGTGTCAAATTTTATTGAAATCGGTGGATTATATCATATAGCTCCCATAGGAACGATCGGTAAAAAAAAAATTTTTGCTTAAAAATTCTTCTGTTTTTGGTTTTTTGTCAAGAAATCAGACTTTATTACAAGCTAGTGGTATAGGGTATCCTAAAGTCGTCCGCGCCCGACTTTACGTCCGCCATTTTTTTTATAGTGAAATAGGCAAATATTTTTTGTTTTGAACAATGTTTTAAAATTCAAGGAAACCAAAAATGTCGTTCAGTCGAGGCGGTGCCCGACAGTGAAATACCCTGATCTTTTTCACTCCAAAAATTTTTCTGAATATTCATACTAAGGACATTCCAATTGGAATACATTTTTTTTGTTTGAAGTTAGATATTTATGCCTAAGTTCCATAAATTTTAATCGATTGTGATGAAACTCGAAAGTTAACACAAAGTAGCTATTCAAAGCATATTGCGGGGGGTTCGCATTGATTAAACTTGGATGTGGATTTATTCATTAAAGCCACATAATTCAGATTACCAAAAATTGTGATTCGAGGTCACTTATACGATAATTAGGTAGGGTGAAATATTTTGCGCAGTTTGTATATTTTTGACTACAGCTTTTGCTGTATTTGTCCGATTTTGTTCATTTTAAACACACAAATGCGTGGAACCATAAGGCATAATTTTCAATCAATTACCGATGAATATATTAATTTACTGCGGGGGAAAGGGTGAAGATGACATGATTCGACATGAACTTCATTTTCTGAAGAAATATGCGCACCGGATGGTAAAGTTTGGTATTTCTAGCTCTTCTAGTCTCTGAGATCTAGGCGTTCATTCGGACGGACGGACGGACAGACATGGCTTAATCGCTACCCGAGGTTATGATAAGCATTTTGGTATAAAGACTTGGGGTCTGTCGCGCCTCCTTCTTTCCGTTACATACATTACATAAATCTAGTATACCCTTTGTACTTTTAAGTACAGAGTATAAAAATTCATATATTTTTATAAATCACAATTTTTAATCGCCAATCCAACCTGGTAAGCTCTAGATAAGAAACATTTTTTAGGAATATTTTAAACATATGTATCTTAAATTTAAAAAAAAAAAAAATTTCGGCAAATAATACATGTAGCATACTTTTTACTGATAACTGATTTGCTGAAGATTTAATTTTGAATCAATACCTCAAATTAAATAAATGAAGATAAAAAAGAACTTGTGTGCGGTTCTGGGACCGCTATGAAGATCTTAAAAAAGTGATTTTTAGAGTAATTTTAGATCGAGAAACTCGAAAATGACAAAACTTTTTTCTTAAGCTCCTTTTACGAGATTTTTTAAAAAACATTCTTTTGGGCACATTTTTTAGTAATTCGTTAATATCTCGTGAACAAAATTGTGTATCGACATGAAAGACGATTAGATCGAAAGATATTCTTATGTAGTGATATATGTACTATATGTAGAAATTTAGAAAATATATTGAAGCTGCAAGCATTCAAAGTCAAAAAAGTGTAATTTTCTGTCGTTTTTCAAAATTACTAATTATAAGCTTATTTTTTATTGACGAATGCAAATTTCTTAAAATTTTGTTAAGCTTTAATCTGAAAGAGAATTCTTTTACGAATAAGTATAACTGAAAAAAGATCCCAAATACATGTTTTTCAAAAAAGGTGCTGAAGCAAAATAAGGTTGCCATGGAAACTTCTAAAAAAGAACCAAAATAGTTGCATAAAATTAAGAAATAATTATATAATATAAGAAAATTGAAAAGCTTCTCTTTTATATTGTATTATTTGTACTTACCTCAATTCACTTTTACCTAATATCATTAAGTAAGGATTCTGCCAAAATTTGTTTCTAAAAATAAAAAAAGATATATAGTATAAAAAATGTGTTTACGCAAAAATAAAACTAACATAATTTCTCTATTTTTTACAGATCTTGTGACTTCTTCTTCAAAAAGGAAGTGAAACCGAATTCGAACTTATAAAAGTAAGTAAAGGAACTTTTTTTTTAATCAAAACAAAAAGTTAAATTTAATTAGCAAACATTAATAACTATTTCAAGTCTACAACTTTAACAAATTCTAAAAATTCAAATATTATACAACTATATGGTGATTTTTCCAATGCCTTTATTAGCTATTCCATTGTATTATCAAATACTTGAAAATACTTATACAGATTAAATCAATTTTCCTATACACTCTCAATTACGCCTATTTCATGAGCCATTGGTCTTGGCACAACAATTCTAATGCCGGCCTAAGTTTAAAAGGATCTTGGACAGGCAATTATTTAATAATGAGAGCTTAACTTCCTCAAGGGACCTTACGAATAAAATGGGGGATTTATATTATATTTGGCATATTTAATATATGTGACTACTAAAATAAAGCAATACGACTTTGCAATACTTCAAGAAGGAATTGGAAGTATCCTTTATGTGTTTTAAACGTATTCTTCCAAGGATTGAGTATTGTTTATCATGCGAAATGCTTTGTTTCCTTAATGAATCTCTTTCCTAAAGCAAATAGTGCTAAGTAAACCGAATTATTTTTATTTTTTTCAACTAAAACTATTGTCAAGCAAATAGGTCACAATTAACCATTTTCGATGTTTTCCCGAAAAAATGTTTTTAAATGAAATAAATTAAATTTTATAATTTCTCCGGAAGACCTATTAAGGCATTAGCGTCATATTGCATATACTCAACGACGGCATATTACTCGAAAATTGGAAAAGTCTCGGTTGACTAAAGTATAATTTGAGGGGTCCCGGTGGTCTAGAGCTCGAAAATTTACGGTATTTTCAGGAATTTTTTTGACAATAAAAAAAATGAAAAACGATATTTAAATTTTTGAGGCTTTTTATTTAACTACTTTTATATTCAAAAATAAAAAAAAAAATTTTTTTTTAATTTTAATAATTTTAAAAATGACGTTGAAGTTGACCCTCCCAAAAAATTGGACCTGGGCGGTGTTGTCCATTTTGGCTCGTCTACATATTTATCAGAAATACAAAAACCAAAAAAATTATTAATCAGTATGACTGTAGCTATGTCCCGAACTAAAATAAAAAAAAAATAAAAATTTTGACAAAATGGAGCTATTTCGAATTTGACACTCTAAAAATCGGGTTATTTTTTTCAGTTTTTTAATTAAAAAATACGAAATAATTGAAATAATAATATGATTCTGGTTCGGGCGATAGCCATTGATGTTGTGAAAAACAATCAAAATTTCAGACGATTCGGTTGGATAGTTTTTTTTTCGACAACACCAGACCAAAAAAAGTAGTTTTGAGATAATTCTGTTTAAAGTTTTAAGAGTGGATATTTTCTGACTGATATAATATAATCTGACTCTACCTGCAAAAACGGTCTACAGCCGTCGAAAATACTGGGAATATCCTTCCAAAAATTTGACAGTATATTCTTAAAAAGCCTATACTTTCGAAATATATGGAAAAAAAATTCGATTTTTTGAAAATTCTAGATCCACCGGGACCCCTTAAGAAGTTTATCATTCATGATTAGTGTGACCAACTAGCCTGGGACATAGCCCGATTTTAGATCGTCCCAGTGTCTCGATGGCTACCTCCGGGTGAGCCGAATCTTCGTAGAACGAATGCGTTAAATTTTGCAATTTTTTGGAACCACATCCAATATTGCTAAAGCAATTGGCAAAAATGTCGATTTTAAACAAGAAGCAACGGAAAAATAGATCCATATTTTCTATGTCACTGTTATCATCTAATATATTTAAACTGAATAATAAAGTTTTTTCTTAAAAAAATGGCTTGGTTTTGAGTTCAAGACTTTTATCAAGAAATGTCAAGGTTCCGCGCAAAATTAAGTTGGTCAGTGTGACGGCGACATGTATTCATGATGATTTATTTAAGAAAAAATAAAACTTATTTAAAAGTCGTTTAGACAAACAATTTAAACTGTCATTTTTAAAAAAAGAAGTGTGGCAACAGACGCTAGTGTGTCGGAAGTCGGAATAAGAAAAAGAAGGTAGTCTAAATATATTATATTAATTTTAAACCAACAACAACAAATTTAGTCTCAACTTTTTATGAACAAGAATTCACTACAAAAACAACTAAGAACAAATAAATTTTGGTAAATCCTGAGTATAGGGCTCCAGTAGGAGTTAAAAAATGATAATGAATTCCTATTTTAGTGATGGTCACCTTAGTAGAAACTTCCTTGTAATAGTGTCAAATAAGCATAAGTTCTTGGATTGGGAAGATAATAACTTTTAACTGGCCAAAATAGTTGATTTTGACATTTTCTGGGAAATGTTCAATTTCGAATCTAAAATATTTAAGTTTACAAAATTCGGATTTTTGCAAAATATTTGTTGCCATTATTTCCTAAACTACTTACTAATGATACTACAGTTTCTCTTAAAGATCTTTTTGTAATGGCTCCAAAGAGCTTATCATGCCAAATCTTCTAAGCAATTTAACTTTTATAAACAATTAATCTTAAGCAAAGCAAAATCTTCTTAGTCAAATTAAATAATAATAGCAACAAATGAGTGGCTATTAAAAAATAAGCAAACTTGCGTGCCTCTCCATCTTGTCCGATATGGCAACTCATCAATTTTCCCTCTCTCAGCTGTTTCCCGAAACTTGCGAATTTGAGCGATTGCATTTTTCTTTCGTATAAACAGAATAAGTTACTGCTATTCATTGGGAAAAGCTCGCGTGCAGTTTTATTTGATTTTTTCATTACGTGCCGGCTTGTCTACGTGTTTAGCATGCAATGACCTCCAGCCCGCCCCCCCCGTCAAAGCCATCGCATCGCTCATATATACGCTCATAAAGTCGCTAACCCACTGCCACTCCTCCACGCCTCTATACAACCCACACATGCAATACGATACTTTGATACAATTAATGGCCATCAAAGCGTAGACAGTGTGTGTTTGTGTGAGTGTCTGTGTGTTTTTGGCATATTTGATTTATATTGGGCTGAATACTACCAACAAAAAGCATTTCTGATTTTTGGCAAATAATAATTCGTACGAATATTTATAACCAGTCAGCCAAAAGCAATCGAGCGAGTGACTGGCTCGATGCTACTACCAATTCCAATATTCCGATGAAGTTCTCTCTCTCTCTATTCCCATCCTCTTGCCGTCTATTTAACCCTGCCAATTCGTCTGTCATTCGCATTGCAAAATGGCGGGCGGACTAGCAAAGTTATAAGCTAACTGTTGTAATTGAAAACGATTTCCTTTTGCGCTTCAAGGACACACAACTGGCAACTGGCATGCAGCAGCAACAATAACAACAACAATAACAACATTGATAACAACAATGGCGCCACAATGCTGCCATTTTATTGATATTCATTGACATTGAATCTGCTGCTTGCACGGCGATTATCTGATTGCTTGCTCGGCATTATTTATGCCGTTTGTAACAAGCAGTAGCAAAATCAAAGTGATATGGCATGTAATTTGCTTATTGGTAAGCCTTTTAGCCAATACCGCTGGCCACATACACTCACAGATATGTATATCTCTAATTGGAATTAATTAAATACGTAACCGAGTACCGTTCATTCATCTTCTTGAGCGTTTGGCCTGGGGCGATATTCTGCCGTCAAATGCAGTCATTTAATTGATGAATGGTGCTCCTTTGGTCGAAGGTGTAGTCATGTGGTGTGAACATGTGCACAGATTGCCTTTAATATATGCAAAGTCACTCTCGCTTAATAAAATGTTTAAGTAAATGCAGAAAAATAGGGGCGAACTTTGGATGAATCGACGTTTGTATGCTCTTTGCAAGGGAACAGATTTTTAATCTAATGTATGAGTTAGTTGCAGAACTGCCATTTTGTTTTTTGCCAAATTTGATCTACTTCTGAAGAAGTGAAATTTAAAAAATAGAAAGTTAAAAAATCTTTCACTCATAATTCTTCTAAAATAGTAGCGAAATTTTCAAGATATTTTTGATATGGGAAATACGTCAATTTTTTACCTTAGCTGAGGTTCCTTCGAATTTGGCCGTAGGCTGAAGTTCTTTCGAATTTAAATCGATTTTTATTGTCAATAGCATATTCACTTTCGAAATGTTATTGATGGCTTATTTACAGTAAACTATTACTGAATTCAAATTGCTTGATCGGAAGTAGAATAGTTTCCCTATGTCAAATTTTCTGATTATAATCAGCTGAATTTAATAAACAGGACATTGAGATAGTCAAATTGTCTGTTACAATGCCGAGCTGAGTCACTCAAACTGGTACGCAAAAATTGTGATAATAATTGTCTTTGCACCAAAGCCATTTGGCCTTCAATCAGAATTATCGTCAAAACTGATCGATGATTTTTCCTGGTTTCTGGGCCTTCGATTCAGTTTCGGTGAGCTAATAAAATTGCTAGTTTCAGACTCTGACATGATGCGTATCTCTCAGCAAAATTTTGCCATGTGTTGCATCAACAATCGGAAAATATTACTTACATTTCAATTATTTCGTATTTTTTTAATTTAAATAAATTGAAAAAACAATGAACTCCGATTGTTCTAGAGTGTCAAAATTCTGCAAATGAGCTGCGCATTTTGATCAGAATTTTATGCTTACTTTATTTTATATTTAGTTACGAAGGCATTTTCCATTGGCCTGCCGTAAATATGAAGGAGCTCACGTTCAAATCAAAACATCGCCATTATCAAAATTTGAAGATCATCAGTGGATTTACATCTGTGCCTCTGTATTGTAGCAAGGAAAAAAATCCTGCATCAAATGGACAAGCATGCTAAATTTTCGTGCTGCATGAGACCACCGGGACCGCCGTTGAACGTACGTGGTAAAGCCTGATAAGGCCATTACAGCACTACGTTTTGCGCAATAATTAAGTAACTTACTCTTAAAACAGAGGTATCTTTACTGTAATTTGCCCGACAATTAGATGTTGCGAAAGTGTATGGAAATTGTTAGTGAGCATGATTTCCTTCATTTTGATTGTCTGTAAGAATATCGATTTTTATTGTAACAATCAATATGAAGACACTTAGTAATCGTCCAGCAAGATTCAAAATGGCGGCTGAAAAATGGCGGCTCTTGTCTGCAAGCAGAATATCGTCCCCGAATTTCAGCTCTCCAGCCTCTTGTAGTGAAATTTAATGAAAAATGTTTTTTTGTTTATTGAAATTAATGAAATTCTATGGCTTACCTTAAATCAGAATGAGTTTTGGCAAAAAATTAACAGACAATTTTTTTTTACTTTCAACCATACAAAATTATAATAATAAATTGATATAAACTATATCCTTTCAAACATGTTCTATTTAAAGAAAATCGGAAAAATAGATCAAGACCCGTGCTTAAAATTCTGATGAAAAACAAGCTTCCGAGAAAAACGCGTTTGAAGTTTTTTCAAAAGTCCCTATTTTAGAATTCATGTCACTTATCTACTTTCTATACTATAATATTTTTTTAAATGCAAAATATTTTATTTCACTATGCTATCAAAAATATTTTTTTCCTCTTAAAATTTTGACAACTTTATAATTCATACGAAAACAAAAACTATGGGGAATTGATGCCCGTGATCAAGCCCTATTACTTTATTACACTGAGTACTCCAATTTCAACGAGTACCAATCTTTAAGAAATTTCTCAAAAAAATACAAAATTTGACGACCTTAAATATTTAATGAATTTTTAACTTTCAAAATTATTATTCCCTATTTATTTATTCCAGTGAGTCCTCTAATTTCGACAAGTACCAATATTTAAGAAAATTTTCCAAAAAATATTTAATTTGGCGGCTTTAAATTGATTCATCTTTAAAAATTAATTAGATAAAAAATAATTCGGAGGTATGTATGTATGTGTTTAAGAAAATTATCTCAAAAATAAATTTTAATAGATTTTTAACTTTAAAAATTATTTAAATATAATGTAATTCTGAGACCATAGCGGATTGACGCTCTTGATCATACCCTACTTATTTACTCTACTGAGTCCTCAAATTTCTACGAGTACTCAATCTTTAAGAAAATTCTGCAAAGAATTCAAAATTTGGCGGATCTCATTAGATTAAACTTCATCAATTATTTGGAAATAAAATAATTCTGAGATTTATTTATTTAATGAACAATCTGACTTGCTTGTGTTTGCAGCCCTTTCAGCTTGAAAGGTAATAAAATATTCAACAAAGTTTGATGTTAAGGATTCTAGGCAACAAAATTATTTATTTTATTTATTAATTTTAATTAATATTTATTAGTAATTAAATTAATTGTTGACATGTACAAGTATATATTTGTTATGTTTGTGCCTGGGGCTCTTGTGTATGGAAACATTATTAATTTTAATTGTGCTGCATGTTATTATTAAATTTATGAACAAAATTATGTAAAAAAGAAACAATTTGTATGTTAGCTATAAATTTGTGGGTTGAGTGTCTGTATCTATAAAAAAGTTGTTGAGTTTCAGCCGGGCTAGTCTGTCTGTCTACATACCAGAAATTTTGATGTTGGCTTTATTTATTGCGTAATTGTATGAATTCTGCTGCCAAATGAACTGGAAAATCTTTTCTAAAAGTTTGTTTTGGGCGAGTTTATAGCTTTTTAATATGACACTTGGCAATATGAGATCAAGGCCTGGAATATGAATCTGAACAAGAATAACTTGTTATTCATTGGGCAATCATGAGTCCCTTCCTATTGACCAAGGAACACTGAAACCTAGTAGGGGAGTTATTGTATCAATGGTATAGAGTTGTTAACTTTTAATTTGGATTCTGAGTTAACAAAGTCTAACTGCCCGTTTTATGGCTATAAAGCATCTATCGACAACTTACTAGATTCCTGCAATGGACTGAGGAGTATTAGAGTCTCGTTTTTCAATAAATGACATCACATTCTTTAGGTTTTTTTAAGAAATATAAATAGGCATACAGGGTGGTCCATCTAGTGTTTGGAATTTGAACTACTGATTATTTGAATTTTAAGACGTCATATATGATTCATATATTGGTAACAATTTAGTAAAAACATTGACATTTACTTAACTTATTTCCAAAGTGAGTCTTGAGTTTGGCCGAAGATGGCTAATTTTATCGAAAAATCATCTTTTCGGACGAAGCTTATTTCCACCTCGGTGGTTATGTTTATAAGCAAAATTGTCGCATCTGGGGCAAGCGTTTCACGAGAAGCCCAATGCACCCACAACGAGTGACTGTTTGGTGCCGAATTTGGTCTGGCGGCGTCATCGGCCCATTTTTCTTCAAAAATAAAGAAGGAGAAACCATCAATGGCGTGGCCTAACGCGCAATGTTGACCGACTGGTTCTTCGAACAAATCGAAGATTATACGATATTTGGATTCAACAAGACGGCGTCCCGTGCCACACAGCGAACGCCACAATCGATCTTCTGCGCATAATCTTCAGAAATCGCATAAACAGCCGAAATTGCGTTGTGAATTGGCCACAAAGAAACTGCGATTTGACGCTTTTGGACTATTATCTTTGGGGTGCGGTGAAAGATGTATGCTATGCCAACAATCCGCAAACAATAGATGAGCTGAAGGACGAGATTGGAGCCGCTATTGCCAGGATAAGGCCCGAAACAATCAAAAATGTGCTCAAAAATTGGATCGATCGAGTGGCATACTGCCAAGCCAGTCGTGGTGGTGTCGTTTGACCAAAATTATTTTTGATAAATAAATGTCATGAACCAACCTTTCAAATAAAACATTGAACATTGAAAAATATTCAGCCGTTTTGTTTTTATAGCAAAATTAAATTCCAATTTTTATATGAACCACCCTGTATACCAATACTCGAATCGATGGGCTTGGCACTCCTCCCTTAATATTAGATTTAGTATTATATATTTCGTGTAATGTAAATAAATAAAATAAATAATATTGTTTCTAAAACAACTGCAAGGAAGGGAAGCTGTTTTTCTCAGGTGACGTCAGTACCGTTCAGATATATGTGACAATTTAGTAGGCATCATCTTTTTTTTAAAATTCAAAATTTTTCTTTTAATATTTAAATTTTTCAATTAGATGATAAAAAATCAATTTCAAAGGAGCGGTCAAATCAGCTGATTGTACGCCGATTATGCTTGCATTTTCGGCGGGAAAAATCAGCTTTTGCAAATCGGGCAGATCGACTGTCTATGGCAGCTATAAGAAATATGGGGCCAAAACTTGGCGAAATTTGGTACAACGTCATGCCATTTCAATATTGTAAGGTTTATGCCAAAAAAATTGGCATAAAAAACCATTGTGCTATATTTACCTAAATTTTCTACCCAGTAAAAGATTGGACTATGTCAAAAACATTCTGTAGCGAATATTTTGACAGCGCAGCCATTTAGGTTTGGGAAGTTCGAAGTGTAAATGTTAAAGAGAATGGGGAGAGGCAGGAACTCTGGAGGTAACCTGAGGCAGTTTAGCTGTTCATGTATATAAACTGCAAAATGTTAATGTTTTAGCGAAGGGGAAGCATCAGAAACCCCTTTCGGAGGAATTTTGCTTGCTTAGAAAGTTTTAAATTAGTTTTAAAAGTAGGATGGGGAAATTTAAAGTTGATATCTTTAAGGTGAGTCTGTTATGCTATAAGGAATCGAAAGCCGTTTTAATATACATACATTCACTTTCAATTAGATCTGTATTGACTACAAAGTTTATTAAACTAAATAAACATATTTCGTTTTCTGCTTTAAGAAAGGCATTCGTATCAATGCAAATAATTAAGAAAATGGATAAATACAGCTGATGTGATCTCTAAAGGGCGAGAAAAACGCTTAAATATAAATAATGTATAAATACTTAATGATATTTTCCAATTTAACATCTCTCTTTGTTATATATAAATTTTGAGCAATTAGAGCAAAGTTAAAAGCTTAAATGTCTTGTAGCCATTACAAAGTGCTTCAACACATCAACATGCTCAATTTACACTTACATCATTAAGTTGTTGTTCCCAGAAATAGATACAGATTTCGGCTAAATACATTCAGTGTCAATTTCTCAAACAGTAATTAAATTCCAACTTAACGTACAAACCAACAAGGATATCACAAAATTATCCTCAGCGTAAGAGTATAACAAAGCAAAACCCACACGAAAATAAAAGTGTTGCATAAAACCAGGCGCAACGCTTACGCGACCTTTCATTATACAGTCGCGGCTTTAATTATGCGAAAGAAGCGAGAGCGGGGGAGAGCGAGAGAGTGGGTGAGAGCGTAGAGCGCCAATGGCGTTATAACTCCTACGCGCACTCATGTGTAGTATGTGTGGGAAAGTGGTTGTGTGTGTTCGCGTGTATGTGTTGCTGTGTGTGAAGCTTTATTGGCACAGTGCAACGCGAATGTCGACGCCATCAACGTCATTGAGAAAAGCAAGCGCCATTGCCAAAATTCGATTTTTGTGCGGATCAAATTGGTTTTGTACAGCTTTTGTTTGCCTCACATGCACAATGGGGGCAGGGGAATGGGGGTGAGCAACGGCGGTTCGTTAGGTTCGCTACGCTGCTGGGGCGGTGCAATGGCGGAAGTCCTCAGTGCCACTGTCATTGCCATAGCCGGCAACAACAATAACAATACAACAAGAGTAACAACAGCTTCAGCAACATCAGCAACATTGCCATGTTATTGTGTTAGTAAGCGTACATGTGTATGTGTGTATGAGTGCGCGTGTGTGTTGGTGGTGTGTGCCGTGTACGGCAATTTTAAAATTTGCAACCCCAACAACAACAACAATAACAACTAGAATCGTGCCCATGGCAAATGGCGCTGCAGCATTCGAAAAGTTCGTTAAAGTTTCATACAGTTAAATGCAGCGCGCTACACAGCGCGAAAAAATCAAGTACATTGTGCTCCAAAATTGAGCACATCCATTTATGCAAACAGTATAAGAACTGAATAGCACAATTGAAATAAATCAATGCAAATTGAGTACCAATTTGTATACACTGTACTCTTTGGGTTCAAGGGTATGTTTAGCTTTGGTATTTTAAAAGCTAGATTGTGCAAACTTTACGACAAAATTATCCAATAATACGACCTATGGTATCAATAAGTCATAATCCATCTAACGAAGAAGATAGTATCAAAATTTAGTCTTTTGGTATTATTATTATATCATAGTCTTATATATTAATGATCGTTCGGACTCGGCTATAAACTGTAGGTCCCTGTTCTGTTCGAACAGTTATTAATAGAGATACCTATGGCCCTCCAAGGGGTCAGTCAGGGAATTATTATTATTATTTTGTTGTTTGAAGTCCTTTCAATCTAAAAATGTAAAGATTTATTACTAATTTTTTCTAGTGTTTTTGTATGGAAATTTTGGAGAAATACGAAAATTACAAATTTTTTTTTCTTTAAAACCGCTATCAAGATTTTTTCGAAAAATGTGCTTTTATGTAAATCTGTGTCATTTTCGAAAATTTTTCGAAGTTATGAATTTTTAGACGGCTTTTAATTAAAGATGTTAACCTTTCAGGTGAAAGAGAATTCTTTTAGGAATATTTCGAGGATAAGATTATTAAAATCGAGTAAGAACTGTAGAAGTTATGGAACCATAGCTTTACAAAAAAAACTTCACTGTTTACGTGATATTAACGAACAGCTGAAGAAACGTGCCCAAAAACTTGTTTATCGAAAAAATCTCTAAAACGGTGATTAAGAAATAAAAAGGTTGTAATTTTCGTGTTTCTCAACCCAAAATTTCTCTAAAAAAACACTTTTATACGAAGGTTCACTCGAAGACCCTTAAATTCCCAAAGCAGTTTTATTTAATACAGACATTTATTTTTTCATTACTCATTGCAGAGTGTACATTTTTTCTTTAAAATAAAAATTTCAGGAATAATAAGCAAATATGATATAAGAAAAACCTAAGCCGGGAAGCAATCCCAAATGCTGTAAAACAAAATTTTGTTTTTCTTCAAACTAGACTGAGTTTCCTACATTATATTTTATTTCGAATTTGGAATTCTGTATAAGGGTATATAAAAGTCAACTGTACCCAGCCGAATAGTTATTAAACTCAAATACAGTTGTTTGATTGCGTTTTCAAAAGTCACTTAATTCAAGAACAATATGAAACTATTTCAAAAACAAATCAAGAATGTTTCAAGATATTTCAGCTCTTGTTTCTTAATAACTTGAACCGTTGTGAATAAAAGTATGAGGCAACTGAATATGGAAACATTTAACTTGGCTTAAATGTGTGTACACTTGTTACTTGATTAAGGAAAATATTTCTTTTTTACCTGGCTTAAACAGCAAATACTTTCTATTAAACTCAAACTTTATTACAAAATACACCAAAGATTAATACCCGGGATATAGAATCATGCAAACAAAAAAAAAAGATTTATGAGCTGAGAGATAAAACAAAATTCAAACCGCATAGGGTTCATCCAAAACATGATTATTTTTTTTTTAAGGCGGTCTTTATGAGTTTTTTCTACCACGTCCATGAACGAACTTAGCGTTTGACATATTAATATTTAATTATTGATAGCTGAGGGTTTCTGTCTCAATTTTTCTTAATGTCAATGTTTTTCCTCTATATTAAATATAGCAACTACGCTTTGGGTCCTAGGCAAGCCCGACGAGAGGGAGTGGGAAAAGGGGGCGATTCCTACCGGGCCACGAGTTTTCACAGAGGCCCGGTGTTATTAATTTTGTACTGTTGTGATTCAAACTAAACTATTTTCCGCTACATTAAATCTATAGCCCCTACGCTTTGGGTCTAAGCAGGTCCGACGAGAGGGAATGGGAAAGGGGGATTCTTCTCGGGCACCAAGTTTTCACAGAGGCCCGGTGCTATTAATTTTGTACTGTTGTGTTTCAAACTAAAGTTGTTATAAAGGGACTATTAAATTTCTCCCCCCGGGACCGGACATTCTCTCTACGGGCTCTGGGTACAGGGAACAGAAATACATAAAGTTAACTTCTAAAAAAATTGCCGTAATCTAGGGATGAGCCACATGTTTCATTTTGAATTTCGACGTGCTGTGCCCGAATTCTACGGTTCTAGGTTAAACCCGCACCTCAATAATCCCAACACATTTTTTTAGAATAGTTCTTTGTTTTTTTTTATGTTTAATGTTTTGGAGTCGCTGAATCCGAAGTCCAAAGGACATCAGCACGTGCGTTTAATACTGAATATTACAAAATGTAACTTTTGGATTCATCACCTACTCAACTTTACACCACTAATCTGCCTTGGTACATCTGCATCAGTTTTTCTTCAAAAAGTGCATGTATTTATAATAATTATATTTCTATGTTATTGAATTCTAGAGATTTCATATTCTGTAGCTTTTTTTCGCTCCGAAAATACACCTATGGTCAGAATACCTTTAACTATTTTACGACAGATTAAAAATCCTCTACCTGCCGACATTTTTCTCTCGGTGCACACTTCTCCGAAAATCCTTTCACCTGACTGTCAACCCCAACCTTTTGTTAAAGTTTCATCAAACTGGACCAAAAGAACCTGTCTCATAATATGTCAGTGTGAGTGTGACTAGCTGTCTATGTGTTTGTTTTAAGCGCCTTAGGCTCATGGCACTTTCTGCCAGAATGTTGAATATTAACATCTGAAACGGAATAAACACGGACTTGGCATTTATGAAGCTCAATTCGACTAATTGCCGACCAAGTCCCGTCTGAAATAAACAAAAACCAAGATGAAAACAAATCAACTCAGACCAGTTAACAGCTGCGACTTATCAATCACGTGAAGCGCTTATCAACACTGACAGACACAGATCTGGTAAAGTACTCGTAAACCGTACCACCATAAGATGGCACATAAAACCAGGGCATGGCCATGGCCTGTGTAGCCCACATAACCGGACAGCATTAATTAATATTTAATTTTGATGCCCTGCAGCGATAGCGCCTACTTTGCCATCAAAGTACTATTAACCTCAAAGCCCTGCAAATGCGACCATGTCTGTTCATAATATCAACTCCTTCCATTTTTTTTTTTTTTTTGCTGCTTGCTTAAATTAAATAAATTACCTGCTTCTCGCTTTTTCATTATTATGGCAGAATACAACAGAAAATGCTTCAATGAAATTTGATTAACTAAGTGCAAAAAGGGAAATACAGTGGATACTCGAAAGGGGGAACAAATGTGAAAAAAAAAGGTGGTATAGGAAGTTTTCTCGAGTTTTTCTTTGTCTGCGTCAGTTAACAAATAGCAAGTTTTTAGAAGGAACAAAAGTATTTAAAAGTGTAAAAAAATTTTTCTGAGCGTTAGACGATGTATCGATCTTCACATTGACATTCTTAATATCTAAACGATTATGCACTTCCGAAATTTAAATTTATTAACAAAAAGTAAGTTTTTAGAAGGACCAAAGGTATTTAAAAATTAAAAAAAAAAATTCTGAATTTCTACATCGTCTAGTATCGATCTCGAAAGTTTGATATTCTTAATCATCATCATCGTTTGGCGCTACAGCTCTTTGTGAGCTTTGGCCTGCTGAAAATAATGCCTCCAGGTTGCACGATTATTTGCTGATTCTTTCCTCCTTTAGTTCTTCCATCCATCGCGATCTTGGTCTGCCTCTTGCTCTGGTGTTGTATGATTTTGCATCTAAGATTTTCTTTTGGGCTCTAGAAGGTTCCATTCGTGACACGTGGCCTAACCACCTTAGTCTGATCTAGTTCGTCGTTCCATCTAATTCGCCACTCTCCATTGTCATTAATAGCGCCAAAAATTTTTCTTAGAATTTTCCTTTCAAATACCATTAGCTTGGATTTGTTTTTTTCACTCAGCGTCCAAGATTCAGATCCGTAGCAAACTACTGGCCTGACGACAGTTTTATATAGCGCTTTTATTCCTTGACATCAGCATATACTTTGTTTTTTTTTTCATTGATTTTCAGCCCTATTCTTTCTGCCGCTGCTTCGAAATCATAGAACGTTCGTGATAGATCGTCTTTGTCCCTGCTAATTATTGCGATGTCGTCGGCGTAGGCGTATATTTGGGTTGTCCTATTTAGAATATGTCCGGCTCTTTTATTCTTAATATCGAAGTGATTATGCACATCCCAAATTTAAATTTGTTTCTTTTTTTATGGGGAAGGTAAGACAAGATGTAACGTATAGTTTTCTAGATCATTTTTCTAGGTTATAACATCTGATAACCTTCACGCTGATCAAGAATCAGGAAATTAGCTTATTATACTTTTATAGCTTCCGCCTTTATTTGTTATTCTCTTCAAGGCAACAATTTTATTTGACATAACTTAGGCTGTAAATACTCGAAAATTTCTTTCTCCATTTGGTCCCATTGATATGCATAGCCTTATATAAAAGTGCCGATATGTAATCGATAAAAAGCTTTTGTATCTCATAACCCATTTGTAAAGGTGTTTTTTTGACGGCTATTTTCTGAATTAATTTAGGCATTCAAAAACGATTGTCGTTTTCGATATTTTTAACTTAAAAAACATCGATTTTTCTCCATCTGTGAAATAAATCATCAACCCACAAGCCTTGTCATTAACAAGAAAAAAACGTAAATATAATACGATAGTTCCTAGCACAAAAACTTGTTATATCTTCTTCAGGACTGCCGAGATGGTGGGAAGGAAGGATTCCCCCCTGACCCGGTCATACTTACAGAAAGATTCAAGCTAACGGTGCAATACAGGTTCCGGTACATTCTTCCCCCCGGGTCCGGACCCTCTCTCCACTGCCCTGATATTCTTCAAAAATTCTTTCGAAAAATTCAAATAACTACAGTCATGATCGAGGCCAGATAAAAACCAACCAAAATTGTATGACTAAAAACTCAAATATTTATCGATAACTTGCAATCGAATTCGTCCATGCTTATAAGCAGTGACGGCAGACTATGACTTACTAGATGAAGAATTCTATTGAGTACTACTGTAGCTTCCAAAATACTTAGCTCATTTTTTAAATCACCCCCACCTTAAGTGATCTATACAATTCGAAGTTTATCGTTAATCGAAATCAGGCGTACAATGCAATTATGGAATATAACTTTACGTTAGAGCTGGCAAAGATTACTCCGTATAACAATTTCAAAGTCAGTTATCATTATTTTATATATTTAGCAGATATTTTGCAATCTGTTACTTAGAAATTTTCTCTTGCTACCCTTTTTTCAGATAGCTCGAGGTTATTCGATTAAAAACTTAATAAACACTTGAAATAATAGCATAAATGCAGGAAGCAAGTGTATTAAAGTACTCTCTTTTAAGAGCAATATGACGACACATTGCCTTAAGCTGCTTTTTATGCGAATGACGTTATAATCCCGTATAAATTATAAACAGTGTTGTGAAGCGTGCAAGATAAAAGTACTCAAAATGTATCGCTCTACAAGCAAATGAGACTATAACCACTTAGAAATTACGATTCCAAAGGCTCTATAAATATTTGTTGCTTTTAGTTAAATGAAACGGTTGACCAAGTTGGTCCTTGACGTTACCGGAAACTCAGCCCTGCGTCTGGTTTTTTTTTTGCCAAAAGTTCCCGCCAGAAGTAAAATTCAAAGCCGCAAGTTTGTATATTTTTTTCACTCCACTGTGTAACCAGACTGTTCAAATAAAGTCTACAACTTCACAGCATAAAGTCATCCTTGCACTTTGATACCTTCAAACCAAACTGCACTAGGGAATGTGCTGTTCGCTTTGTAGAGGGCGAATGGGTGGTTTATCTCTACTTTCATGCACTGTTCGGATAACATTTGGCCATTGGGGTTGCTACTGTCAATAAGGGTCATGAGTAGGTGTCGCTTGGTCACACCACAAGCTGTATCCCTTTTTGGCTTTTCGCTTGCCCGCGGGCTTTGGCGATTGAAGGCCAAAGGTTCACTTGACCAAATTGGGGAAGCGGAAGCACTGTGGGCTGCATCCAAAAAGTTTTGGGCAAGTGTAACAGGTAGGAGCAGATACTCAGCTATAGAGAAATGTTTTGTTTTACTTAAATTTGGGATATTTGTATTAAAGTGGAAATAAAATTGGTTTTTTGTGCATAAACAAAGGCTTTGATATTATATCAAAGCGATTGCATGCGTTGGGAATGATTCAAAAACAATGAACTTGGGTTCCTTATGATTTGAAGCCAAGGGACGTTGAGCGTCTTGAACAACTACACCAGCGACAAAGAAGGAAGAGTTTTCTTCATCGCGCTGTGACGGGTGATGAACAATGGATTCATTACAGCAATCCTAAGAGGAAAAAGTTCCGTGTTATTTATTATGAGCTATTAAAATCGAGCAAAACCATCACTGGGGAACGGTATCGAGCTGAATTGATGCGATTGAGCTGCGTGAAAAACGGCCACAATACAAGCAAAGGCACGAAAAATTGATTTTACTACATGACAACGCTGGGACCCGCGTTGCCAATCCTGTTAAAACCTACTTGGGAAATAGGAAGTCCTACCCAACCCCCATATTCATCAGATTTTGCGCTGTCCGATTAATACTTGTTCCGCTCAATGGCATTACTTTTTCCGCCGGGATGGTCCTTAAAGGATAAAAGGTAACCACTTTATCGGTTTGTGTGCTCTCTTATCTGCTCCTCTAAAGAGTACAGAATAAGATCTGGACAACACCCAGCCCGCCATATTATTACTTGTTCCGCTCGATGGAATTACTTGTGCCGCCGGGAAGGTCCTTAAAAAAGGAGAAACGTTACTAAGGTAACCGCTTTATCGGTTTGTGTGTTCTCTTATCTGCTACTATAAAGAGTACAGAATAAGATCTGGTCAGTACTATGTGTAAAGGACCAATTTCGAATCCATGTGATCAGTAAATATTTTCAAAATGAGCTTCTTAAAGATGTAAATTTAATTAATTTTATGACCCAACATCTTGTGTCATTCTCAAAAAAGTTTCTACACATGCCGAGTGACTACTGTAGCACATACACGGCAAATGTGCCCATCAATTTATATCAAAAGTTGCACACAATAAATAATGCGATGCTTGGTTAGGAACTGGAAAGCTTTGCATGGACCGAAGCCATCTGAATATTAGCAGCAATTTTTAACAATTCGCGATAATGGGACACATAAATTTGCGTACGTGGCCAGACACAAACATTTCGCAAAAAAAAAATTATATATGTGCAATGGAAAAAAAGGTGAATTGTTATCAGAGAGCAAAAAAAAAGAACAGGGTAAAGCTCTTTAGGGCAGCATATGAAGCCTTGCTTAAATGCAAAATGAATATGCGGCCCAATGGTTTGGCTACCATTGGCGGAGTGCGTCATTTAATCAGGCAAAGTGATTTCCCTCCCATACGCACACACACTCTTGCAGCAACTTATCATTTTACACAAACATATACTTACAACGTAGGGGAGCACGTAGTCAGTAGAATATGTGTAGAATTGATTAGAGAAGTGTAGGCAGACAGGAAGCCATCGTCGCGTCGCACTGCCAGCTGATGCTCAGCCAAAGCCTGTTTAACCTTACGCAACGACCTAGCTGTAAATTCAACACCAATCCCAACAAGCACTACAACAACACTATCACTAACAACAACAAGGCAACACCATCCATGCAAAGTTCCTGGCAGTTGCTCATTTGCACAGCTCCCGGCGCTCAAAGTTGAAGCGTGCTTCAGTTGCTCGACTCGGGTTTTTACTTTTTTATCCAATTTTTTTTATACACTGCACCCAGAAAGGGTAAGGGTCTTATTAAGTTAGTGCAAACAAATTTTATAACTAGTAGAAAATGAGCAAACCCGCTTGCAAAATGATCATCAGGACTTTAATGTTATTATGATGTTGTTGACGGTTACTGTTCGGAATGGTCTTGGAACTTATTATAAGGATTGGTTATGACTATGGCTACCATAAAGTTATTGGAACTTTTCTAGAGCCTATTCCTAACCCTTACCCTTTAAAGGCAAACATTTTTAAGTAATTCTTTATAATTTTCAAGCAAAGGAACCTGGGAAATATAAATCGTGCTGACGCAACTGGCTTCAATCTTCGATCCTTTCGACCGATTCTCGAAAAAAAATTTGATTTATTAGACTAATCAAACGAAATGGAATAGGCTACCTAGTTATAATTGTAGAAAATCATAGAAAATGAAATTTATATATAGAAAAAGAATATTTATACAAAATTCATATAAATTTATTTCCATAATTCACAATAACGAAAACATAAAATCAAAACTTGGTAAGAGAAAAAATAAGAAACAAATCACTTGATTCACAATTAATAACTTAAAAGAAAACGTTAAAATTAATAACAATGCATTGATTTTTTTAAGTCTTTTGTCAATTAATAAAAAAAAACGCACAACAGTGCTTTCTGGCGGCGCTCAAAATTGAAAATAGATGTCGAATATGAATTCCTTGATGCCAAAAACCCTCAAATACACATTTGGCTAAAGGAAAAATTGAAATTCACTTTAGAACAGTAGTTTCTATGAAAAAATCTGAAAAAATAAAAATCGCCCTCTGGCGGCGCATAAAATTGCAAAGAAATGTCGAAAATTGATTCCTCGATGCCAAAAACTTCCAAATACACATTTGGCTAGAGGAAAAATTGTTTCATTTTAGTTTTAACGGAAAAAACCTGAAAAAATAAAAAAAAAATCACAAAAGCGCCCTCTGGCGACGCTCAAAATTGCAAAAAAAAAAGATCGTAAATTGATTCCTCGCTGCCAAAAAACACATTTGGCTTTAGGAGAAATTAAAATTCATTTTAGACCCATAGTTGATAGGGAAAAAACCTGAAAAAATAAAATAGGTACACAAAAGCGCCCTCTGGCGGCGCTCAAAATTGCGAATAAATGTCGAAAATTGATTCCTTGACGATAAAAATTCTCAAATATACATTTGACTGGAGAAAAAATTGAAATTCATTTTAGTCCCAGAGTTTCTAGGGAAAAAACGTGAAAAAATAAAAAAATACACAAAAGCGCCCTCTCAAAATTGCAAATATTGTAGATATCGAAAATGAATTCGTTGATGCCGAAAACGCCCAAATAGATATTTGGCTGGAGAACAAATTTAAATTCAATTTAAGAAAAACAAAACTTTGCGCAAAATTGCAAATGCCCCGTGGTATATCCGAAATCGAAACCTTCACAAGGATCTAGGCATTCCCTATGTGGGTGATGTATTGAATAAACTTAGCGGCCGTTACGCTGATCGCAAAAGGAACCATCGGAACTCGCTTACATGTGCCCTGGCCGGTCATAGACCAAGAAGACGCCTAAAACGCCTTCATCCAAAAGACTTCAGAAGGCGTTTCCTATCATAGAATCTACTTGATTTTTTAAATATTGTATATATATAGAGTAATCTAAATGATACCACACAAAAGGTTTTTAAGTGTATAGTGACTTTCTTTTTTTTATAAACGTTGGATTATAACCCATAAAATCAAGGGTTGATTTTCAATAATAAATAAACGAGAAAAAAAAAATGCAATTTAGATAGTTTCGGAGGAAAAATACTTAAAATCACGCATAAAATCTAAATCTCTGAGAGTCTCAAAACGTTTTTTCTGCCTCATACAAATTGATCCATCCTAATGTACATATATCGCAAAGTTCCATGACTCGAAAAGCCGATTCTCAATATACAAAAATTGATTTTATTGTCAGAAAAAAATCATCGATTAAATCGATTTAAAATCGAATCGATACCCAGCTCAAGTGTATTGTGTTGTTAGAAACCAAGAAAAAAAACTAAGCATGTCTGTTATCTTCCTCGCTGATCCCGTCTATATTTCATCTAAGCTTCTCTGCTTTTCATAAAGGAACTCAGATCCATTTAGGAGTTTCGTAGAGTTCCGTCTCATGCCAGCTTGTTCGTGAGCTCACAACTAAAAGTGACGTTTATTTTAAGGCTAACTAAGAAGGAATAGTTAATGTTGTCTACTACATTGACGAGATAAAGTCTCTCGTCTGGGCCTCTCTGATTCTCATAAAAGTTGAACATCCATTTAGAAGTTTCGTACAATTTTTCTCATGCCAGCTTATTCGTGATCTCGAATCTAAAGGTGATGTTCGTTTGAAGGCTAGCTAAGAAGAAATAGCTAAGATTGTCTATTAACTGTCACATTGATCCAGTTTAAATCTCGTCTGGGCCTCTCTAATTCTCATGAAAGTTGAAGAGCTCAGATCCATTTAGGAGTTTTGTAGAAATTTCTTATGCCAGCTTAGATCTTTCATGTAAAGTTGACGTTTTTTTGAAGGCAAGGTGAGATAACTGAAACTTTTGTCTATAAGGCTGTCCATCCGATCGGAACGGCTATATGTTGTGTATCAAAAGAGGAGTTTAAATGTATCTCAGAAATAATGAAAAAACAAAAAAATTATGCTTTTTGGGATACCTCATATCAGTGACAACAAAATTACTTTGCATCCCAAAGATTTGAAAAAAAAATGTATTATTGTCTCTCGACAATTTCAATCTTAATGTTCAGGGAGTCTTTAAGCTTAATGAAAAGAGTAGAAGTAAATAAAAAATTCAGGGTATACCAAAGTCAGAGATACTATGCCTGTATCACGACCCACTGTTTTTTTATGGTTTGGGTCATGCATATTGCCCCCAAAGCAAACAAAAAATATATACATAGTATATAATAACGTATATGTATATATAGAAATCATAACCACTTTGCACAGTTATAATGTTTCCAATATATATAAGTTGCTGAGTATGTCGGTCTGCCTGAGCCTTTCGTGCCAGCTGCAACTTGCTGCTTGTGTGGCGCCACCATTAGCACATTTCATTCTATAGCTATATAGTGCGAAATCCTGAAAATTATATTTAGTACAATAGCACAGTAACTGTCTAACTACGTGACGCCTTCACTAACTGTCGAGTTATCCCCTTTTCAAAATTTACGCCTAGGCCCCCAGTTGGGCGCCATAATTGGCATCTTTACTTAAGCTGACGACAATCGAGCACCTTCTAATTGGCACGTGCCAAGTTACTAATGAGTTACCACGTCTATGATAAAACTTCTTGCAGCTTAGAAGAACTGTCGCATGTCTCCTACCACCCCACCCACCTCATAATGAATGGCATGTGTCCTGGAAATCGGATTTCCTTAAAATGCACTAAGCTCCTTTTTGCATTTGCCAATTTATATGTAATATTCCAGCAACTTGCAACTTTAGTTTCCGTCCCTTAGTTGCAAAGCTGCATTCAAGTTTTCGATTGAATTTGTAGTCAGGAGAAATTACAGGGAAGCGCATTTACCACATTGTATTTAAACTAGTTGGAAATACATTGAAGTAACTAGTTGTTATATTTGCAGCAGCTTTTAGCATGCAGTCAATATTTGAGAGCAAACTAAGAGCCACCTTGATAATCATCTTTCATACACATTTTAATTAAGAAGAAAGGACTCTCTACATGGAACAAAGCTGTCATGAAAACAATCATTGGAAAAATACATTTTCAAATGAAAAAGTTTTGTTTTGTTTGGTATAAAGCAAATAAGTTTGGAAAGCGATTACTCAATTTTAGTAAATTAAGTGAAAGTTCAAATATCATACAACAATGTGCATCATTTTCGGAGAAATTTTTTAGGTAAAAACTTAAGCACATTAAAATGAAAGTTGGGTAAAGTAAAATTTCAAGCAAAGCCCTGAAAAGCTTGACAATATCCGAAAGCAATACTTTTTACACGTTTTCGTATGCGTGCTGCTGATTTAACAATTTTTTATCGATAATTTCTCATTTTTTATCATATTTTCCCCATATTGTTGTCACAGCTCTGCATTTTTCAATTACTTTCTATCGTTTACATGTTCGTTTAATTAAAATGTTTCTGGTATATTAACTATAACTATTTTTATTAAAAAGGAATTTTTTTTGCGTAACCCTGTCAACCATATCACCCCTATCGGCTATCGGTATGGCTATTTGTGTTTTTGGACTTTGAATGATATTTTTAATATTAATTGAGACAAAAATAATTTAAAATAATAATCCATAAATATCTTGCTTGAAATTGGCTTAAAAGGAATTAAGCATACCAAAAATTGTTTAAAAAATGATCCCAGTTACAAAAAACAAAATTTTTCAATACTTTCGCTTTGATTTCTCTTGCAATAAATCACTCGAATTCAAATCACATAAAAAATTCATTTTGGTGAAATTGGGGGAAAAAAAGGAAATGAATTCGAATATTTTATTCGTTTACGTTTTCCGAAGCACGGCTAATTTTATGACTGTATTACCGCCAAGTGTTGAAAAACTGCCAAAAAATACCAATACGTTTTTAGAAAAATTCTTAGTTGTTATAAAATAGGTTAAGGGACTCCGCCTCTGCTCGCTTAAATATTGGTATAGATATACTGATATTTTCGTGACATTCTTGAAATTGGTATAAAGCATACCAAAAAATGTTTAAAAAATTATTCCAGTTAAAAATACTATGTACTACTTTCAAAACTTTCGCTTTGATTTCTCTTGCAACAAATCAGTCGAATTCAAATCACATAAAATATTCATTTTACGAAATTGGGGAAAAAAATTAAATGAATACGAATGATTTTATTCATTTTCGTTTTCCGAGTGTTGAAAAACTGCCAAAAAACAGAATTACGTTTTTAGAAAAATTCACAATTGTTATAAATTAGGTTAAGTAAATCCGCCACTGTTCACTTAGATATTGGTATAGATATGGCATTATCGTGAAAATACCGATTGATACTTTGGATTGGCAGCTGGTCGAATTTTGCAGTTTTTTTTTGATCGTATTTCTTCGGTAAAAGTCGTTCTGGTCAAGAATATGACATTTCGGGTCCTGATGCATACAAATTTCGGTATTTTTTATCCGGTTTCGTGTTTTTTCTTCCTTTTAAGTTTTAAAGAAGGGTAAGCATTTTATTTCTTTTTAGTTTCCTTTTCTTTTATATCTATTTTTTTTTAAATTGACAATACATTTTTTCCAATTTTTTTAATTTTCAATATCTGATTTTGTTCTGATTCCTTGTAGGCCTTTCCTTTTGTGCCCATAATTAGAAAAACTGGTCTTTATGCAAAAAAGGTGGATAATAGTAGAGCTAGGAAAAAAATCCAAATGCTAGAAAAAGCGTTTTCTTAAGCCGATCCATCCTATGGTAGTTATATTATATAGCTAACCAATTTTGATTAATTTTGCTACAATGCTGGATAGCTCTTAAAAACTTCTGAATTCCAAACTTGGTAACGATATTTTTGTAAACAAACGAAACGGAACGAAGTTCGCAATAAAGATTTTTTGGCCGATCAGTCGTATGGGAGCTATAAAAGCGCTGGGAATCTCAAAAAAAATATTCAGCCAAATTTGGTTACGATACATAAATCTACAACTTTTGATTTTTTTTCGAGATCTTCGAAATCACGCCTATCGGAGCTATATAATGTAATCCCGATATCAAAAAATAAAATAAATTATTCTCCTAACGCAAAATAAGTCAGGTTGGTGCTCTAGCTCTTACCATCCCTGATATCTAGGAGTTCATAGGGTCAGGCAGGCACACAGACAGACGGATATGGGTATATCGCATTCACTTGTAACTCTGATCATACTTTAGGTAACTTTGAGGGGTCTCCGTGACGTCTCCTTTTATATTTTTTTAGAACTTTTTATTTTTTAGAATTATTATTATAAAATTTGCGGCTTACAGAAACTTATTATGCCCTTTGTACCCTAAGTACTAGGTATAATAATCGGCGTCCGCATGAGAAAAGTTTTTTAAAAAAATTTTCCGTTTATTTTTTATTCAAATGTGGATAATTTTTGTTTGAAAATATTTTTTGTTAATTTTTAAATTTATATGCAACATAGAATTTTTTTCATCAATTTGCAGAAACTGAAAAAATTTTCATAGGAATTCGACAAAAATATATATCTCAAATATAATCGATAAGTGATTCAATTATCTATAATTTTGTTAAAATATCAAAATCAGTTTAGTAAAACCTAAGATATTTGCTGTTAATAGAGAAATTTTTTTTCTAATTTAAAAAAATGTTTTTTGACAAATAATTCAAAAATTTTTGTATGAAAGAAATTGTCGCTTCATTTTCAGTTTTAGAATACCATTTTAATACGGAAACAACTAAAACATGTTGAGGATACCAAAATTGTTACTTAAGCGAATCGCAGCTAATGTTTTAGATATACCTTCTTCTGAATAATCCCTCACTAATTCATGATTTTATCGCTTTAGAAAACAGAAAAATTTTACCAATATCTTGAATTTATAAAATAGATATAATAAATATTTTCGAATTAATCATGCTGATAGGTCAACCTCTTGCTGAAGGGTCAACCTCTTGCCCTTTTTAGTATCCTTTGTTCTTCCTTCTTCATGTCAGCAGTTTCGACAATTTTTGTGCAAACTCAAAACCACAAATTATATTCTACTGGAGTCCCTCCTAAACTCTCCATAGCATATCTTTAACGTCACCCAACTACCAACGCTGATTAACCAGCTTAGTGACACTAGTTAACAAAGTTTTTGCTCATTGCACAAAATATTTAATCCCTTTGCCGCCCATAGATAC
This sequence comes from Chymomyza amoena, assembly GCA_037043745.1. NCBI lineage: Eukaryota > Metazoa > Arthropoda > Insecta > Diptera > Drosophilidae > Chymomyza > Chymomyza amoena. Next base: position 311,798 of record JBAMAX010000134.1, read on the forward strand.
TAAAGCTCCATTGTTACCCAAGGCTTATGGTCTACCGCGCCTGTCGTTACCAATTTATGTCCTAAAAAACAACATTCAAACAAAAATTAAACAAAGTTTAGTTTGGCTAAAATAAAAAATTCAAAAACAGCATTTTAAGCATGAAATGTTTTGTTTATTTTAAATAATTAAAACTATTTTAATGCGTAAAAAATTGTGGTATTTATTTTCCATTTAAAATTTTCGCTAGCTGTGGCTAAAGTTTCTGCAAATATTAAAAGTTTTTCAACAGAATCAACTATGTTATGTTCACAGAAAACTATTATTGGGAAAAACGACTAAAACGAAAGCTACACGAAATTGGTTTCAAGTTAAGTGGTCTAAGGATATAAACATGCATATATAATATTTCAAATGTGTAGCAAATTAAATGCATTTTTGCTATTTGCAATCATTTCAGATTTCTCAAAATTGAACAAACATTTTTGTAGAAATTGGCCCAAAATTTTGTGCTCGATGATGCTGAATAAAAATGTAACCAGAAGCTTTTGGTTTAGGATGCCAGGATGCGCATCATGAGATATTGTTGCCAATTTTATCAGCCCCACACACTCAAATATGCTGCAACATGTTCGCATTTCGACACACAGATATGCACAGACACAAATACGAACAAACTAGAAATTTCATGCGTTTGGGGGTGAGAGACGAGACTACAATGTGCGACTTCCACATGGAACAGCTGCCACATTTTACATATTTACTTCAATATTGCAATATTCATAGCTTATAAAATTTTAATTAATTTGCTTTTCAAATAAAAATAGACTAAAGACCCATTTTGTATTGTTTTGGAGCAGGGCTGCAAAATCAATTTGACAGCCGGAAATGGTGATAAAAGCTCATTTTGTTTGTAATGGATAACTCATTTCGGTAATACTGCAAGTTCTTGTTGTACCCAGTAACTATAAGGTACAAGGGCTATATTTATTTTTCTGGATGTGTCTATATTTTATTCATTATGCGATTTTTTACTACTAGTGCTAGAAAACCATCGATTTTGGCCAACATCGATGTTTTCGATATTTTTAACTTCGATGCATCATGTTTCGACACTCTCCGCTTGTCGCTCACTTGATTGCCATCCTTGCTAAATATGCGCTCGGTTTCTGTGAATGTTTAGGAATATAGAGGTATTTTTCGATAATCGAAAATCGTAGTAAAATTATCGATGATCGGAAAAAAAATAAAAAATATAACGATATAACATTGATATTACTTCCAGCACTATTTACTACTATGTACTACTCCACTACAGTTTCTTACATTATGCCTCTAAATGATATTAAAAAAAACAAGCTAAGATACTTCGGATGGCTCTGGAGCGCAATTTCCTATCCCTGGATCAATTTCTACTTTTTTTTGACAGCGATTTACCATCTAATTTAAAGGTGTTCTGCCTACTGATTCATTTACCAAACCCCACTTCACCAGCTAAAAAAAAATCTAATGAAATAATATCAGGAAAATTATTACAAATAAAAATTCCAAAGTTATCCACGACTAGAGAGCATACGAGAAAAGAGTAAAAGTCTAACAAGTGACCAAAACTTTATCTCAAATCAGGAGAAAAAACGAATTGACGAATTTTGCTCTTCTTGCCTATGTCTTGCCCACAGAAAGAAGCTTCCAATCTGCTGCAGAAAAATTAGGCGTGACCCATTTCAACCACTTCCAGTTCGACTGGTGTCCGATTGCCCCAAGCGATAGTTCATGGATGAACTTTCTCATATTAGTAAGATTTGAATAGGCAAGTGCGTACGTATAGATTATCCAAATCAAGATCTAAGCACATTCCATAACTTCTTTTAGAGGAGACGTTTTTTTAGACCGATTGGTCCTATAGCTATGTGTATAGTTAACCGATTTTCGAGAAAAAAAATTTGGCAATGTTTCAGCAATTCAAAATCAAATTTTGTTTTAATATTGGAACAAATTCGGATTAGTACGGTTTTTATGACCTCATAGCCAATGAAAAAAAACCGAGCTATGGGAGGATAAAAAAAAAATGGATTTTAAATGCTGAAACATTGACCTATAATAAAATATAAATCATATCTCTGGAGGAAAAAAAAGTGTTAAATTTGTCGACTATTGTTTTGCCAATTTTTAGGGTTCTGATCCAAAAATTGTATACCTTTTTTTATTTCTGAGAAATACACTGATTTGTTTTTATATTTTTAGAGATGTCTTATAATTTGACTCGAAATTGAGTGATCCAAAAATTTCCAAATCTTATTTATTTTTTTTTACATTATTAACAACATTTTTTTTTTTTTTGAAGTACGCGACTATTTGCAAGGCAAAAAATATTACATACACTATAATTTCTGAAATATTTCTTTTGTCACTAAAAAGTATGATCGATCATATATAATACATATACATTAAGGTGGTCAAATTTTTTTGGTACTTTTTTGGGACATTCTAAGCAACTTTGCCCCAGAATCTATGGGTCTATAAGGAATTTCGAGTTTGCCACTTTTTCAAAAGAGTTTTTTTTTCAAAATTTTCCAAACATTCAACCTAAACATTTCATTATAATGGCAAAAAACGCTATTTCATCTCTAGCCAAATGTGTATTTAGGGGTTTTAAGAATAATACGGATATGGTTGACATTAATGATTTTTACTATGCAATATGTATATTGGAGTCATGAGTTTAAATAGTAAATTTGGTAATACCTAAGACAAACTAACAATTAGATAAAAAAAAAAAGATCTAATTTTACAAGGCAGTCACCATTTAAGCAACTTTTAATCATTTCTGCTAATTTTATTAAGAATTGTAAACAGATTAAAAAAAAAATGATTTGCTTTAAGCAAACTCCCTCGAAATAAATAAAACTTTCCAGAAAAAAATAATATTAAAATTTTGCTCATTAAATCCGTTTGTTTTAAGAACAATTTCCTAAATTATTTTCTATATCAACAACTTCAAAGCAGCTGCTCAGCCTGAGGACTGCATTAAGCCGGTTCATGAACCATTTCCCTACCAAAATGCAACTTTCGACCATTCAAAACCGAAACCCTAAACCAATTACTGAACTCGAAACTTTTTCTAACTCGTTTAGCTTTTTTTGTTTTAGTTAATTTTTGCATGCAAATTTTAAGCAGACCCAAAAAACAAAAACAACAACCACAAAGACAATAACAACTGTTTGCAATTTATTTTAAATAAACATTTTTGTGTATAATTAATTCCAATACCATGCTAGGGCTAGTTATGTAAGTATATATCTATGTATATCTCTATATTAGTATGCAGATATATGCGGCCGAGGCTATGCTTCAACGCGTCATTCAATTTTTTTTTGTGATTTTTTTTATTAGGTTGCTCTTGTTTGCCTTTTCAATATATATGTATTATTTTTAGTATATAATCTAGTATGGCATAATTTAAATGGCCTGACAATGGCCGCTAACGGTAGCTAGTTACTAACAAAAACAGTGAGCGCCATTTTTATATGCGGCACGCTATTTAACCTCAACCTTGTCCAAGGGCTTGTCCTCGCCGTCGTCATCGTCGTAGTCGTTGTTTGTCGCCGTCGTCGTTGTCGTCGTCGCTGTGTCGCCGCCTGCTGTGTCCTTGCCGCTGTCGTGACTCAGTCGGCGCCAACGCCGCCACCAACGCCGACACCGTTTCCACTGCTTGTGGCGCCGCATACTTGAGCACGTTTGCCCAAACGCGGTTTGAATGGCACAGATTTCTTCATCATATGCGACACGAACTGCCGCGACATGCCAGCTCCACCTCCACCGCCACCTCCGGCCATATTGCCCGTAGCTTCATTGTCCTCCTCCGCCATACGTCCAACGCCCCCACCGCTAACATCCAGCAGCTGCTGAAAGTCAATGCTGCGACCTAGGCGTGGCGTTCGCACGCGATATGCCGGCTCTCCGCTGCCCTGCACTGTTAGGGAGTAGGAAGTTAAAAGCATGCAGTTACTAACATAGCATGCAGCAGTTGCACGTGTGCATATTGCGCAAAAATTGCGCATACGAGCTGTATGACCATCACTCGCTTCTACTTACATTGCTTGAGTTTCTGCACCAGCAGATAGTATGTTAACGGCGGCATGTTGTCCAAATCGAATTCCTGCGGCTGTGCTACTGGCGCTGTAAATACCATGGCAGCATTACCCGCACTGTTCAAGGCTTTTTGAGCCGCCACACTATTCTCTTCCAGCTCGTCAATGATATCGTTGAGTTCCTTGTAATCGCTCATAGCACGCTTTCGACGAGCTTCAGAGCCAAACCCACCACCACCACCACCACCACCACCAATACCAGCTAAGCTGTTATGCAGGCGTGTAGCTGCTGCTGCTCCTGCGGCTGTCCCTGGATTTGCTAAATCCAGTTTTTGTGTGCCCTGCACAAATGAAGTGGCAAGCACACACATATTAGTGTGAAATATTGCAAAACGAGCAAAAAAAAAGGAAAAATTGTGTCACAGACGAGGCGGCAGATGCTGTACCCTTTTTCTGAGAAAAAGTAATTTTAGCAGCAAACTTTGACATACATTCTGTTGACTTTCTCAAATTCCAAACTGCTTGTTAGCAGTGCAACAAGAAGTTTTTAATGAAATATTTTTGGTAGTTGTTCAAGAAATAAGCTGTAAAGGCTTTTAAAAGTATAACTGGGAACTTTTCTGTTTATGGTTAGAAGTCAGATAATCGATTGCTTGTGTGTTTGTATAGATAGAATGTCGAGAAGGTTTTTTTATTGGGCTTACATTAGGTTGAGTAAGCAGCTCAGATAGTGACTGAGATCACCCAGGGACCATGAGATCACTTGTGTTGCCTAATTTTAAAAGAGTGAGGAAAGGAATTGAGGAAAGGGAGGGATTTTGAAGGAAGATCGAAAAAACTGTAAGACATCCCTAATTGCCCAAGTTTCTCATGTTGCAAAACCATTTTGAGGACTCGACAAAAGCAGCCAGATCCGCTATGGGCACATAGGCTTGACTATCCAAATCTTCAAAGAACTCAGAAACTGCGTTCGTCTTCTAAGAGGCGCCGAGCTGTCGCGTAGCGGGTGTTGGATACTTTCTGTCTCTTACATCAAAGCATCCGAATTCATTAGATGAGACCTTCACCCTTATTCAGAGTTATTTTTCTGAGCAAGAAGATGAATAAGCACTACAAATTATGTAAGTAACATATTAGAAAGGATTCACCATTCTAATTTTATTGTCGAGCAGCATGAACCTAGGTAGGTTAAGGCGTCTGTTGAAACTTGGCGTCCCAACTAACATAGTCCAAGAACCGGAACTTTGTGTTACCGATAATGGGATGTAATTGATAAGGATGTTGAATAGACAGGAACAATTAGGGAAATAGGAAAAGTGGAGACTGCAGGACCATGCTTAATGTGAGTTTAGAAGCCAAAAACTCCGGGATGATAGTGTAGGAAAATTGAAGAGTGCAGGACGATGCTTAGAGATTTAGAGCCCACAACCTTTGGGATGATAGTCTAAAGCGCTGTCGCTAGATTATCGAGGCCGCCTAGGGACTGAACCAAACACTTCAAGCTTAAATAATACAATTTTGTAATATTTAGGGTCTCTCAATGGGTTTATCGGAACTTTTACAACTGAAATTTTATAATTTTGTATCCATTTTGTTTTATTGAATTGATTGAACCATCCCTTTTTCAAGACGAGAGACTTGCCAGACGTTTCGCTTTGAGGAACAATACTATAATATCCTTTTTTTTCGGTCCAATAAGAAATTGAGCTTAATAATACTACTGTGAAATATTTGGACCTAGGAGATCAAGCTCTAAGCGAAGATAATCATTTCAATGAATGAATTCTAATGACTAATAGTAAAAAGAAATCCTTCTCCTTCTTCTGTCATCCTCGACTCCCAGTGGAGGGTTTCAATTCTAATAGTTTTTAAATAAAAACTGAAAATACAATACATATATTGTTTCAGATCAAAGGACTTAAGTGATAACATATTTTAAATCTGCTTGAGTTAAGGAAAGCAAATGTCGACTTTGCTTCATTTTGTTATAATTTTAGTATCCTTTACTTTGGTCGTGTACCTGAATTTCGCACGGACAGCTGCATTTCTGCAAAACAATCTCAAATGCTCCCACACAAATCCCTTCACCCCTTTTACAAACATAGCGAAAAACTTAAAATACCAATTGAATCTAAAGCTGTAGGGTATAAAAAGAAAAAGTATTGAAATATTTGCCGGCTGAGCCTTTTTTTTATGCTGCCTGCCCGGGCAGGTTACGTATACGTAATATACTTTATGGTATGTGTGGGTATGTGTGTAGTGCCATATATGTAAGTACTATATATAATGTATATAAGTAGTGAGCTTGAGCGTTGGCGCTGCTTCCGCTTGACTCAAACTGCCAAAGCGTAGGCAGCTGCCAGTTGGCCCAGAGAGTTGGTTGAGGGTTAAGGCCTTCAAACTGTCGACACGTGTTAAGTTATTTTTATGCTGCCTATTTATGCGAATACATGTGCCTAAAGCTGTATTAGTGCATGTAAGTGTGGGTTAGCTGATTGTGTTTGTGTGTGTGTGGTGTGTATCTTTGTGATTCAAGCCGAGTTTATTGTTTCAATTTACACCAAATTGCGGCTGTGGGGCTCAGTGACGCTTGATTAGACAACTCAATAAAGATTTGAAGAATTTTTCTCAAATTCCAAATGAAATCTACTTGAAAAGCATTTGAATGATATTTGATTGTTTGATTAAAGCTGCGTGCTAACGTTTAATTTGATTAGGCTTTATGGCTAAAAGCAAACCTCAAAGCTAACATGAAAAGAATTTCAGCAGATATAGCAGTTTATAAGTGGATAAAATCAGCCACAGAGGCTTTGCACCTGTGACAAGGATGATGAGTTAGAAATGAAAAGTTTGGGAAAGGATTTGCCTGCCTTTTGAGTGTTTTTGATTTAGGTGTATAAAGCATTTATTATTTTTGATGAGGCTTTATTTCGGAAACTAAAATATTCTGTTGAATTTTTATATAATTGAACTAAAAACTGCCATAAAAGTATATGCCACAAAACATTTGTATAAAGCATTTATTATTTGTGTTGAATTTTCATTTCAGAAACTAAACTATTCTGTAGAATTTTTATATAATTGAACTGAGCAGCCTATAAGCCTTTATGCCACAAAGTGTTTTATTCCTTTCAATACAAATTCTCTTTTTCAAAAAGGATTAATTCATTTCATCTTTTATATTATACCAAAGGTTACATGGAAAGTAAGGTGTGCGAAAAAAGTCACCTTACAATGTTTATAATCTGCTGCCAGAGCCTTGTCGTTGAGTTTGATCAATTTGTTTTTGTGCAGAAATTCCAACAAAAAGATCGCCATGCTCGCAATAACAAAGTGCAGAAAAAAAAAGCTTTAGGCTCCGTTACTGCTTCATAAAAGCTCTCGCGCCTCGTAATGCTGAACGAAATAATTGAGCTTACAGTAGTAGTCGATCGCATCTTAGAAGAGCATAAGAGGATCAAATTGATTTGTTTTCTTTGCATTTTTGTTTAAACCAACATTTAAAGTGGGTTTATTGTGAAATTCAGCTGTTTCATAAGTTAAATTTAATTTTTTTCAATAGAATGTCTCAAAGTCGCTATCTTACAAATGATGAGCGAGCAAAAATTTCAGCTTATCGCGAAATGGGGATGCCAATACAGAATATCGCAACCAAAGTGAACAGAAGTTATTTCACAATCCAAAAATTTTTGAAAGATCCCGAAAATCACGGGAAAAAGCCTCGCACGGGTCGCCCACCTTTACTGCAAGAACGCGTTAAGCGACGTATAAAAAGCCTAGCCGTCAAAGAAAACCAGAGCGCAGTCCAAATCTGTCACGAACTGGCTCTGCCTGTATCAAAACGTCAAGTGCAACAAATTTTGAGGGCTGATCAAAACGTTTCGTACGAAAAAAGGCTAATTAAATGTCAACTACTCCCTCGGCATAAACTTGCCCGAATGCACCTTGCAGAAACTCATAGGTTTTGGAACTTAGAGTGGCAAAATATTATCTTCAGTGATGAGAAAAAATTTAATTTAGATGTTCCAGATGGCTATCAATATTATTATAGGGATACTAGGGCTCCAAAGCAGGTCAAAATGTCACATAATTTCCAAGGAGGGTCGCTTATGGTTTGGGCTGCATTTGAATATGCTGGAAAGAGTTCAATATGTTTCGTAACACACAAAATGAACTCTGAGAAATATGTTCAACTATTAGACGAAGAAATTATTGATTTTAGAGAAAAATATTATGGAGATTCATGGACTTTTCAACAGGACAATGCTCCGATCCATGTCTCGAAGTACACAAAAACATTTTTTGATGAGAAACAAATCCCGGTTTTGGAATGGCCAGCAAAAAGTCCAGATCTAAACCCTACAGAAAACCTTTGGGGCATACTTTCCAGCAAAGTTTACATGCACGGAGGACAATTTAATACATTGAAAGAGTTAAAGGAGGCTATTGTGCAGGAGTGGGCGAAATTGGATGTATCCTTACTCCAAAAGTTAATAGATTCAATACCAGGGCGTATAACAAAGACACTAAATAGCAAGGGAGGGCACATTTAAGTAATTAAAGTTTATTAAATAATATTTCATTTAAATTAATTTAAGAAAATAATATAATAATGAAATTGTAAGTTCATTTATTTCCCTCCGGAAAATGAGGCTGAATGGCTTGGATTACTTTATTCCATTGAATTCCTACATAAACTTTGTTATTTTGCCGAGTTCGAATAAAAAACAACTAAGTAATTTATTTGTATTAGAGCATGAGTATATGAGATATTTATTTATGTCCATTTAAACTGAATAAATTTCATAAGAAAAGTAAAGTACATTTTATATTGAGAATTACGCCAATATATGAGAAAGATTCGGAGAATACTATGAATATTATTCATAAAGTTGACCAGAAAATTTTCTCTAAAATTGGTTGCTTCCAGATGGTCTCATGATCTTAACGCTAAAAGGTTTTGGTAATTGGATATTTCAAAAAACGATATGAATAGATATATATTGATATATAGCTGCCATCCGCTGAAAAACCATGTCCTTGAACTTTTTTTCTGATCCATCTAAATGAAAACAAATATGCACTGTCAGAGATTTATTCATTCAGTCAATTTTATGCTCGGACATTTACAATCAGCGACCCCGAAAACATATACATAGTTAAATATACCGCACTCGAATAAAATTTTGTATGGTGTTTTTTGACGTTATGTCAGAACCCTGACGTGATGGGGTTTTTTGGACTCGGATTCAGCGACCCCGAAAACAAATATTTTTTTTGTGTGGCTGTGTTTTCGTCGAGCTGTTTTAGAATTAAAATTGGTACAGACCGACAATGATACAAGACTTGACCGTAGAAACCTCGATTCAAAGACAGACTGAATTCATAACCAAAAAACTTTATCTTAAGATTTTTCTTGTTAATTGATACTTTGATTGAGATTATGCCCATATAAAAATCTCTTCTTTCAATTAGCTTTGAATTGCCTTAAAACGATTTCGTTTAAATGATTTTAACATATTACTTCTATTAGACATTTGATTTTTATTACGGCTTAATGTGACGGATTAAGAGTTTGGAGTTTGTTTCAAGGATGTCCGAGTGTAACTAAAAAAAACTCAAGACTCCAAGAAGCACGAAACACATGAAATACCGAAGACACTCAAATTAAATTCAACGATTCCTTGAACGTATACTTACAAGTGATTACTCTGGATTTATCGATAATCGTCAATGAATTAGTAGCGGTGAAAAGATTAAAAAAGTAGACTGCGTACATTGTCAAAATTTGAAAACAAGCGAATGAATCCAATTTCCATAAAATGGAATTATGTTCTTAAATGGCTAAACAAAAGCCTCACGTTTGCACATAGCTTAGGAATTTATGTAGAATATCACGTATATGTCGCGTGTGTGGTTGCCACTTGGTATTGCACAAAATCCCGAATCTAATACAAAACGCTTAAGCATTTGTCAAGCACTTAATACAAATCACTTGAAACAATTTTGGTACTGATGAAAATGCCTGTGGCGGCATTCAGGCACTATGCCAATGACAGCCAGGAAATTGCAAAAGGTTGTTGCCAAAAATTCGCAAAGAGCTTGTGGGTTGCACTAACGTTGCAGCTAGCTGTAGTTGTAGCTGTAGACATAATATTGGAAAACTTTCAAAAACTAATCCAACACGAGGGTTCGACTTGAACTTTTGTGTAAAACTAACTTGAAATAATTGGAAGAGTCATGTCGGTAACAGGGGAAAGAACAGCTGCCGCTGGCGTTGCCACACTGTGTAAATAAAACTAATTAAGTGGCATTTGTTTTGTTAAGCTGCCTTTGTGTGGGTGATTATCCATCCGTGTGAGTGTGTGTGTGTGTAACTGCCACTTACCTGCAATGCTTTAGCATGGCTGCAAACAGCAATGTAAGAAGCAGCGAGGATTAGCAGCAATGCGCCATAACTCGGTCTGCACATAGCTGACAGACAGACAGTCCAAGGAGGCAGATAGACAGACGTTTATGGCCCAAGTAAATATATACACGTTAACTAAATACTAAGCAGCGGCGTTGACTTAGTATTTAATGTACTGCTCCCGGCCTGGATGCTGAAACAACTGATGCGTTCCCTAAGGCGAAAGTGAATTTTTATAGTCGTCGTCTATTCAGTGCTCAGAGCATGTATAATGACTTGATTAAGTGATTGAATGACAGCTACTAAATGATTTGTTGTGACACATACACATACAATGACATATGTATACGCACACAGCTTGGACGACAGGCGTCCATGGCACAGTGGTTCAAGTCAGTTGGTCAGAACTCAAAAAATCGTAAGGTAAAAAAACGTTTGCTAATGAAATTCGTCATCATTGCAATGATTTCGTCAATAATATTGTCATAGATATACGTCTGCACTCCAAACAAGTTCTTTGGAAACGTAATTTTCCATATCCCATACTGAAATTATTACCCGCTTGGACACTCACTTTAAAGCTAAAAAAAATGTTTGGAAAAATAATGTGCAAATGATTGCAATTAATTTTATAAATTTTCACAACACAATACTTTGATCTATTTTCTAAAAAAGAATCGATACCGAATTCAGTCGAACCTCAAAACTTCAGCTATACGAAAGTTTAGTTTTTCAGTATATATTATCCCTCGTAACTAGCAGTTCACAATCAACCTCAAATTTTGGGATACATAAACACAATGCACAGTTCACAATCATTTATTTTCGATGCAAATAAGAGGGTGTCATAGCTTTGACGTGTCTATCTGTCTTAATCAGAAAGTAAAATCTGACTATATACTGCATAAAAAATCTATAAACACATAGCAGCAAAGAGTTCAATAATTGGCAGGATAACAGTATGAGAGAGTATTCCGAGAGATATATGATGAAAATCGGTTGAGCCGTTTAAAAGTTGTGGGGAGTGAAAGTGGGAGAATAACAGATTTATTAGGACTCAAAAACAAAACGATTTTGCATCCAATTTTTATTTCGAAATTTGAATAAATCGGAGCTAGATTAGCCTTTTCTTCCATTGTACATTATTTACTAAAAACGTTCTCTAAGGAATTGTTAAGCTTATAAATAAATAGTCAAAGAAATAAAAACTATGCCTTTATTAAAGTAAAGTGTATGTAAACAAGAAAAATCAAGTTCCCTATACTCAAAGAGGAAGTCCATTTAACCTTTTCAATTATCAATCAAAATGTAGCCCGTAAAGAAATTAGTATAAATAAGATCATAAAAATATATCAGCGAAAATAAGTAAAGAGGGCCCCTTTTCCACCAAATGACTCAGATTTTTATAATTTTTACATATTTGATAGAGCTACTAATCAAAAGTAACCATTTCAAATTCCGTTTATTTATCGAATTATCGATATGTACTAATTGTATTAGCAAATTGTGAGTACAGGCATAAAGCTATGATAAAACTGGATTATTCTGCCGCGAAACGTGTTTTCACTCGAAATGTATTTGAAAACAATTGTATTCAATTTATTTGTTAATATTCTTTATGGAACAATAAGCGGATTAGGGCAGTTTTCAAGTTTTTGGGCTTATAATTCACAAGCAGTTTACCGAAACAGTTTTTAATTTTTTTAGCTTATAATTCACAAGCAGTTTACTCAAAATTATAAACAAATATAGAGGCGAGTAAAACGTTAAATTCGCAGGCCGATCCACGCTTAGACTCCTTTGTCGAAGCAGCGATTCTACGCCGCTGGTGTACATTCTTTTCATGCTCTGGATCGGCCAAGTGGTCCGGATAGCCATGATATTACGTCAACTGCTATCAGGACCTCTTGGTCGATGCAGAGTATAAAAAGAAAGTACACCAGTGGCGTAGAATCGCTGCCTTGGCAGAGCGGTGTAAGCGTGGATCGTCCTGCGTTAGGATGTCTTATTCACCCCCAGAAGCGGGCGCCAATCCCAGATTGTGCTTGTTACCGGCTAAATCCCGAAGGTTATTTGAAAAGAATTTTAAATTTTTTTTTCCATTTTTAGGTGTGTTTGAAATACATGTATTTTTGTAATATTTGTTAGTTCTGTCTGGTCTTGATTTACTGAAAATTGGGTGTTTCGTTTTTAGACTTTTCTTTGACCCGCTGTATCTCATAAACGAATAAAGATATTAACTTCAATTTTCTTCCCTAAAACAGATAAAATAATTAGTTAAAAAAAATTTTTATTTTTATATAACATATTTATATATTTTTTTTTAACTATTTTTTTTAGTTTGTAGTTTCAAAACTTAAATTTGGGCTCAGCAACAAAAAATATTAAAAAAAAATTGTGACCGAAAGCCATACTTCAATTAGTTTTTATTTTCCAACCTAATCACTTATTTAAATTATTTTAAATATAGGTAAATTGTTGGTTTAATTTGATAAATTCTATTTTATTTCCACTATTATTGATTCTTGTCTTTTAAAATTTTTTTTATTATTTCTGAGCTGGAACATAATTGCTGGTACTGACAACCATTAAATATCCATAAAATCTATTTATTCTGTGTTGCGTGTTTTTTTTTTATTTTTCAATTTATTAACCGAATAATTTAATTTATATATTTGATTTTGCGCGCTATGGAAAAATAATTTTGTGTCAATATCTTCCATTTTGTTTTCGATAAACGCGTTTATTTCCCTTATTTTTTTTCGATAAATCGGGTTGGCGCAAAATTATTTTTGTTTGTTGAAAAATAGTTGTTTATGGTTGCCGCAGGTCGGCAGCTTTTTATGACTATACCTTGCTTAAATTAAATTTTCATTAAATTGTTGTGTAAATTGTTCGATTTTTTTAATATTAATAACTGTATATGTCATATATATCCCTCTATTATATGAAAAAAAGTTATTTTTTCTCATATTTTTGAATTTAATTTCAAGTTAGCCTCCCTGAGCCGCTTGCGGCGATATAGAGGTGGGGGTTGGTGAGGAAGCGAGAAGCGAGAAGAGGGCATAGCCCCCTAGTATACTAAAAAAAAAGTTTTTGGGCTTTCGAGTTTAATATTAAAAATGAAAATATAAAAGTAGAGGCGACTTTTGAATACAAATGAATTTGAAAATTTGTAATAAAATTTTTTTAATACAATCAAGACAATTTTTCTAAGAATTTAGTTCTTAATGCGCTTGAGAGACGGCTGATTTTAAGAGCTAGAAAGAGTAGACTTAAAAGGTGCCATCCAAGGGACTTACCTATAAGATTCTTATAAATAAGTTGAAATCTTTTAAGACCGAATATGTACATATTCCTGAAAATATTGTTTTTTATATATAGAACTTTTGATTATAATTGGTTCTTCTTTTCTTTTCGCTTTTGTATATCTAGGTTTAATTGCATTAAATTAAAACATTTTAATAAAAAGAAATCACTTGACTTGAACCACTTTCCAAGAAGGGTATTCATTCACTAAATTGAGTGAAAATAGTTAAAAATCTAGAATATTTCGCATTTTGCAAAACAAAATTTTTTTTTCAATAGTTATAGATAAAAAAAACCATGCCCCCAAGAGTGAAAGGGTTAATACAAGCCATTTTCTCAATTTTGAAACACTTATTCTAAGCACTTTGTCCCACTGTGCGCTGGCCAGCTAACTAGTAAACAAGGCAAAACAGCGTGAAAGCTTAGACCGGATATGATGCGCGCCTCCAAAGCCAAAACGGAAGTGCCAACAATTTGTCCGCTACGCATTAAACATGATACAACACGCCCAATCGACAGGGTCTACCAAAAGTACGCAGTCTCCAGCGTTTACCGCTCAATAATTTTACATCCAGGACGAGGGCGGGCGCTTTATGCAAATCAAAGCAGGAGCTAAAGCCAATGCCACGCCCGCAGTGTGAAAAGCTGCCACGCCATGCTCAATCGATCAATCTTATTTAAATGTTGACAGTTGTCGTCACATTGTATCTTTGTTTTTTTTTTTTTTTTCCTTTTTTTTGCCACCCACACTTATGCTCTCCTCGCTCTCACCACTCTCTTTCTGCATTTCCTTCTCTCGTTTTTCTTCTTTTTTTTTTAGGTCCTTTCAAACAGCTTAGCTAAAGCTGAATGTTGTGCCTGCTGCTCATTGTTTGTCGTTCACTCAGGACAGCAGCCGCAGGGTTGGCGTAAAACTAAGGTTAAGGTTGGGTTTGGGTTTGGATGCGGTTCGATTAATAGTGGCCGAGTGTATAAAGTCAATGAAGCAGTGTGACACACACACTCACTCACATTTTATGACACAAACAAGTTTATTTTGGTTGTAAAATTTACTCAAATACAATGGTTTATAGACCAGAACAAACCCTAAATCGCTTGGGTTGAAATAAAAAAGGTTCTTAAAGTCTGTTTTCTTTTATAGCTGATCAATAGACAAGAAAATGATTTCTTTTTCCGCGATATTTTTTTATAGTTTATAGTAAAAGATTGTTTTGTTTTTCGATTTATGGACGAAATAAGGCAAAACGTTGTCTTTGTGACGCTGGCTTTAATTTATGACAGGACATTTTAAGTACACTGAAGCCATTGTCAAGGACGAACGTGAAAGCTATTTAATGTTTGTTGTTCACTTGGTGGGATTTTTAGTCATTTAGCTGCTTAGACCAACTATTATTAACATTTAAGCGTTTAAGTAACAAAGGATAAACGTAGGCGTTAATCTTGGAACCAAAATTTATTCTTCAAAAGACTATTTTGTTATTAACATTTATTTGAAAATGTGATATTCTTAGTTGGAAAATTCAAACTGAATGCTAACTAACCTCTTAAATGCAATCGTAACAAAGTCATTAGGTATAAAAAATTGTGATGTGTAATAAAAGTAATTAAAATTTCTACCATATTTTTGATTGATTTTAGCATAGAAGGTTTTTTTTTAATTTTTGGAACACTTTTTTTAGCATATCTTAATTTGGAATGAATCTTTTTGTACAAAAAAAAAATAATTTAATTAAAGGCATACATAAAAACGGAAACGTTCTGTTTTTTAAGATTGATACAGCTTAATTTTGGGAAATTTTATAAAAATTTGTTATAAATACGGTTTATATTATATTTAATTTTCTAAGTTGAAAATGAACAATAAATTTCTTAAAAATTACTTAAAATTTTTTTGATAAATATCTTGGACATCACTTTCAGATTTAAATAAATTTTGGTAAAAATTTAAAAAAAAATGTATTTTTTAGATTTTGAAAAAAAAAATTTATAATAAATACGGTTTTTATTTAATTTTCTAAGTTAAAAATTATTAATGAATTTCTTAAAAATTCTTTTGAAAAATATCTTGGACGTCACTATCAGACTTAAGAGCATTTTTAATATTTTTAAAAATTTTGTTATAATAAATACGGTTTTTGTTTAATTTTCTAAGTTGAAAATGAATAATAAATTTCTTAAAAATTATTTTAAGTTCTTTTGAAAAATATCTTGGACATCACTAACAAATTTAAATCAATTTTGGTAAAATTAAAAAAAAAATATATATTTTTTATATTTGGAAAATTTATGTCATAATAAATACTGTATTTATTTCATTTTCTAAAATAAACAATCCAGTTCTTACAAATTATTAAAAATTATTTCCAAAAATATATTGATTACACAGGTCTACAAATACAGGGGTCATGTGAGTTGTTGGAAAGCTAAGGGTTATTTCCGAAGTAATTTGGTGCGTAGAATCCGAATCCGGCGTCAGAACTGGCCCATCACGTCAGGATTTTAAGATATTTGAGGTTATGTACCCAAAAAACGGCGATTTTTCCTACTTTTGAGGTTATGTACAGGGCGCAAAAAATTGTTGCGGTCTTTCTCTCTAGTTACATCATTTAGTACAACTCTTACCCTTTAATTTAAGGGTTCAAGAGATCAATTATTTTTTTTCGCAAAGTTATGGCTTTTCGAAGTTACGAGATATATCCCTTCGACGTCATTAGCATTTGCAGTAAGCCTTTGAGATAACACAGGTCAACATGGTTCGGTTGTTGAAAAGCTAAGAGTCATTTCCGAAGTAATTTGGTGCGTAGAATCCGAATCCGGCGTCAGAACTCGCCCATCACGTCAGGATTTTGAGATATTTGAGGTTATGTTATTTTTTGGGTACATAACCTTCTGACGTTCTGACGCCGGATTCGGATTCTACGCACCAAATTACTTCGGAAATGACTCTTAGCTTTCCAACAACTGAACCATGTTAACCTGTGCTATCATTATCAGATTATAATAAATTTTGCTCCAATTTTTTATATTTTAAAAATTTATGTTTCTATAAATACGGTTTTGTTTAAATTTCTAAGTTAAAAATAAAAAGTCAATATCATAAAAATTATTTTAAATTCCTTTGAAAAATATCTCTGAACATCACTATCACATTCCAATTAATTTTCTCGAAATTTTTTTAAAAATTTTGTATTTTTTATAGTTTGAAATATTTTTTTTTTATAAATACGGTTTTTAATTAATTGTCTAAGCCAAAAATAAACAATCTATTTCCTACGAATTATTTAAAATTCGTCTTGAAAAATATATTGAAATCACTTTCAGATCTCAAAGAATTTTTATTTTTTATTTTGAAAATTTTGTTACAATAAATACGGTTTTGTTTAAATTTCTAAGCTAAAAGTTCTAAATTTTGTTAAATTCTTTAGAAAAATATCTTGGATCTCACTTTTAGATAGTTGTGCTCAAAAATATATAAAACCAAAAATCTACCCAAACAAAAAGGACATCATTTATAGGGTCTTTTTACAATGTTGAGCAGCCTCTTTCAGAAAATTTTGAAATCATTTATTTACCGATTTTGATTTAATCGATGTTAAAAACTCTTACTATATTAGTACCATAAATTTGGGAAAAAATTCTTCCTTTTTTTGTGTTTTTTTTTAATTTTTTGCCATATATTTTTATTAGCAATCAACCATAAGTAAGCGATACGATTTATGATCTCCAATATTGAGAACATCAAATTAATGGCAAGTCATTTAACATAATTAAGAGTGTGATAGGGGCCGTCAAATTTTTAAATTAATATTGAAAAAAGAAAAAAATTTACACCACAGAATCCAAAATTGCACAAATTGTCATTAAAGCTGACACTAATAATCTATAATTAATGATAATTCCTGGAAAATCAGCAAATTTTCAATGCAACTCAGAACCTTTGTATTGAGTTCAAAATCAGTTCTAGTGCCCTCTCGAAAGCCAATTGACAGCCCTGGTCACAACAAAGCAGACCTGCTGGTGATTTGCAATTGTGTTAGTGCCAATTCCCAACTCAATAGAAAGAACAACCAGGAGCCGAGTCCTGCTAAATTCGCTGCCCTACATCTCTCTCCTTCTCTCTCCCTCTCCGTCTCGCTGTCTCTTATTTGAGTGGCTTATTTAAATGACGCTGCCATTTCTGAGCCGCATTAGGTTCAATTTGTTGAGCAAACAGCTGCTCACCTTTTGCAGAACTGTCGCCATCATTATATGTCATTCTGGCACCAATACTCAAACAAAATTTTTGACACACTCTATTCTGAATGTACCTATATATATGTATATTTACTCGTACATATTTACTCGTGCATGTAAGTGTGTGTTGTGCTGCCTGTCAACAGCCTTTTTAATGGCATTCAAAGAATTTATGTCAATTGTCAAATCAATTGGTCAACAAGGGAATTCAAACACAATCAGGAAACTAGCACGCAAGTGTCTAGTCAGTCAACATGCCGGCCAGCGTCTTTTGCTATGCGCCACGGGGCGCATACGCGATATTATTGCTATGCCGGCTTCTGCCATAGAAAGCAACTTCCATTTCCATAGCTTTATATTGCTCAGTGACGTAGATAGGTTGGTGAGATGAAGGGGATGTGACAGTATTCAATGGGTGGTTTTTTTCTTAGAAATTATCGGTTATTTGGTACATAATTATGTTTAAGTCAATTATGATTTTTGGGTTCACTCATAACAAATAATTCAGGCAACAATTGGAAAACTAAACCAAGTTTTTAGTTAAATTCCAATTAATTTACAAATTCATCAGAAAACAAATATGAACACAGACAGATAGTAGTCTTCTCAGAAAAAAAAACCTCAAAAGTCAAGAAATTATACTAGTGTCTAATATAACAAAGGGCGATCTGGCAATAAGAAATATTTTCATGAGCATGAATCCAAAAATTTAAATAAATAATGCAAATAAAAGCTTGTATATTAGAATTCTTTATTCTACCTTATTTATTTAAACTACTTGTTTTTAATTAGAAATATAAATAAATTTCTTAATGTCGTTTCTTTTGTAGCCTTCATAGCTACCAGGAAAGTATAAGATACATTTAAAAAATCTTTATTATGATGAGGTTATTACAACTTTCGAGAGAAAGCTTAATCAAACAAAAGTATGCCTAGCACTTATGTTGATTTTTTCCATTTTATTTTTTTATAAAAGTTTTTTTCAGAGTTTTTGATAAAAAATAATTATTAAAAGTCGCATTAATCTAATATTTTGATTTATTTTTTTTGCATACCAACCATGCTTAAAATAAAATGTCTGCAATTTTGTGCTTTAAATTTTTAATTAAACAAATTTATCTTTCAATCAAATGATTTCATGAATTATTGTTATTATAGAAAAAATCTTAAACGCCAAAAAAAAAAATACTCATGTCACTTAGGCATTTCCGTTCTTAACCTCAATTATCTACGTCACAGTGATCCATTCTTTTTTAATGGCATATTGCTTCCGTCTAGAATTTCTGTATCCATAGATAAAATCCTGAACATTCAAAAAAAAAAAAATAGAAGAAAATTTGCATTCCACTTACGTATTTTAGCGCTCCGCCTCGACTATCTACGTCATAATGATTATTTGGCCTGCAATAAATAAGAAGTTGACAAGTCATCTACTCAGGCGCAGTTGCTCCTCCATTTCTCAAAAATTTTAACACGCGACCCGTTCTACAATTTTTTGATACTTTATTACGATGGAGCGTCTCAAAGTAATGCGTTTATATTCTTAAATTTTCGAAAAATGTATTCCAATCTTTTAACAATACACAGCCAAATTAAGAATTTCTTAGTTCTAAGCCCCCAAGTTCAACGAGGCGTGAACTGGATGGATATTAAACAAAAATCGATTGAAATTAAGCAAATTCATTTTTTAGATCTTTGATAACCTCAAATATCTCAAAATCCTGACGTGATGGGCCAGTTCTGACGCCGGATTCGGATTCTACGCACCAAATTACTTCGAAATGACTCTTAGCTTTCCAACAACTGAACCATGTTGACCTGTGTTATCTTTAAAATCGTAAATTTTAATAGAGAAAAATGAATAATCAAAAAGGGATTAGTAAAACTATGGGTTTGTGCTGAATCTGTATACAAGGTATAACTCAAAATATCCTCAGCACATAACCTTAAAATACGACGTACAATTTTTTTCGCGTACAGATGTCCGAAGATATTTATTATATATTTTAAATTTAAAACTCAGGGTAATGAGAAACACTTCATAATACCACTTTTATGAATTTTTTAAGCATATTTTGCATAACTGGCGGGTCGGGGTTTTTGGAAATTGGATCCCAAATTATATATTTTATGGAATCAAAAAAATATACAAACTATACGCACCTTATTATGTATTTATTATCAAAAAAAAAATTAAATCAATTAAATTAATTAAATATTCTTAAATTTGTAAAGAAATAAATATAATTAAGAATATTTATTTCAAAAGCTTATGACCAAATGTAATATTCTACTATATCAACTGTGACAATTCCAAACGCTTGTTTTTAATCAAACTCTCCAAGAAAAGTTAAAAAAAATTCATTTAACGCGAGAATTCTATTCCATTCTAAAAGTCCTTCATATTGTAGAACTCTTTTAAACAAAAATTAAACGACACTTAAAAAAAAATGATCAGCTAATTGTTTTATAAAAACTAGTTGACCCGATAAACATAGTTTCGTCATATAAATAATTTCTAGGTAATTTCTACAAGAGAAAAAAACTAAGGATGTGTAAGGATGTGGTATATGAGTGAAAGAGGTATGGAGCGCTGTAAATGATAAGGGAATATATAAATAACAAAACACCAAACATTAATTTTTATATTTTTTATTATAATTTATTCCTTAAAATGATATATATCATTAATTAATTTCGTCAGTAACACTAAAAAAAATTTGTCCAAAACTTAAAAAAACTGTTAGGGGTCGGCAACCCTTATCACTTAGAGGTATGAAAAATAGATTCTCCAAACCACCCAATAGGCACACGAAATTTCATGAGATTTGGTCCAGCCATTTCGGAGGATAATGGTAAAATTGGTTTTTTAAATGTCAGAGGTGGACATTCCTTATCACTTAGAGATATGTAAAATAGATATCAGACCCATCTTAAAGGCTTACGAAATTTCATGAGAATCGGTCCAGCCATTTCGGAGGAGTATGGTAAAATTTTTTTTTTAAATGTTAGGGGTAATGGATGTTGACCGATTCTCAGACCTACCCAATAGACACACAAAATTTTATGAGAATCGGTACGGCCGTTTCGGAGAGTATGGTAACTAACATTGTGACACGAGAATATTATAAAAAAAAACTTTATTTAAATTATGAAGGGGTCGGATGTTTACTCCCCCTACCCACGCCACTGCTCCTGCTTATGCATACTAAAGATTTGTACACGAGCGCACAAGCTGTCAAGCTTATAGTCTGACATTTGCTTTGTTGCATGGCTGCAGCTTTAAAGTAAAATATTGTAGCATACTATTTGGGGTCAGAGACAAAACAAGTGGCAATGCACGTACCGGAAATAGTGTTGTTGTGAATGTTGTTGTTGCCACATCAAAGGCCATTCGTTATGCAATATACACACCCATACACACACATCGATGCATTCACACCCACACGGACATTATTGTGAAGAACAGCAGGCAGCAAATCACCAGTTTTCAATTATAAACCCAACAGGATTTTGACCTAAGCTATCTATCAATCCATCAATAATGTTCAACAGCAGCACAAATACGTACAATCTGTATGGGTTGCCCATTGATGTCAATGTATATAGTGAATTCGAGCTGTCCACTTGATGACCAGACTATTTATTTTTGCCACTAATTTACACAAACATCGCACATTTGACCAAGCGAACTAGTTTCGACCCACATTGACACTCGATTGTGACATCTATTTATTTAGTAACTCTCTAGGAATAGGCAAACATTTAGTTTGACACTTTTTTTTGAGACACCCTTCCATGCCCATCTAGAGTAGACTTTTTTGAGTGGCTGTTGTTGATTTTGAGCTAATAATTAAGGTGCATTATCCAGGTAACCAGGGCTGGAAATCACCAAAAATTGTGAGCATCGATTTGTTGTTGCAATCTGAGGGATGCGAAGGTGGAAGCTCGGCTTAAAACTTAAAATAGGGGTCTTAAAAAATAGAAAATATGCCTCTAGAAAAAGGAGGATGCAAGTGGAGCTTGTTGTGAATCTTGACTATCCTACCCACACTCACTGAGGTACTAAAGATATATTTTTCTTAAATTAAAGCTTCTACAATGTGTTAGCTGCTTTCATTAACAAAATTTTGAAAATTCTTTTAAAATACATGTATAGGAGCATAAAACTGATTAATAAGAAAGATATAAGAAAAGCTTTAATGAGAAATTTCCAAAAATAAAATATATTTAATTCGTTAAATACAATAGTAAATGAAAAACCAAAAAAAATAAAAAATCAATCTATCTCTATGTCGATTAACACTTGGAAGATAAAAAGTTTAAAAGAGATTTGAATATCCATTTATCTTCTTTAAATGAAAATGTCAAGAACTTCTGCTTTGGATTTAAAATATTTAATGTAGTATAATGTGCTCAATTTCAGAGCTATGTCCATAAATTTTTCTCTATCTAAAAAAGATTTCTGCCCCAACTTTCAAACACAGAAAAATTTTTTATCTGATTCCCAGAAAAAAACAACCAAATATCCTGGTTCCAAGATTGTCTGCCTTTACTTTCAAATGCAGCATAATTCTTCATCTGATTCTCACAAAAAAAGACCAACCAAATATCCTGCTCCCGAGCCAGTACACCTGAAACCGAGTTCCTGCAGCCCTGCTCTGCACATTGTAGCTTTCTTTCAGGCGGCATGCTGCTATTCAAAATTAGGAGTTGTTCAATTATTTGCTCTTGTGTAGTTTATCAGTTGATAATCAGCAGCCAGGACACAACTTGCTGGCTGCTAAGCGGACTACAAACTGTGTACTCAGGCAATCCGTACACCGACATACACACACACCCACACCCGTACACATAGAACCTAACCAAGTTGGCTGCTGGGTCCACCGAAAGGATTTAATTGAATTAGTAGTGTCCTGTACAGCGCTTTGAAGTTTGCACTTTGCACACGCCCCCGCCCACGAACTGGCATTACATGAACATGGCCTCTGGCCTTGTACCCTATACTCCATACCCTATACATCCTAGACACGGGCAATCCGGCAACCCTTGCCCCTTGGCCTCTGGCTTGTTTGTTGACCCACGCAGGAGCCAATTTAAAGCCAGACTCGTTGCCAGTTGAGTCCCATGCACTGTTGACGTTTGCGCTTAGGCAACTTGGCTGCCGGAAAGACAGCGGCTTTATTGAGTTTCCGGGCACGCCCCCACCGCGCAAACGCCCCCTCTGCTGCGCTTACAAGACAATCCACTCGAAGGCATTAATTATGCCGCATTTTGCCGTTTTTTGTCCATTTTGCCAACCCGAGCTACAAGGATGTTACATGTTAGTGTTAGAAGCCTCCCAACATTGCTCAATTTAAGTTGCCTGCATTAGCTGAAGGATATTAAAAGGAAGACTTCGCTTTGTTGCGTGCCAGTCAAGCGACCGATAAATAATGGCCCATAAAATTTATAAGCTTCAGTCGCACAAACAATTTTAAAACCGCGTAGGGGAGGGGGAGTGGCAGCGGCTTAAAGCGCATTTATATAGTTAGTATATAAAAAGAATAATAGTCCCGTCATTCTGGCAAAATCCTTGCATTAAAATATTAAGTTGGTCATATAATGGTAGTTGGCTAGTTAGTCTTTGACTGAACTAATCAAACAAGTGCACTCATAAGGACCGCACAGCTGAGTACAAGAGCTAACTAACAAGGATAATGGCAGCAATAAAGTGACATACAGGATGGATTTTTTTGTGTTGCAAGATGAGCAGCTTTATTTAGTATATAAAAGTGTATGTGTCAGTGTGTGTGTGTGTGTATGTGTGTGTGCTTATGTCAGCATAACTATGTGTATGTGAAGCACTTATAAATGCTAACAAATATTGAAATCAAAATGCTGCAGGGCAGCAACAAAATTCATACGATTGTTCCCTTTTCAAGTTAGTTGTAGACAGGGCCGGATTAAGGCATGTGTCATGGGGCCATGAACTGAGGCGCTCATGTTTAGCTGTGTGTTTCGAATATTTGATTCAGAGCATGAAGTGTGACTCTTTTTTGAACAAAAGTGGTTTAGTTTTGTGTCAGGATTCTTCTAAAGCCCTTCGGGAAACATTTCGGTGGGGTCAAACTAGGATACCTAGGACATTGGAATTTTTTTCTGTCTATAGTAACATACGAGGTGTATTCAAAAAGTATTGCGAATTTTAAATTTTCGTGGGTTACGTATATTCGAATTTCGATTTTATTGTGGCGTTATGTTGGTACTCATGTCTCTAACTTCTGCCGACAAGCTCGTCCATTTTGAATGTTCAATTAATTGTTGACAGCTGCTTTGCTTGCACGTGTCTGGGCTCGATTTTTACCTATTCAAAAAAATGGATCAAAAAACCTGTATCAAATTATGTGTGAAAAACGAAATTAAGTGAGCGGATGCAATCCGAATGTTCACTGTGGCATACGGAGAACCTACCTTGGACCGAAGCAACGTCTATCGGTGGGACAAAATGTTCTCAGAAGGCCGAAAAGATGTGAACGACGAAAAGCGTGCCGGACGCCCGAGCAATTCAACAACAGACGAAAAAATTGATGAAGTGAAGTAAATGGTATTGGCCAATCGTCGAATCACCGTTAGAGAAGTTGCTGAGGACCTAGACATATCGATTGGCACATGCTATTCGATTTTTATCAATGATTTGGGCATGAGACGGGTCGCCGCGAAATTCGTACCAAAATTCGCATGAACATTGCTAATGAGATGTTGGACTCTGTCCGCGACGACCCAAATTTGCTCCAGAGGGTCATAACTGGTGACGAATCGTGGGTTTATGGTTATGACGTGGAAACCAAAGCTCAATCATCTCAATGGAAGCTGCCGCACGAACCAAGACCATAAAAGCGCGCCAAGCTCGGTCGAATGTGAAAGTTTTGCTTACAGTTCTTGCCTCAGGGTAGAACGGTCACATAAGGCCAATATTACCTGCAATGTTATGCGACCAATTTGCGCAAACAGCAATCCGCCCGAGATTTGTGGCAAGAATCAATAAATTATGGCTTTTGCGACCCCGATAACGCCACCTGCTCACACATCGTTAGCTTGTGCGCGACTTTTTGGCCAAAAACAACACACTTAATGATGCCGCAGCCACCGTATTCTCCAGATCTGGCCTCCTGTGACTTTTTCTTGTTCCCTAAACTGAAAGGATCGACGCTACGCTACGATTCGACGAAATAAAGACAGTTAGTCGAAGGAGCAACTGCACAAGATAAAGAACAAATTATTTTTTGAAGTGCTTCGAAGTATTAGAAAAACCGTTGGCAAACGTGTAGTACATATCTCGATTGGAACTCGTGGACTTTGAAAGGGACAACCAACTAGATATTCAGTGCAATAAATAAATAATTTTTGAAAACACGACAAAATTCAGCGATACTTTTTTGCAAGCACACCTCGTAAGTTCGGGTTAAACTGTTGCTAACTATACACACATTTTTTGTTTGTCATCTAGTTCAAATAAATATTAGTCACCTGTTCTGTGAATGAATTTTAGTTATCGGATCTACCGAGACGTACTAGAGTAAAGTGCATCCTTCATTTTCAATATCAAAACGTTTGACACTGTTATATTGCCTTATTCCCACACTACAGGCATAAAATTGCTGATTTGTAGACTTCTGTGAGCCTAAACAATAAAAAATTGCATCATTTTCCCTAAACAACTGAACATCCCGAATCAGTCTGTACACAGTCCCGGCCGTCCCAAATCCAACACGGAGTTTTTGATTCAATGCTTTTTTCTTCTTGCACCAAATTGTGTCACGATTTACATAAGAACCATTTCCGTCCCACATTTCGGGTAACCCTCTGTTCGGTTATCTCGGGTCAAAAAATTTAATTACCTGATTTCTAACGCCAAGTATCGTAATCAAATTTCAATGCCACTACTCTTGGGCCCTCGAATATTTAAACCGTCACTGTTTGTTGACTGAAAAGGGGGCGCAACTGTCACCGGGGGGAATGTATGACAAAAACTTGTAGCAAGCGATTTATGTTGCTGCCAAGGACATTTGAACTTCAACCGAAGCAATGGCGTTCTTCTAGGATGAAACCAGCAACGACATGCAGGATATCTGTATAAGAGGGTGGGGATAAGAGTGGGTTTGCGTTTTCAATTTATTTGTGTTAACTTTAATACGCAATCGTTGCACACAATCATATATATAATCATATGTATGTATGAGTATAGATTTCAACCAAAACAAATCCCAAAGAATTTCTTAAAAAATAAAGCAATATCAATAAAAGGGAAAAGTGCAAAATATTTTAGAGAATACCTACATAAATTTATGAATGCACAATTTCAATTTACCTGCAACATAAATAATGCTAATAGAAAACAAAATTGAGCTAAAATATTTTTATATTAATGTAGTTTTAGCTGATATTGCATATTTTATCCCATAAATCAATAGCATACAATTTTGCTAAGATAAATATTTTTTGTAACATTTTTTTGTAGTAAAATATGTAATGAGTGTGCAAATCCCTAATAAATTGTAATTCTATTTATTTACTTGCTAAACAATTTTGCTCAATGTATATTTTGCAAAATTGAGCTGCACAAATGAAAGATTAAACAAGAATTAATTTAAAACCTTTCGATTGAGGTAAGGAAAAAAGTTAAATGGGTCTTAAAACATTATAACTCTTTTATGATATTTACAAAAAAAAGAAAGGACTGGTTAAAGATAACCTATGAAATATAATTTTCAAAATTTTACTCCCCCTTTAGCTAAAAGGTAAAAATAAAACTAAAGGAATTATAAATTTTAACCTTACGTTTCCGTTTTTGATACTCATACAGGAATTGCTGAATATTTTTACTACAAGATAATCCTGTAAATAATTGCTATAACACAGATTGCACAAACGCATATTTGTACAGCATTGTATGCATTATCTGAAAAAAAAAATGGAGTTTAAACATTCATACTCAATCTCCTTTAACCGCTGTAAGGTGACGTCACAAAGCTGTCATCCCAAACCTATTTTTTTTTTAAATTATACGCTGTGCAATGAGCTTAACAAGCCAAAAAAAAATAAGCCATTGCCGTAACTGGCTCAAAAGTTATATGATTTTTATATATTTGAAAGAGTTGGTAAAAAAGTTTACTTGCTTGTTTGTTTGAAAGCTTATTTGGCTTTAACTCTTCACTCACAAAAGCCACCAAAAGTTTTTGCTTAAAAGTTCCAAAAAACCAATTGTAAGCTCACTTGTTTATTAATGGGCTTAAAGTCATCATAAATCTTGAACTTACCTACAAATAGACAATCATATACAATAAGTCAAGAATTTTGAAGGACAATTTGTATGAAAAAGCAGGTTAACTTGGATGAAGTAAAAAGCGCCTTCAAGGCTCTTTTTTAATTTAATTTTTTATTCGAGAACACTTAGTAAAAGTTGTTATGGAGCACAAGAATCTCGATGTGACTCAAACGGCACCAGCAGGTGTGACTCCAATGGGGTGACTTGTCTTTGATTAGATGAAACTATTTGGCTTACTTGTTTTTTTACTCAATCCAAAGATGACACTTTCTTCATAATTCTTCTATGAATAAGACTTAATCTTTTACGAAAAAGACTGAATCTTGTATGAAGAAGATTAGATGAAACTATTTGATTAACTGGTTTTTTTGCTCAACCCAAAGATGGCACTTTCTTCATAATTCTTCTATGAATAATTCTGATTCTTATACAAAGCAAAAAGGTTTTTGGTTAGTAGCGTCAACTTTATGGTTCAAAACTCAGCGAGAGTATACTCCAATTCTGAAGCAGCATTTTTATTCTTGATATGCTTGGGACCAACACTGTTTTCATCATGGGACCGTAATATGTCCACGTCAGGTGCGAATATAGGATTTGGTCTTAGTGGGGCTTCTTCACTTCGAAGTGCATATATATCAGAGCTTGCAAAAGATTTTCAAACAATTTTTACAACTTTTGTACGGGGTGGGAGGAACTGGCCACTGGTCCAGGTCATCTTCTATTACTCAAACACAAAGGCAACTAAATTTTGGCGACGGATATTTGGATATCATTTCCACATAAAAAATTGGATTTCGGCGGTTTTTTTTATTGTTCTCCATTATTGCTTTTGTGATCGATTATTTTGAAATTGCTTAATTGATTAAATTTTAGGAACTGGCCTTATCGATGATTTCAATCGAATTTATTGAATATCAATTTAAGCATTCTTTGAAAAACATTTAGAAGGGGGGTCCGAAACCGAAAACCCTAAAAATCTTTAATTCAAAAACAAATTTGGTGACGAACAAAATCATTTTCGCATAAACTTTCTTCTTTCCCCATGTTTTCCATTTTTGCTTTTATGGATCGAGTTTTCAAAATTATTTGGAGACTTGGTTAATTGACTCAATCCACAGTTTATAGCAACTGACCTTTAACATGGATTTATACGAATTTATTGAAAATCATCAATTTAAGCTTTCTTTGAAAAAGCATGTACAACTCTTAGGAGCGGGTCCGGACTCGAAAATTCCCATCCTTTATAATTCAAACACCACGGCGCTTGAAATTTTAACACAAAAATCCTTCGCTGCCCACCATGCATTAAGGGACAACACAATGTTTAACTAAAAAATTGGATTTCGGCGGTTATTTTGTGGCGCGAGCTTTCAAAATTATTGGGAAATTACTTAGTTGGCTCAATCCGTAATTTATAGGAAATAGCCTTATTGATTCAATTTATTGAAAATATCAATTTAAGCTTTCTTTGAAAAAGAAAAGAAAGGTCCTGAGCCGAAAAATCCTTTCGCCCCACCATGCATTAAGACAATAAATTTTCAACTTAAAAATTGGATTTCGGTGGTTTATTTTTATATTTATTCATATTTGCTTATACGGCTCGAGTTTTTATTTGGAACTTGTTTAATTGGGTTATTCCACGTTTATAGGAACTGAAATTTTACATGGTTTCATTCGAAGCTATTGAAAATATCAATAATCGGATTAAATAATTTTCGCATAAAAAAAAATCTTTCTCTCCCCACCATGCATTAAGACAACACAATTTTTAACTAAAAATTTGGAATTACGGCGATTATGTTTATTTTACTCCATTTTTGCTTTTGTGTACCTCGAGTTTTCAAAATTATTTGGAAATTGCTTGATGGCTCAATCCACAATTTATAGGAACTGACATTTTACATGGTTTCATTCGAAGTTTTTGAAAATATAAATTTAAGCTTTCTTTGAAAAAGCATGTCCAACTTTTGGGAAGGGGGTTCGGAGCTGCTAGCCCTCCTTTTTATATATAACAAACACAAGGGCGAAAAAAACATTACCTTATAAGAATACTACCCTCACCGCATTAAAACAATATATTTTTTCACTAAAAATACTTTTTATTTTTCTCCATTTTGGCTGAAGGGACTCGTGTTTACAAAATTATTTGGAAATAGCTTAATAATTGCTCAATACACAACTTTGAAGTAACTGACCTTTAGTACAATTTCGTTCGAATTCATTGGAAATATCAATTTTAGTTTTCTTTGTAAGAGCCCGTCGAAATTCAAACGAAAAGTCAGCTTGACTCAAATGCATTTTTGGACAGCGAATAAATAACAAACAGAACCCCAATCAATATGGTTCACCTGAAAACCCTTCATTTAATGCAACCCAATGCATTTTAAATTTTCTGTGGAAAAGAACAACTACAAAATGCTGTCAATTTTTGAACAATTTGTATCCGCGCATACGCCAATTATTTCATAAATAATTTATTTATATTTTATTTATTTGCAGAGTCAACGCGGCTTGGCAACTTTTCAGTTCGTGGGAAACGCGCAAGCAACTTTGGATACAACCAAAAAATAGACCAGGAAGTAGTGGAGAGCGGACTGGAGACGAAGGCAGCCCAGCAGGCGATGGCTTCACAGCAGGGCGCTGACGTTGGCGCACCAACAAGCAAACACTTGACGCTGATGATGATGATGATGACGCAGACAACGTCAACTACAAAGATAACCGAGAATACGATGAAGATGATGATGTTAAACTTGAAGATGATGGCTGAAGAAACGTTGATAATGATGCTGAACTATGGCCCGCTTGTTTGCATTGCAAATTGCAATTATGTGCGTTTTAAATTGTGAAGCTTAGTCCTGAAAGAAACCCAAAAGGAAGCAAACGAAAACGAAAACTCAGTAGAAACAAGAACAACAGATACAACAACAACTACAACGACAAATGTAAAAAGTAAAATGTAAAATGCAAAACGATTATGGCCAGTAAGCGAAGCATTACAAAAGCAACTTACATTAAACAAAAGCAGAAGAACAACAACAGCAGCTTGAATTTTAATCAGCAGCAACAACAACAACAACAGCAAAAACAAAGCAATAAATCGAAGATTAAGAACAATAGCCTGAAGAATCGCAAGTATTCTTAGCATTTGTATAAAATCCACTGTTCCTCCTACACACAATGTCAATGCTAAATATATCTTCAATTGTTGTTGGCCAAGTCTTTAGTTCCAGCACTGCCATTAAAACTGTTGCAACAACGACAACATCATCAGTTGCTGCAACCAAAACTATAACAATGCCAATGCCAATGTCTACAACAACTGCAACTGCAACAACAACAGCTGCTGCCGCAAAAGCAACAAGCAAATCAATAGCAACATTTGTTGCAGGTACTGCGGCATTGAATGCTGCTGCATCAACAACAACAACAGCAGCAACAACCAGCCCCACAACAACGCAAACAACCCTAACTGCAACAACAAACTTGGCCACAACGGCGCAGTTTGTAAACGCCTCGTTGACTTCACTTTCATTAACATCATCTCCATCATCTTCATCATCAACAGCATCGGCCACGGCTACGGCCATTGCATCCTCCACATCCTCCACACTCCTGGCCGCAGCAACAAATGTTACACTAAACGTCAACGCCAGCAGCAACATAGCAGCCGAAGTAAATCCCGCCGAGCTTGAGGACAACTGGTTGGACGTATCGCTGCTTGTACTCAAGGGCTTCATATTCTCGTCAATTATTTTGGCCGCTGTATTGGGCAATGCATTGGTTATCATATCAGTGCAACGTAATCGAAAATTGCGGTAAGGAAATGTTTGTAATTTGTGGGGGAATTTGTGTTGAAGGACAAATGATAATGTCAAGCTCACTTCACTTGCATTAAATCATAACGTTTGCTGACAAAGTGCTAGCAAGGACGTTGGGAAAAGCTTTAAGACATGGATTCAGAGTATAAATGCAATTTAAATGAGCGACAAGTGGAATAATAAAGCATTAAACAAAGTTAAGAAAGCCAGCGAAAGATAAAACAATAGCCAGCAGTTAGGGATGGGCGCGTGAGTCACGAAATTATTAAGACATTTTAAAAATAATAAATGAATCACAGCAAAGTCATTAATTAAAAAGCACTCAGTAATAAATGTTGAGTACAATCATCACAATGTTGAGAAAAAATCAATACTCGTAACTAAAGCTGAGCGCGTGATGCAATTTTTAAGGCATGAATGATTAAATTTTTCGGTATTTTGACTATTCAAGTGCAACTGAAGGGAATTGAGTTTTATAAAAGATGTGAACAAAATAACCACTGCCAAGCGGTATCTGTAATATAGTTTATGATCTTCCGCTAAGACAGTTTGAATTTACAGTTTTTCAGTTGCTTTCGATTTTATTGTTATCCAAAACTTCATTCTAATTAAGCAGATATTCAGACATTAGCGCTTATACACAACTAAGCACGATATAAATTTGGATTACCAATAAAAAACAAAATGACTGTCATATTCAAGTTGATTGGGCTTACTGAAGCATAATCATTCCTGTCATTTTTTGTTTCACTCACAAAATTTGCTGATTGTCATTGGACATATTGCAAATAAAAATACATAAAAAAATATTCAAGCTTCTATATTTTTATCATATATTTACAAACAATGAAAAGGTGGACGTGTCAAAAGGAATCTTAGAGCAGAATCGAAAAGAAGAAGGCGATAAAAAAGATTTTCAAAAATAAGTTATTTGCATTCTTTTTTAATACTCGTTTTTTCGTGTACATTTGCATGTTTAAAGTCAAATTTTTGAGAAATTAAAAAAAGAAATATAAGGAAAATTATGGAATAGAGATAATACACAAGCGCCGTCTGGCGTCTCTAAAAAATATTAATAAATGTCAAAAAATGATTCCTCGACCCCAAAAACCCCCAATTTTGCCTTATGAAGTCAATGTCTAATTCAATTTTTAAATATTTTGAAGAATAAACTTTTTTTACTCGAAATTCATTGCCGACCTGTAATTTCTTAGACAGAGTTTCTTACAATGACCCAAAAACCCAAAATAGTGAAGAGACCCTTGAAGGATTTTCCGGCTCCCTTTAAATAGACCCACCCTAATATAGGTATAAAAAAAAATGCAATCAAATTAAATTTTAAAATTATAATACAATATAAATATAAAAAAATTCTTACAATGGCCCACAAAAGCAAAATAGTGAAGAGCCTCTTGAAAGATTTTTCGGCTCCCTTTAAATGGACCCACCCTTATATAGGTATAAAAAAAATTAATCAAATTAAATTTTAAAATGATAATACAATCTAAATATAACAAAATTCTTACAATGACCCATAAAACCAAAATAGTAAAGAACCTCTTAAGGATTTTTCAGCGCCCTTTAAAACGATCCACCCTAATATAGGTACAAAAAATGCAATCAAATAAAATTAAAGTAAAATATAAAAGTTATAATATAATGTAAATATAAAAAAATTTGTGTTCTAAAGCAATGTTTATAATTTTATCCTGTACAGAAAAACTATTTACGCATTGGCCAACTATTTTGATTGTAGAAGAAGAACATCCAACAAAATAATCGCTTTTCCATACCTTTACGTACAAACATCCCCAACATCATTAAATTTGTAAAAGAAAGCCAATTATAAACTTGTTTAAATTCTAAATCGTATTATATATTACATAAGCACCAATTATTTCAAAAAAAGGCTCACGCTACAGCTTATTATAGCTCGTACTATAATTTTAACTAGGTAGGAGCTGTTTATAAATAAATAAGTCCAATTAAAATAATAAAAAAACGTTAGCTACAATTATCTTCTGTACAAGGAAAAGCAGATTGCGGAATGTCCTTTTGAGATGAGAGAACATTTTTTATAAAAAATTCGCATTTCAACCAAAAAATCGTGAGCCAATTATGACAGCAAGTGTTTACAAGTTTTAAAATTACTATGTAATCTAAATAGAACTAAATCTCAAACTATTCACTCTTTGCGAAGCTGAAGGATTAATAAAAGCTAAAAATTAAGCTAAAGCTTATTTTAAAGCTTTAAACTTTTTATATTAATAATAATAATATTCAATCTTCAGACTTAAGTCTAAGCTTTCACTATTAAGTAAAATCGAAATACGGCATTTATCGCATAAAATCGATTCTTAGAAGCTGCTTCAAAAAAATTTTAAAAATTAAATATTAAAAAAAATATATATTCAAATATATTATACATAAATATATTATACATTTATAAATATAATCACGCTCTCACCTTTTCGTCCATCTCTAGCTGCAATTCATAAAAGTGTTGCATACTTTTCCGGGCCTTAAGCCAAGCGCTACCCGGTCGCTACTTACTCTCAATTTAAACTGCAGCCAAACGACTTATGACAGCTAAGGAAATTATTGCGTATAAAGGTGAATGCGCAGTGTAAAGGAAAATGAAATTTAATGCTAAGCTAGCAAGGGCAACAACAACAAAAACAACTCGCTGACATACACAGATACACACAGGCACACACACACGCATACATATATAGCAATTGTGCTGTAAACAAATGCAATGTCATTCAGTTGACGTGACTCTTTCTGCCAGAGGCCAGAGCGGCAAAAGAAAAGACAGCAAGGGAGGGTCCTTGCACAGGATGACGACGTTCATTGCAAGCCCGACGTTCATTTAATATTTCGCGCTCATTTTTATACCCCTTACTTGGGAAATTTAAAAGTATCTTAAGTTTGTGGGAACGTTTGTAATAGGGATAGGAACTTCAATAAGTTGGACAGGGTAAAAATAGTCAAGTCATTGTTATTATTACTTTAAAAACCGAGTTATTTTAGAGGCTGTGTCAGAAACCTGACCTACTGAAAGATTTTTAATAAAGGTTTTATACTCAGCATTTAATATTTTTGCTTCAAGTTTCTTGGAGTGATCGATTTTTAAGTTCAAAGGTCAGACCATGTTGTCTATATGTTATTGGGGTCACTGTTTCTGATTTAGGTTAGGATATGTTACATCGGCTGACGGAAGTCCCACATAGACTGCATAGTCCTTAAAGGAACCGATGTTCCGAATTTATGATTAAACAATATATTAGGATTCTGACATAGCTTGAAAAACATCAGAAAAAAGGAATTTTGCAAGCTATCTACGAAACCCGACATAGTAAGGACTTTTTGATCTTGTTTTCGAATTAGTAATCCCAACGCCACAGAGACTTCTTCGCAGCTTCCATTAATTAGCGCAGAAGCTAGAGATTTAAATTTCCATACTTTCTTTCCAAAAATCGATTTTACTTATTACCAACTCCCAAATAAT
This sequence comes from Chymomyza amoena, assembly GCA_037043745.1. Classification (NCBI taxonomy): domain Eukaryota; kingdom Metazoa; phylum Arthropoda; class Insecta; order Diptera; family Drosophilidae; genus Chymomyza; species Chymomyza amoena. Next base: position 346,458 of record JBAMAX010000134.1, read on the forward strand.
AAAGTTTTTCCTATTCGCAATTTTGATAATCTCTAGACAATTTGATGCATTTTGCAAACTTGAGTTTATTGGTGCATACTTAATCTTCAGAAGAGGCGTGTTTGTTCATTATTTTCAAAAACGAATCGAGTATTATTAGGTACACGTTTAATAGAGTAGAGTGTCAAATCCTCTCTCTACTCTTGTCCCTTCCTCGGGGGAGCTTGTAATCTATAGAGGTCACGTTGTTAGGGGAAAGCCACCCTGACATGAACTTATGAACAAAAAATCGAGGCTATTCTTTTGAAGCGTGGAAAAGTGGGACGGAGGAATACTGTTCCGCTAAAAAATTGCCCGGTCCTGATAAAAAATGTTTTGTGTTTTTTGAGGTTAAGGCCGTACCTAAACCCTTTGCAACTGTTCTCTAGCTGATTCTCGTAACTTCTACGAGGACATCTTTTTTAAAGAGTTTGCAGTCTATGAAAAGAGGTTGGCGGTTAAAGAGAAAAAAGAAAGGGACTCTCGGCCACCCTGATGTCAGTAGTAATTTTCACATTACCAGACTAAACAATATTGTCAATTCCTACGTAACATTTTTTGGGGAATGAAATGGGAATCCGTTGGGACGACGGACTGGTATATCCTTGTCGGTCATGTCAGACTTTAAAATAACTAAGCTATTCTACCTCGCTTGATCTCTGCAGCTTAATATACATATTTTTTCTGCATGTGACTCTATTATTTCATTTTTTTTTTCAGGGTTATAACAAATTACTTTGTTGTCTCGCTGGCAATGGCCGACATGTTGGTTGCGCTCTGCGCCATGACATTCAATGCTTCCGTAGAGCTGTCCGGCGGCAAGTGGATGTTTGGACCTTTCATGTGCAATGTTTATAACAGTTTGGATGTTTACTTTTCAACGGCAAGCATATTGCATCTTTGTTGCATATCAGTGGATAGGTGAGTACCATACAAAACGAATACAGTAACACAATCCTATGGTACATATGTAACACATAGTATATAAATATGGCTGTCTATGGCATTTGCAACGCCTTTGAAAGAGTTGCGTATCATTGTGTTGTGGCAAATACAATTATGTGCAGCATACTTTTGTGCGTGCCGCTTTAAATGGAGCAGCCATTAATCTTGCCTTTTTGCCAGTCGTCTGGAACACCCTAACCCAGCGACCACCCTACTTTACGACTACCGCAAAATCACTTTGCAATAAAAAGCTCTGCACATTGCAAACGAGAAACAATTAATTACAATGAGATGCGCGCACATCAAAAGCAGGCATTAGGCATTAGGGGTTGGGGTTAGGGGTTGTAGGTGTATATGGCCACGTCAAGCGGCATATGATGTATACGCCCCGAGAGCACAAATGGCCAACCAACCAACTAAGCAAACCAAGCAGCTGTAACGCGTAGGCTGTTAATTGCCACAAGAGACCGAACTGAAGCACAACAGCTGTGCTTCATACAATGCTCCTACGAACCAATAATGCACCTAGCCAACATCCGTCTTTTTGCTTTGTCTGATTTTTTCCTTTTTTGTTTTTTAATTAATTTGTATATATGTTTCACCTTACAAAGAGCAAACGAAACAATGTAAATGTTTGGAGAAGTTTTCTTTTGTAAGTAAATTGGAAATACTCTAACCAGGGGCTTAATATAAAGTAGTTGCATGGGTATTATATACATGTATAGTAGGGGGTAAATTCTTCGTAATATCTTCGGTCCCGTACCTTGCATACGGATGAACCACGCATCACAATACAACGTCTGCGTTGGCTCGGCACATATGGATAACGATGCCCCAGCGTAAAAAGTATTCGAAGCGAAAGCCGACGAAGGAAGACGAAGGGGACGACCACGATTCTAATGGAAAGATCAAGTGGGGGAGAGCCTATCCTTCCTTGGTATTTCTAATTGGAGAAGGCGCGCGAAAAGCAGAGGCGCCATGGCCACACGATGATGATGATAGTAGGGTTATCCATTTGTATGCAGCCGATAAAGTCTTCTCACGGCGCCCCCTGGGAGTATTCTAGGGACTATTCTAAGCTCACTTTGCCGAAGGTTTATAGTATTGTATTTATAAAGAAAATGCTTTGTTCTTTGTGTAGATTTTTTGAAATCGTTTTTTTTTTGTTTTTTAATCGCTTAGCCTTATTTTCCCCGCAGAGTATTTTGGGCTAATAAATAAAATCAAATATTTCTAAATTTTACCAAAAAATTCTTAATTTTTCTTGAAAAATAGCAAAATGTGGAAACTGGAAACGCTTAAGAACCAACTGTATATTTTTTCCATTTCTTCCATTGCCTTAATTGACTGCATTGTTTGAGCTCAGCCCGACCAAATTATTATGTGTGAAGCGTATTCTTAATTATTCATTCTGCGAGGGGAAGTTGGCAGGAGACAGTTGAAGCATATCCATCTCAGTCATTGCAACCGTTTCCACACGCTGCATTACGAAAACTTTTTGATAGTTCAGGGTAAAAATGAAAATTAAATATAAATATTTAATCAAATTAAATGTTACATATTATATGGTTAAGCCAGTAAAAACTGTTTCAACGCAATATTTCAACTTTAATGTTCCAGAGTGTTAAGTTTTATCTGCACAAAATAATTGAAGTAAAGCTAGATTGATGAACTCTGCGTGCTCGAAAAAATAAACTGAGTAAATAACGAGTTTTGCTTTTCTTCCGTGCGGCAAGCAACACCATAAATTTAATAGACCCTCGAAAAAGTTTCTTTCAACAAGTGGAAAATGCAAAAATAATTCCACAATACTGAACCAGCTGCCACAACCGATGATGCTGCCCACACAAATTTATTTTCATTAAAATCAAACTGACCCCAACCCACACAAAAGCGAATAAAATTTTCCATTTTAATTTTCACAGATACTACGCCATTGTGCGTCCGCTGGAGTATCCATTGAATATGACACATAAGACGGTTTGCTTCATGCTTGCTAATGTCTGGATATTGCCCGCTTTAATATCATTTACGCCCATTTTTCTGGGCTGGTATACCACGGCGGAACATTTGCGCGAGATTTCACTGCATCCGGATCAGTGCTCCTTTGTGGTGAACAAGGCGTATGCGCTTATTTCCAGCTCGGTTAGCTTTTGGATACCCGGCGTGGTCATGCTGGTCATGTACTGGCGCATATTCAAGTGAGTTTCGTTGGTAGTTTGCATTTTTAATTGACTTTTGGACTTGCTGTTGCCTCCACAGGGAGGCAGTACGTCAGCGCAAGGCTCTGAGTCGCACCAGTTCAAATATACTGCTGAACAGCGTGCACATGGGACACACACAACAACCCACCAATCTGAGCTACTTGCATCCCAGTGACTGTGACTTGAACGTGACGTCCACGCGAGAGGAAACTCATAGTGCCATAAGCAATTTAGAGGTAAGTACGGTCAAGCAGGCTGCAACTAGCCAACCCGCATCATTAACTGTTGCCACTTGTTTGTGGCTGGCCACACGCATGCACAAACACTTATATAGGATATGCTGCAGGCTCCCACCGATGAGGACGACGACAAGGACGAGTGCGACGAACTGCGCGTACCCTCACCACCGCCACGTCGCCTTAGCCGCAGCAGCATCGATTTGCGAGATTTGGAGCAGGAGCGCTATGAAAAGGTTACACATACAGACAGTGCACCTTCCATGATGGCGTTACAGCAACAGCCGCACAATCAACTGCAGCCGCCAGCGCCTGTGTTTAATCCACAGATATGGACCGAGGCCTTGCAGGATTTGCCACAAACCGCAAAGCAGCCCGAAAACGTAACAGCTGCAGACGAGGAGTCCGAAATTATGCTCAAGAGTAAGCCGGTGTTGTTGCACCAACAGACAAGCACAACCAGCGGTAGTGGCACGGACATGGAGGCTGAACCCTATCAAGTCTTTGGCGTAGGTCTGAACAGCGATGAGAGTGAGACGAATGACTACTATGATAGCGCCATGAATCTACGTCTACGCAAGCAGCAGCAAGAGCAGATGGCTATAACGCAGCTGCCGCTGGCCGAGGACAACAAGGAGCTGAAGCGTCTAATAGAGGACAATTATTTATACTTTAAGAAACAGGCCGCAGGTGGCGCTGCGCTCATGCCAGCTGGCAGTGGTGCCAGTAAGTATGCAGCTTTAAGCGAATCCGACTTTATACGTCTGAAGAATGGTGCAGCAGCTATGGTGCGTAGTCGCAAGGCCTTTGCCGCCAGTGACTCGGAGTTTTTGCGCAACATGAGCGAGTCCAAGGCGAAGCAGCTGCATCTAGCCGCCGAGGTGACGGCAAAGGAGAAGGGTTTCAATTTTATGTCTCTACTGGCCAAGACCAAGCGCAGCAGCACCGAGTGCTTCTCTTTGGAAAAGAAACGTCAACAGGCCAATTCCGAGGATATGCAGCGTGCACAGGGTTCTAGTTTCTTTAAGCGCTCACGTAATCGCAAACTATCGCATAGCTACAATGGCTTTGGCGGCAGCGGCGGCGGCGGCAAGGAACGCAAGCTTGAGCAGCGCGCGCGCCAGCATAGCGATACCGATTCCGATGTCTATCGGCCACGCCTGCTGGGCGAGCCGTCTAACAAGCCGGATATACTGCTGGATATCAATGTGCTGAGCGAGCAGAATGCGGGTGGCCTCGGCGTGGGCAGCGAGATCATTAAGCAATACAGCGATGGCGTGCAGTTGATTGATTTTAGCAATGTGGATGCGGTTCGCCCACGCAGTGATGCTTACGATGATCTGGCACAGCTGGTCGATTGCTTTGGTGAATCACCCAAGCAGCCGGCCACGCCACCGCCTTCGCTCTCGCCACCCTCACTGCTCGACTCGATGAGCGGCACGGACAAGCAGCATTCGGTGGAGTTGCCCGACCAAAGCAACATGCTAATAACCTCCAGCTCTGAGCTGGCCGAGATATTTCGCTCGCTTAGCTTTCCGCTGAGCGAGCAGCCACCGGCACCATGTAAATGCACTACGGCAGCAGGAGCAGCGCAGCGCATGAGCACGTTGAGCGATCAGGTGCTGGTGACACGCAGCGGCGCCAACTACTTGATGTCCCCACCGAACACACCCAAATTGGCAACAACAGCAGCCGGCAACGCAGCAGGTGGCACTTCCACATCGCAGTCCGCGTCCATCAATGTGTACTTCCTTTCGCCGCCGCCGCATACGTCAGGCTATACGCCCAGTGACACCTCAACGGTGTCGCTGGACGTGGTCACCACACTGCCAGTGCCGCAGGCGCAGCAGTCGGCCAATCAGCCGAACATATCACCCAAGCCCGAAATCATACTCGACTCAACGCTCTCACCCACTTCAATGCGTAGCATTGAAGGCGAGGACAAGGATGTCACCTCGCCATTGTTCAAGCGCAAAGATAGCGCTGAGGCGGATGTCAACACATCCGCTAGTCGCCAGCGTTGTAGCATATTGGCGGGCTATGATGGCATACAGACCGTGCGCAAGCGTCAGGCCTCGGTTGTAACCTACGATGTGAATGTCATAAATTTTTCACAGGAGCATAGCGACAGTCGCAGTTATATACCCATGGGACGTGTGTCCACCAGCTCGGCAAGTAAGTACACTCAGAAAAATAAACTAAACCTAGCTTAATATTAGTCTCTAGAGCGTAGTGCGCCTTTTAGTAGGCCTAAAAAGCGAGCGACTTGAGCGCCTTTAGAGTTTAGTTTAGTTTGCACACGCAAGCGATGAAATGTTAAGCATACGCCTAGTTGGCCTCAGCAAAAAAAAAAAGAGTTGCGTTCTGTACAAGTTGCCCTCTTAAAAGTCTCTGTCTCTCTCTTAAATTCTCTTCGATATCCTTTCGCTCTGTTGCATGGCACGCATGCGTGTTGGAACTTGTTTGTTATATGTGACCAACCGTCCCCACACCAAGTAAACCCTTTTAAACAAAAATTCATCATAAATGAATATTTTTGTCTCTCTTTCTGTCTCTCCTTTCTCTTTACTCTCTCTTTGTCTACGTTATTTTGTGTATGTTTTATGTAAAAACGTTAATTAAATCATCATATAATATAAACAAACCAACAAAATAACTTCACGATTCGTTTCAAACGCACCGCCCCCAACGTACTCCCAACGTCTCTCTTTCTCTCTCTCTCTCTCTTTCTTTCTGTGTGTTTATGTTTGTAACTCTGAACAGGGCAAGAATTTTCGAATAAATCCTCGCTTATACGACGCGGTGGCATTTGCATCTTTGTCGATGAGGACGAGGCCGAGATTATAGAGCAGAAACCGCGTGGTATAACCTTTGCCCCAGCAACCAACAAATATGGTGGCAACAGCCCCCTGCCAATGCCCAAATGTCCGCTCTGCGGCGCCGACATCGACGAAAGCAACAGCACCGCAAGCGCCAAAAATATCACCACCTCAACCACCACCAATACCACAGCAACCACCACGAGCAATGCAAGTAGTAAAGTTAGTCAAGATCAAGATCAAACTGAACGCACCACCCGCACAAGCTTTTGGCACAAACGTACGGCGGCGTTTGCAGCATGTTGGCAGCAGAGCAAGCAGCGGAAGCAGCGCTTTAAAACCGGATGCAGTAACTGTGGTGCAACCGGTGAGTTTTGTCGTTCTCTCTCTCTCTCCCCTCTGTTTCTTTCTCTGTCTCTTTCTCTCTTTGTCTCTGTGTTTTCTTATATTTATCACACAATCGCCATGCATTCCATGTCACTCATGCGCTTAACCCAAATAAACACATGACTCGACCCCAACATTCGCATTCACACACATTTGTATATACTCAGAGCAACCAACATATGTAGCCACAGTCGCCTCCAGCTTTGGAGCTAAAGCTAATATTAGCTTAAAGGGGAGCTTTAGGTTTAACGAGTTAACATACCCTTGCAGGGTAAAATAAACATTTAGTCTGTAGTCTCATATTTTCAGTTCGAAGAGTATACTCACAAAAAATTGTCAATCCATTTTCCCTAATTTTTTAGGAAGGGTCCGGACTCGAAATCCCCCCATTGGTCCGCCACTGATTAGAATAAAAATTTCCTTACTTGCTATTTGGAATATACCAAAAAACATGACAGCTACTTGGAAACTAAAATAGGGCAACATTATTTATGACGAGATCCATGACTGAGTACTCAAAATTTATTCACAGTATAATTTCTGACTGAATAGGTAAAACACTGCAGTACTTCGAAGTAAATTATTCAAATTTATAAGAAAATTTAATATTACGCGGCAGCTCAGTACTGCAGGGACGCTCCCTATGAATTGCGCATAAATTTTTATACAAAATATATAGTAATTTTTTTTATATTGTATCAGAGCCCTTAACTTGTAATTCTTGTAGACTAAAAATTAAACAATAACAAAAAAGAATCAAGTTTTTAAAAACACTTACCTCAATTATTTCCAAAAAATTTGTGCTGTTTTTTTCCAAAAATTAAATTGAATCTTCGAGGACAAAAACTCCTAAAATGACACAAAAATCAAATAATAATTACTATAAAACTAATTCAAAAATTTGCAAAAAAGGTCTTTTTTTGTTTTAACTACAAACTTTTAAACTTTTTTTTTGTACAATGGAAAAAATAGAATTGTACCCGAGCTCTAATCTTGTAGTGCTTGTGGACTTAAAATTGTACAATAAAAAAAAAAAAAATTTTTTTCAAAACTCTAAGCCCAAAATCATAATTTCAAAAAATATGTGAAATTTTTTTTGTTTAAATTCAATTGAATTTCAAAGATTTAAATTTCTAAAATATGCAAAAATAAAATTATAAATACTATGCAACTAACTTAAAAATCGAAATTGTATATAAAAACCCTTTTTTTATACAATCTACATTTTATACTAAAAACATTTTTTTTGAAAGAGTAAATTTCTAACTAAAAGTATTTGAGATGGTTTATAAAAAACCACATAAACAATTTTTCTTTTTAAATTAGTTCTTTACATAGAAATTTTTTTATTTAAACATGATTTAGATTTTCTAGAAAGTCCAAAGTTACTCCCAAAATATATAAATTAATAATTCTAAGACTTGTTACTTATTTTATATAATAGAATATATAATATCGTTTTAAAAAAAATTAAGATTTTTCTAAATAGTCTAAAGCTAAGCCAAATAAATTTCAAAATTTTTAACTCAAAATAATTTACTTCATAAATTTACAATTTATAGTAAAAATCATTTACATTTAACAAAAATAAAAACATTAATTTAAAAAAAAAAAATCTAAATTATTTGTTTTTACCTGATAATTTTAAACTAGCATTTTATATAGAAAACGTTTTTTATATAAATATCTTTTAGATTTTCTAGAGCGTACAAACAGCCCAAAAAAGAAATCTATTTAAATTTCTTAAAATTGTTGCTTAGTTTATATAACACAATAGAAAATTTAATATTTTTATTAAAAATATTTTAGATTTTTTACAAATTTAACAATTTTTCTAAACAGTCTATAGCTTACAAAAAAAATGAAATTCTAAAATCAAAATGTTTTACTTAAAAAATGTGCAATTTATAGTCAAATTTAATTTACAATTTCTAAAAATAGAAACATCAACAATTAAAAAAGTCTTTTTTTATTTATTTTTTTTTTTTTTAATTTTATGCCATGATATACATATACAAAAATATATACAGAGTTTAGCTGACTTGGCTTTTCAATTGAATGGTTACTTTTTAAAAATATTAAATTAAGTTTACAATAAAAATATTAAAATTCGTTAGAAAATTTGGAAAAACCCAAAGTTGATAAATTTCTAAAAAAAAAAACTGTCATAAAATCTTATAAAAATATTTTCTAAAGACAAAAATTCTGCAAAAATGTTATTTTATACAAATATAGAGGTTAATGAGCGAGACCTTTTTTTGACTCAATAATTTTTTTTTAAATTTAATAAAAACAATAGGTAAGCACTTTCGTATCTGGATAATATTTAAAAATTAAAAAGCAAGTAATTTATGAAAGCAAAAACTTTTTATTTACCCACGCCTTGGGTTTTTAATGCAAATTTATTCTACGATAGCTTTAAATGAGTTTATAAATCTACAATAGTTTCGAAACCTTAAAATAAAAGTCACAACAATTTCGATTAACGATTAATTCTGTCTCCAATTAATTTCGATAAAAAATATCTATTTCAAATCAAAAATGTAATCCATTTCAAAGGTTTTTCAAAAGTTTTTAATTTTATGAACGCTGTAAACAAAATTCTTGGTTGGGCTGCCCACTTGCTGTGGTCAGCTATTCGTTACTTATCCCCTTGCCCCACACACCACAATCGCAGCTGCGCTTACTTACTTGCTCGCCCCTGCTCCGCCCTGCCTCTGCTCATGCTGTAAATAATTGCTTCCGTTTGCACGTACGTTTGCTTTGCTTTTTTGCCCATTTTGCTATTCTTTTGCATTATGATTTTATGCTCAGTTTGTGGCTCTTTCTCAGGCGGGGCCTACCAAACGTTGCCCAAAAGGGGGGTTCAGGTTTTCAACACCCCAACGCCAACAACAACTGCTATATAACCAAATAACCAAACAACCAAATGACCCCAGACAAACTTGTTTGCCACTTCCTGTTGCTTACTGTTGTCTGTCTGATTTGTTTTGTTTTTTTCTTTCTTTTTTATCTATCGCTACATTCGCTTTGCATTGCTGTTTATGTGGGTATGTGTGTTTGTGTGTGTGAGTTTGGGCAAATTGCTGCCTGTGTTTATCTATGTGTGTGTGTGTGTGTGTCTTTACGATAACAAGTGTCCTGTGTAAATATTTTCAATTGTTTGTTTCGTTTTTATTACTTTTAGCCCCCATACAAACACACACACACATAGATAGTGCTATATACATACCACACATGTCTACACAACCTCAAGAAGGGTTTGAGGGCAGTTAAGCGGGTCCATCGATATGCTTACATAGCCAAGCTCAATAACAAAAACAATATTTATGTCAAAGTTAAACATACCAGAGCATACCACATGGCGTATACGCAACATGCTTAGCATTCTTTTTTCCCTTCTCTCTCTTTTTTTTTACGTTCTCTTAACGAGCATTCACACAGCTTTTCACATACGCATTTAAGCCAACAGCAAACAAACAGCCTTACAAATAAACAAACAAACAAACAACGTATCTAAACTAATGCCAATTCAAGCTTAAGCTGAACCGTATCTAAAAACTTCGCTCTGCTCTTGTTTTTGTTTTTTAGTCAAAGCTTTCCAGAATCAGTTTAAGCTAATGCCCAAAACTGAATCTCAAATAAAATTAAACTAATCACATAATTGCTCTTATCATACAAAACTGTTTGCTTGTCTACTTGTAACCCCCTCCCGAACCACTTCACAATTTGACAGGCGGCTCTGTGCGACCTACGAAAGGTTGGAAGGCTGAACACAAAGCGGCTCGAACTTTGGGCATCATAATGGGCGTGTTTCTAATCTGCTGGCTGCCCTTCTTTCTATGGTAAGTACAATCAATGTCAATCTTTGAGGTAGTTTGGTAATTTGTAGTTTTGAGATGCTTTTGGAGACAAATTGCTAAATTATTTACTTTCTTTGGCATTGTCTGAAAATACTAAATACTAATAAGCACATCGAATAGTTACTAAGTTCTTATATGTTATACGAAAAAACTAATCCCTATAACTACTTTTGATGCAGTGAATGACTCTTGTAATTAAGTACTAGATTTTAGAAAAAATTTTAAATATTTTTAGATTTTAAGTGTAGATTATAAATATGGCGTACGTTAAGTTCGGACGAGGACGACTTTGGGATACCCTGTACCAATAGCTTGCAATGAAATCCGATGTATTGCTTATCTTTAAAAACAAACGAATTATTCATGTAAAATTTTTTTTTTGGAGTTTGTCTGAAGTACCCATATGGGAGCTTTATAATGTAACCCCGACATCAACAAAGTTAAATAAACTTGTTTTCTATGGAAAAATAAGGCATCTAATGTGAAAGTTTGGTTACTCTAGCTCTTACCATCTCTGAGAATGGACAGGCAGACGGACATGGGTATATCGACATCTCTCGACTTGATCATACTTTAGGTAAATTTGGGGGGTCTCCGACGATTCCTTCTGTATGTTACATACATTTTCGGCTTGGGCAAACTTAATATACCCTTTGTATATTCAGGGTATAAAAATTGAGTCATCATTATTATTTTCAATATCTTCCACTATATTTTTTTTTGTGTCGAATGTATCCACAAACATTTTTATTTTATTTTATTATGTTTATAATTAAAAAATATTTGAGCACTGTAAAAATTGGGAATATTTTATATAATAGGTACCTACAAAATAAATCTTACCAAGAAATATGTTTAAGTGAAAATTTTTGCTAACCAACTGCTTATAATTCACAACTGGTTTAATCATAATTTTTATATAAGGTGATACTTATTGCCGAAAGAAAATATATATACTTTTTACGTTAATCTCTATTATTATTAATATCATTATTATTATTATTAGATACAATGTTGCAATCAACAAGATATTTGGTACTTGTTGTTAGGGGATGATGCATTTCTATTTTTAAGTTTTATAATAAATATGAAGAGACCGCAAATAAGAGTTATGGTTAACAAAAAAATCAAAGCGAAAAAAGTGGTTTGTATGAAAGTCAGCAATATAATAATTTTTTTTTAAAGGACCTTACTAAAGAGGGAAAATTTTTATTTTTAATTTATATCAAAAATTAAATTTTTAACATAAAAATCAAAAATAAAAATTACTGGGCAATTTTTAATTAAAAATTTTAAATAGGAGTTTTAAGAGAGTTTAAGTACAGTTGTTCAGTTTGTAACTCTGAGTTGCCATAAAATAACGACGTCCATTCCCAACTTGACGGTTGTAAATTAGCACTTAAGTGCTCTTCAGAGAAATCCTTATATAGAAACACATTTTTTAGCATTAGGTAAGTTGAATTCCACCTTGTGGGAACATCGATCAGTGGCTGAGGTAAAGTGCTTATAGAAATTGCCAATCTAAAAAAATTTTTTTAATGAATGTAAGGATGACTAAAATATAATTTTTCTTATGTTTTAATATTGATCCTTCAAGGACATGTAAGGAAAGGTCTTGAAGTGTGCTATACATAAACCATTATTGTGCGCTCCTTAGTTCAAAAGATATTTAAATTAAATTTTTATTTTCAATTTTTAAAATAAAAATTGCTCAATAATTTTTAATTCACCCCAAAGTTACCTAAAATATGATCAGGGTGAATAGAGAAGTCGATATACCCATGTCCGTCTGTCCGTCCGTATGAACGCCAAGATCTCAGAGATGGTAAGAGCTGGAGTAACCAAACTTTCACATTAGATCCCATATTATTCTATAGGAGACGAGTTTATCTTATTTTTTTAAATTATATAAATAAATTATATAGCTCACATAAGGGTGTATGAGACGACCTCGACAAAAAAAAGTTTTTAAATTCGCTACATTTCGTTTTTTAATAAAGATATCGTAACCATATTTGGCGTTTAGAAATTGTTTATATCACTTAAGCAATGTGCCAAATTTGAACAAAATCGAATGACTGTATCATATAGCTCCCATAGGGACGATCTTCCAAAAAATCGATTTTTGAACCTAATTTGTTGTTTTTCGTTTGTTTGTTTGTTTAGATATTGGGACCAAATTTGATATCGTAACTATATTTGGCGTTTAGAAATTGTTTATATCACTTAAGCTATGTGCCAAATTTGATCAAAATCGGTTGACTATATCATATAGCTCCCATAGGACCAAATCGGGCAAAAAAAACGTTTTTTATACAAAATTCGTTGTGTTTCGTCTGTGTAAAGATATTTGAACTAAATTCGGCATTCAGATTTTTTTTAAAGCACTGTGTCAAATTTGATCGAAATCGGTTGACTATATCATATAGCTCCCATAGAAACGATCGGTCAAAAAAATGTTTGCTTAAAAATTCTTCTTTTTTTGGTTTTTTATGAAGGAACCGGATTTTATTGCAAGCTAGTGGTACAGGGTATCCCAAAGTCGTCCGCGACCGACTTTACGAACGCCATTTTTTTTATTTTTATGTTAAAAATAAGAATTAAAATTTGATTTGAATGAAAAAAACAAAAAATAATAATTATTTCATGATCTTTATTTTAAATATAAGAATTACGGCCCCTGATAATATGTATACATGCCATAATAATGATGATAAATTTGACAGTTCTAAAAAAAACCAAAACAAAAGCAACGTAACGACAAATAAAAGCAGAGAAGAATAGTAGAAGAAGAATAAGAACGAACAAACAACTGTACATATAAGAACAAATATCTTTATAAGAACGAACAACTGAATAGAAACGACTTATTAAATAAGAACCCACAAAGAACTAGTGACTAAAAACGAACGATATATCCGGCACTCGAAGTGTAACCAATTAAAAAGGCCATAAATTCATTTTGGAAAATTACCTTTACTCAATTCAAGGTACAAAATGTGTAAAAATAATACGAAATTTAGAAACAATTTACTTTCGCTCAATATGGCCACCTTTTGCCTTCACTATGGTCTTGAGACGGTCCAAAAATGAATCGCAAGCTGCCCGAATGTGACTTGCAGGTATTTTGGCCCACTCGTGGACAATGGCTTTTTTCAGCGCCTCGAGACTATTGTATCTTTTAGTTCGGACCTTGCTCTCCAAAATGGCCCAAAGAGAATACTCCATCGGATTCGCGTCTGGTGAATTCGAGAGCCATTGTGTGGACGTTAAGAAGTTCGGAACGTTGTTTTTCAGCCATTCTTGGTTCACTCGAGCTTTGTGAGACGGGTGCCGAGTCCTGTTGAAACGTCCATGGTCTACCACCGAAATGTTTGTTTGCCCACGGCTTCAAAGCAACCTCCAGAATACTTTCCCGATAATATTGCGCATTAACCTTGACGCCAGGCTCGATGAAAACGATTGGAGAGCGCCCATCTGCGGTTACAGCGGCCCAAACCATTATCTGTGGCGGGTGCTGCCTCCTGGTGGCCAATCGATGACTCAAATTCTCGTATGAACGGTCCCTCAAGTAAACCCTATCGTTTTGAGAGTTTACGAATTGCTCAATTGTAAAAATTTTCTCGTCAGAAAACACAATGTTCGGCAATTGACCGCTTTCGGCCAAGCGAAGCAACTCCTTCGCTCTCTCAAGTCTGACTTGTTGCTGCTTCGGTGTGAGATCATGTGCCTTTTGATCTTGTAAGGATTGACCTTGACATAATTTTTCAGTATGCGACGGATGCTACGGTCAGATATTTTCAGTTCTTTCGCCATTTGATTGACACTTCGTCGGGGATTTCGCTCAAGTCGGCTTCTTCACTTTTTGAACCATCTCACGTGACGTTGCAGTCTTTTGATGACCACCTCCATGACGTTTTGCGATGCTACCAGTATCATTGTAACGAGTTATGGTGCGATAAACGAAAACTTTATTTACTTTAAGGAGCTCACGAACAATCGCTGGTTGTGATTTTCCAGCTAAATATAATGCAACTACACTATTACGTTTGAAATCCATTACTGATTTTTTTTTCGCGTTTACTCACGGCAAAATGCTTTCGTGCGCTTGTAAACAATACTCTAAACTGTCATTTAGCTAACTTACAGACAGCTGATGCCCGTGCGTCAGCTGCGCGAGCGGTCTGAATTTGGTTACACTTCGAGTGCCGGACCCTGTAATTGAACTTATTCAGTTCGTTCTCTTTTGTTCGTTCGTTCATGAACCACACAACACTGCAAAAAAAGAGATTAATAGGAACAGTAGTGCAAAGGCTGTTTGGTTTATCCTTAGAGCTCATATAGCTTGAGGTGGTAATAAAATTTTTAAAAATTTACCTAATTTTGCCTTATCTTTAAGTTCATTTGACAATTATCATTGCTGTTGTTGTTGTAGGTATGTTATTACATCGCTTTGTGGCGCTGCCTGTCCCTGTCCCGATGTCCTTGTTGTTGTACTCTTTTGGATTGGCTACTTCAACTCGACGCTTAATCCACTCATCTATGCCTATTTCAATCGCGACTTTCGTGAGGCTTTTCGCAATACCCTGGAGTGTGTGCTGCCCTGTTTGGAGAAACGCAATCCCTACAATGCGTACTATGTCTAGATTGGGCCAGTTTTGCTATTATAAGTGTTTAACAAAGTGTAAGTGATATATTGAATATTTGTAATCCTCAGAATACATTTCATGCTACCATCTAGTTAGTTAACTATCGAGCTAAGCAATAATCAATGTGTGTTTGTTACGTATACGTATGAATTTTTACTTAAACAAGTTAGGAATTTCGAAAAAAAATAAAATAAATAAAATACAAAAATATTGTTGAGAATTAAGCTCGTGTTAAGCAACTTCCACGGGTCGCATTATTGTTAGTTGTCTATATAAACATACGTAAAAGGACTCTGCAATGTTCCAAGCTAAAAAATCCTACTAGCTAAGCAAAAATAACGATTTAAACCAAAAAATTTATGTGTATAAATTGTAAGAGCGAGTTAACTTTAAAGGCAAAAACCAACTTTTAACAAATAAAAAAAGAAATTTAATGTTTAGTCACATTTAAATCAAAATTAAGTATGTATTGAATATGGAAATTTATAGAAATTGTAAATGTATTTGTGTGTGTGAATGGAAAACTCTGAGCAGAATGACAATCTACACATGAATAGAGAGAATGGCAAACTTCTAGAACTCATAGAGCAAAAAAAAAGGAAAAAAAACCAGTGCAAAAAATCAATTGAATAAGTTAGAAAATTTCGCTACAATTGAAATTTAGTTAGTTTTTTATTTTTAAGTTTTTATGTTTAAAACACTTTTGTGATAATAACGGAAATTGATTAAATGTATTAAACTAAACTAGTTGCAAAATAAAATTGGTTAACGATTTTTACGTTATATGGCCATTTAGTTAATGAGATCTCGACTATACACTATTATATACTTATATATGTATTATATATACTTTCTATGTATTTGCTGAAAAAGAAACCAACTGAATTAAAGCGCAAAACTAAAGTGTTTCCAAAACTAACCAAAACTGAGTTTTTACTTAAAGTGAATAAAAGGCTGCTGGGTTGTATGTGAGGTACAGAAATGAAGAATTTAAGCTAGTGACGTCATATGATTTTGATGCGATTTATAACCCAAAGAAAAAAACTATAAAGAAGTCAAACTTGACTTTTGGTAACTTTAGTTAACTGCCAACTTATAATTCACAACTGGTTAAAGCATACCTTTATATAAAGTAATATAAAATAAACTATTTAAACTTATTTATTAAATAGTTTTATTCTATAAAGATGTATTAATGTGGAATATTTTATATCACTCTCCTGATCTTTCAGTTGATATTCGGTATACTAATACTTTTTTTATATTTACACTCAAAAAAACAAATTTTTTTTTTACAATACTAAAATTAGGAAAATGTTCTTTTGGCGAGGAAAATTCATGATTGAAAAAAGTTTTATCGTATTCATCTGGAAATTATTTGATAAGGTTATCTGTCTTATGATTCTGTTATATTTTAAAAATTGTATGATGCCGTATCCAACATGGTATATGTAATACAAGTTTTGATTTGTGTAAATTTAAAGCTTAAGTCGCATCTTTGGATCCGCCGTTTTGCATTTTTAAAATCAACCTCTACACAAATTTTCATCACAACCAAAAAAAAATGCTTTGCTTGGTCGCCATTTTGAATTTTTAAAACCGGATTACACTATTGTGATTCCAAAAGTAAGGATGAAAATAGAAAATCGAGGAAATTTCCTCCCAATTAAACTTACTCAAGACAAGAGAAGTCCTTAACTTACGGATTTTAATCGCCCCTATATGATTGTTGCATTATTTGTACCGCGTTTTTTTCCTGTTGATATGGATAAGACAAGTAATAGAAAAAAAGTCGAAACCCAAAAGTATAGCCAGTAAAAAAATTAATAATACTATGAACGACACAAAAAAACCCTTCCCAAACAATCTCACAATAAACAACCTGCGCGCAACATTTTCGAACTTGTGACGTAGACGCTTAAAGCGAATCAAAAATGGTTCACGTAAAGGTGCCTCCTCGTTTCTTTACTTCATAGTTATTTTTAACCACAGAGAGCGCATTTTCAGATATATTTTGCCGTATATACTGCACACAGTACGAATCTTACTCGCAGTTTCGTTTTTATCGGCAATACGGACGCAACATGTCCGCGCGCATTGAGCATACCTCGACGGAGCCGCATGAGGGGGATGCCACTTGTGTGGCATATTTCAATAAACAGCTGTTCTCCGGCGGTGCCGATGGCAAAATTCGCGTGGGTCTCTTGGATTGAAGTTGAGTCCGAGTAATGATTTAGCTTGTGCTGCCTTCCAGATTTGGTCAGAGTCACTGCAGCTGCTGCAGACGGTCAACGCACACGATGCCTATATCTATTGCATGGCCGTGAATGAGCATGGAAAAGTGTATACGAGCAGCTGCGATGGTGTGGTCAAGTACATGTTGCCACCTTATGATGATTCTTCTGTGCAGGAGCTCTTTCGTTGCGATAATGCCATACAAGCCATGTACTGTGATGGTTCGGTGCTCTATACGGGTGATGATAAGGGTGTGGTCACCACCTGGACCAATGATCGCATGTTGTTTAAGTACAATCTAGTGGAGGAGGTCAAGTCATTGGCTGGTGAACAGCAGCTGATTTATACCGTGCGCGATTTGGATGTGGTGGTGTCCTTGGTGGTGGAGAGCAAATCGGGCAAGTATAGCAACAAGGCGGTAATACCGGGCAAATCGCCGCTTACGCTGCTGGGTCCCTTGGTGGAGGGCAAATGCAACTTTCTAGCGTTTCCCGATCGTACCGGCATGGGCTTGCAGCTGTGTAATAATTTGCCAAACAAAAAGTTTGCGCTGATTTGGCAATTGCCGGTAAGTTGAAGTAGTTTTTGTGCATTGTGGTTACTTTAAAGATTGATTTATCTTACACAGAACTGCCATGAAATGATTGTGAATAGCTTATGTGGCAATGAGAAGTATTTGTATTCCGGCGGCTACGACAACAAGGTCAAAGGTTGGACTAACCTGGCAGCTGAACAGCCGCAGGCTTTGGGTGAGGTTGAGGTGGGCAGTTGCGTGAACTTTGTATGCTGTGGTGCAGAGGATGCGGTCTACATAGCCAGCAGTGATGGCTACATACGTTGTGCAAAGTTTGTTTAAGCAGAAACCCAAATATTTTTTTATAATTTCAGCTAATTTTAAAAACCTACAATAAAGCACTGCTTACTTTAAATGGCAACAGCATTAATTACTGAACTATCGAAGGCGCGCAGAAATTTCAAATAAAGCTGCCAGACTGTTTAGTGAGTAACATGAAGTAGAAAACTTTTGCATTTAAAATTAAGTTTAATTAAATGCTCCAGTGAAGCAATTAGCTTTCTTGCTATTAAATAAACTAAAATGTGCTTTACTTTTTAAAAAGCACTGCATACACTGCTTTTCTCTTTACCCCATTGCAGTTGAAACTGCTCAACCGACCGCATTTTCCAGCACTGCTTTAAGCGCTGCCGTACTACTGCAATTATACTGAACTTTCAACCAGGTGGCAATGGCCGACCATTGTTATTGTGATTAATTTATAAAACCGCATTTTTGTTCGCTTTTAAAGCGCCTTTAACAAAAATGACACATCCCACCGAGTGCAAAAACCGCCCGCGGAAATATCCGTTTGTTAACATGCGTTTGGCAGATCACACAGTGTTGGACACCATAGAGGGACGTCATAATTGCCGGCGTTGCAATCGCTCAAGGAAATTCTTTTGCTATAGCTGCCACATACCCGTGGGTGAACTTCAAAATCTTTTACCACAAGTCGAACTACCCGTACAAATTGATATAATCAAGCACAAGAAAGAAATCGATGGCAAGAGCACCGCTGTACATGCTGCAGTGCTAGCACCCGCTCATGTGCGCATACACACCTACCCAGATATACCCGACTACGCACAAGAGCAGGGTGTAGTGCTAATTTTTCCCAGCGCTAAAAGTCTGACAGTACCCCAATTGTTTGAGCGTAATGTACAACTAAAAATTGACGATAATTATGGCTTACCCAAAGGACATCACATGGGCACAATGCTGCGTCGCCGCATGGATGAAGTAGTTAGTAGCGATGAAACGGAATCTGTCCTAAATTGTGGCCAATATACATACGATAATCTGCCCATACGTCGCGCTGTATTCATAGACAGCACCTGGAACCAAAGCCGTGGCATCTACGCAGACGAACGCATACGTGGCCTGCGCACGGTGGTGCTGCAAAACCGTCTCTCACAATTTTGGCGTCACCAGCGCGGTAGTCCACGTTGGTATTTGGCTACTATTGAAGCTATACATCAGTTTTTGTTGGAGGTGCATGTCAATGCCTGGGGCATTAATGCCAACTATCGCGGTCTGGACAATCTAGAGATAACTGAAGGTTTTCATCAGATTGCTGCGCCGCTAACGCTGGCTGCACCTGCTGATAGCATAGAGCGTGAGGCGCCTTATAATGGACACTATGACAATCTGCTATACTTTTTTGCGAATATGTATGATCTCATACACAAGTACTATGACCACAACGATCTGATATCGTATCGACGTCCAATTTAGGGATGTGATATTTTATTAGAGCGAAATATATTAAATGGAAACTTTAGTGCTGTAAGACTACTTCTTTTTTTTCTTGCCCTCGTCACCGGATTCGGTGCTTTGTTGTTTCTGTTCCACGGGGACATATGGCTTTTGCCATTTTAAAGGATTGCCACGGAATAGTGGCCATGGTGGAATGGTTACCTGCAGGAAAAACGGGTGTTTAAGTGCAAAGCTGAATTTATGTTAGCAGTCAACTTACCAGTGCGGATAAAAGGAAGCCCACGCCCAGAACGTAAACTGTTTGCGAAAACTGTTGTACAATGCCACCCCAGATTAAACCAACGACGCCAAAAAATGTTATGATGAGACGGGACCAGCGCTCAGCTTTGGCTTGGCCCACATAGTCCTGTGCATACGATAAATATGAACCACATAACACAAAATAAAGTCAAATACTCTTACCATATGTGTGGGAATGTCCAACATTATGAGATATTTAATTAATTTGCTAAATTCTGCGTTTATACAAGTAAACAATGTGTCCGGCTTTGCTAAAGGCACGTCAGCAGCTGCAATAAGCTGCTTCTTCTTGCTACTCAAACGATTAGTGTTGGTAAATGTAGCAAACAACTATCGATAACAGCTTCGTGATTCTATCGACTGGCAAAAAACTGCCAACTGAGCTGAATTGAAAAAGAACTGTTTACAGCGGCATTTTGCTTTGTTTTTGAAAAATCGTTGTCATATATTTATTTGTACATTGTTTTGATGGCGGTACAAACCGCGGACGTACATAAATATGTTAAAACTAATAAATAGGTCGCGGTATATGTCTATAGCTAAAAATATATGGAATGTATAATGAAATGCTATAAGTAGCGGGGTGCATCTAATTTGCCTTAGACTCGAGAGGCACGTGTGCGACGTAAATTAACAACATTCACTACGGATATGGCAATCCAGGCAAATACAGCGAACCAGGCAAAGACGACTGTAAAGTACATGCAGACAGCGGTGTTGATGCGTCCATAACGTCGCCGCTCATAGGAAATGCTCTCCACCAGATAGTCCATGAAATCGAAAATGGCCGCGCAGGATAAGCTGAAAAAGGCGTGAGATTTTATAAATTTTTAGAATTATTTTGTGTGCATTTTAGAAGTAATTTATAATCTGTCGTTGGAATATGTATACGCATTGTAGATTTTTAAAATTACAAAGAATTAGCTTAAACTTAGATTGCAAACGGGCCGATCATACTTTTTCTAATATGATTAAAAGCTTTTTTTGGGTGTTGGAAAAGATGAAATTATGACCTTCCAGCTTGATGCTCTTAAATTGTAAAAAATTATATGAATCAGATGGTCAAGAGTGTTTACGCAGCAAAGAAGGCTTATTAATTGTCCAAATAATCTACAGTGAACTACATATTGTCCCGCAGCTTCATTTCGAATTTCTTAAATTTCCTACAACAACAAAATAATCTTAACGTCCCAACTCACTTAAGCCCAGAACAGGCCCTTTGTGAAACCGATAATGGGAGTAAGTGATAAGGGTGTAGAATAGTCAAATAGGAATAAATATTAGGATAAGTGCAAAGTACAGGACCATAATTAACGTGGGATTCAAGCCCACAAGTTCTGGGATGATGGTCTAGTCGCTAGAATATTGAGGCCGCTCAGTCTTCTATACGAAAAGAACATTTTTTATATACAAAATGGACTCCTTGGTAAGCAGTTTCACAGCCTTATTTTTGTGGCTTCATTTTTGTACAATCAATCTGGAGTTTCTTGTGCACTCAGATCCGCTTAACAACCCCAGTTCGCTGTCCTTCTTTTAAAGAAGAAATTCCTTTACAAGTTGAAGTTTAGAAATTCTTTGAACTTCAAAAAATAATATAGGCAAATCCTTTCGGGAAGCGTATGTGTCCCTACGCACGTCCTAAACTACTTAACCCAACCCAACTGCTCCTTACATTTCTAATCCATTAATCTAACTGAGAGTCAATTGTCTTACCGTCCTTTAATAACTGGCACAATATTGCCCACTCCTTGAATTTCCTTCAGCAGTGATTCGCGATATTGTTTGCAGGTAACCTCAAAACCATCGGTGAATATGGCAGCATAGATAAGAGCATAGATGGCCATTATTATGGAGATAACCGTGGCAGGCAGCCCTAGATTATACAAAGTACAGTGAAACCAGCTTCAATTAATTTAATTATCATACTCACAGTAATACGGCGACAGACCATCCGGCGTTAGTTCGGATTCGGTGGTAACCACAATCATGTCGCCAGAGCTGCAAAAAGACGCAGAAACGGAAGCAATTTATATATAGGGTGTGTTTAATTAGTGCCAAACTTTAATTAAGTTGCTGTAAAGTATCATATTTAATACTTTATTAGTCACTTGAGCAGACAGTTGTGTGGCTTCTGTCTTTGCAGCCATTAGCATAAGCCCCAATTAGATGTGCCGAGTGTCGCAAGTTATTATGGCTGATTAACCTTTGTGACACCGTCTGAATTAGAAGACAGACTCAACCAAAATACTTCCTACACTTACCGCTGTCTGATGGTCGTTGTGCCCGCTTTACGCTCTCCTTTGCCCAGGCACATACGATAGCCATGATAGACGCCCAGCACTACGGCGAAGACCAATGGAAACAGCGATCCATAGGTGGCATAGTAGCAGTAGGCAATATTCCCACCCTCGAAGTTATTGTATGTGGTGCGTCCATGCAGGTAACAGCCGCAGTTTGTATCCGGACATGCATTGAGCACATAACGCCAATGCGTCCAGGCCACTGCCGAGGTAATGCAGCATGTCACCGAGGCTACGATGATAAAGGGGTAGAAGTAGGAGAGTACACGTTCCGCACCGTACGACATGGGTGTGGGCTGTTCGCAAAGTGCTCCGTAAGTTCAACTGTCGAATTGTTATGCTAATTATTATTAATAATTCTTTAATTGAGTACATGCAAACTACAGTTTATTTCAATTTGTTTATATTTTTGTTTTTTTTGGGTTTTGTTTTTTTAAGCGAAATGCGCGGCGTCGTCGGAGACAGATGGCAGCACTGCGCAAGGCACTCTCCCAATACGCTCACCTGTTCACGCACACTTTCACAGATAGCTACACTTACTCAGCGCGTCTCACAGATACAAATGCAACATTTGTTGCAAGCGCAACGCGCACTGTACCCAACTTATAAACAATCATTTTGTTTTGTTGCACTTGCTTTTTGTAAATTATTAATTGTTTAATTTACAAATATTTTTTTTGTTTGCGGCAACACACTGCTTTTAAGCAGCAAATATCAACCACTTTTTGGCCAAGTTGCTGACACATAGATACACTTACACAAGCGCACACTGGTTCTGAATGACACACCTATGTTTATCAGTGACAGTGTGGGGAATGCAGCGTCGAGGCAACCGTCTGCGAGCACAGCTAAGAAATGACTGAATTGGTAAGTTTTGTTTTCTGTTGTCTCTTGTCTTTCTGATCAGAACAACCAAGAGCGAGAAGAAGAAGCGAGAGAGCGCGCGCTTCAAGAGAGCAAGCATGAAGGCGATGTATGCGATGTATCTCTTGGATTACACTGGCCAGCAAAATTTTATAGAACAAGCAAAAAAATTGGCTTACTGAAAAGGAAAGTCAGTAGAGAACAAAATATATATATTTAAAAAATATACATATTTTACTCGTATGTCTTTGACGTCGTCGTTACATATTTTTTGACTATCAAATTTATTCTAACGTTTGAAATAATTAGTCCCTAAACTATGACAGATTTGTCCGGTGTATGGAATGCTCAAATGAAACCAGTCTAAGCTACAACTTCTTTATATCGAAAAGCTTGTCATAACCCCATATAGCGAAAAAGCTGTATCTATCTGTTCCACTATATAAATAATTACAATTACAATACTAATAATAATAATTATTAAAATCGGACAGACATATCCTAAGTTGTGTAATTTCTCCTGCTTCAAAATTTGTCTAGATCATAATTTCAACGTTACCAAAAACTGTACATAGTAAAAACCCGACTTTGCTTGTGGGATCCACTTATCCCACGCAATCAATTAATTGTGTATTCTTCAAGTGCCTCTTATTTGCGAACTAGCCACAGATAGACACCTTGAGTAGGTTTCTCGTACTAATTTTCCAAATAAGCCGACTTTGCTTAAAGTTTTCGTTATGTGATGATTAAGTTTTATTTTTTTAATAAGTGCATTGTACACAAAGCGGGTAAAAAAACATTTGTCATTTCTTTGTAAATTTGCTTTCAGTTACTAAGAAACTACTAAAAAAATTAAAAAAAATCAGCTAAATTCGAAAGATTTGAAATACTATATGGGCATTTCCGCAGAAATTGCAAACGGGGCCAGAAATTACAATGATAAGAAAATGGGAATTTTTTCAACATTGTAAGTCAAAAATGGTTTATATTTGATAAGGCATTGATTTCACAAACATTCTTATGAAAACTGAAGTTGTTTCTCTTTTTCTAGTTTTTACTACTTTTTGATTGATTTTTTTCGGTTTTTAGGTAGATTTTCTTCGTTTCCAACTTCTCTTGAATTCTTACTTTTTGTACAAATAAACATTTATATTTTCTTATTATTAATGTAAACACAATTATTTTTAAAAATTACTTGAAGAAATTCATAAAACTTAAAGAGGTGGAAAAATCTGTCGTGTACTGAAGTCTCGTACTTAATCAAAATTAAGCTTATAAAAAAATAGCTAGAATATATATTTAAAAATATAAAGTGTAAAAGAAAGTTATATTATTAAAAATTAACTGATTATAATTATTATTTTTTATTTCGAAGATTTTTCAATTTTTTTTAAGTTATTGTCAATATATTGGAAACGCTAAATTAATAGATCCTAACTTTTGCACTACATATAAAGCTACAAAAATGTATAAAAAAATATTTACAAAAAATTGTTTGTTTTTTTTACTTTTTACGTGATCCTGGAAATGCCCATATCTTAAATTTAATAAAATTTCAGACAGTTCCTAAATATCGTATGAAACATTATTGACGTGACAACGTCTTAAATTAGGTTGTGGCTCGGAGTCGCTCATGAAAAAGTGTAACGACCGTAACGCGTTACGGTAACGTTACGGCAATCTGCAAATGCATACTTGTTATATGAACTTCCATCTCCGCATGTATGTCACTTATCATATATAAAATATATACATGATAAACATGATAAATGATATATTCTCTTTATTTTATGCCTTCCATAATTAATTATAAATGCCTCATGCCAGCAATATATACATACATACATATAATAACATAATATATATAGAAAATATATCAATAATATTTCTATTAATGTTATATACCATGCCTTCACATTGAAAATTCTTAGATGATATGTTTATGTTTCATGTGTATATTTTTTATCTATTATTTATTATTTATTATCTACTGCCGAGAAAATTTTATTTTATTAAGAGATACGAAAACGTAGTCTGACAACTCGTTTCTTAATTTCATGAATTATACGTATAATCTTGATTGCGTATCAATCGTTTCTAAGTCAACTACGTTTAAAGAAACAACCTTTGACTTGACTTTCGCAAGACACATTACAGCAGAGACACTTCCTTTCATTTCCTATTTCTCCTATCATCGTCCTATCCTCAACAAAATCACTCAAAAAGGAATTAGTTAAGTTTTAGTTTACATGTACAATGTTTTAGTAAACAAAATATATTTCTATAGTTAAAATTTGTGCAATTCTTGTTTTCATTCAATTCCTTGTTCCTATTGTGCAATTTAATAATATTCATATCAATAAATATTCTACCGAGAAAAAGACGTTGTCACGTAAAATCTTCGCCCGTAAAACCGACTTTACAGACAACAGTTTTTTTGATACAAATTTATTGCCAATATATTAAAATCGTTAAGAGATGCTATATTTTGAACTACCTATACAGCTACAAAAAAGTATTAAAAAATATTAACAAGAAAAAAAAATACGAATATCGGGTACGCGATCCTGGAAATGGCCATATATTAAATTAATATAATTTTTCAGACAGTTCCTAATTTTCTCATAAAACTTTTTTTTCTGAAAAAAAAAATAATAATTTTATATTATATGGGTGCTTTTGACAATAACAACATTTATCCAGAATATCCTATATACCTTTTGACACGGTTAGTCAAGGTGTAATTTTCTATTCTTTAACACTTTTATAATAAACAGATGTACTTATGCTAAAATATACATTGGCATAGACTTATACGATTATTATGTATCCTTAAATATTTAACTCCAAAACTCGAAATACTTTTTTCAAATTAAAGGATTTTAAAATTGTATTTAAATCCAATCAATTTACGAAGAATTCGAAAATGTATGTTTTTAATAGATTAATTGTTATGATTTTTATATCAAAAAACTTTACATTTTTCAAAGGCATCAAAAATGAATTTGCTGTCAGTCTTTTTTTTTATATTCTTAACAATTAGTAGGAAAATTCACGATTTTTCGTGTCATATAAATCAACTTTATTGAAAATAGCATTAAGTTTAGAAAGTACAAAATATCAATAATCGAGCTAAAAAATATTTTTTTTGCAGAAGCAGATGTCAAAAAAAATCAAATATTTTTGATAGTTTGTGTTGTGCTTTTAAATTAAAAATTTGGAAAATTTTTCAAAGGCATTAAACATTAATTTGCTTGCAGTCTCTTTTATTATATGATATAAATGTAAGAGGCTAGTGTCATCGCGAAAAGTTAAGGAAAGTTCATGATTTTTCAAAATCATAGAAAAACAACTTTTTTTAAATAATGCATTAAGTTTTGGAAAGTGCAAATTATCGGGAAATATTTTCGAAGTATTCACGATAAGCTAAGGTTTTTTTCAGTAGCTCGTGGTGACCATGAAAATTGTTTATTAGAATATTGCAATCTAAAGTTAATAATTCTCAAAAAACATTCGTTTTATTCAAAGCAGCAAAAAGTACATTTTCAGGGTGACCATGAAAATTGTTTATTAGAATATTGCAATCTAAAGTTAATAATTCGCAAAAAACATTCGTTTTATTGCAAGCAGCAAAAAGTACATTTTCAGGGCTAAAAATATGTAATTAAAAAAAAAAAAAGTTGACATGAAAGCATTCGTTTACTCACTTCCAATTATCATTAGCAAGATTCAAAAAAATGTTATAACCCGACAGCTGTCTTTATAGAGACATCTTTTAGTTCTAACTAATAATGATAAGAAGAAAACATACAAACTTTTGAACTGATCTGTTAAATGTTTCATTCAAATAATTTTTTACAAATCAATTTGTGCAGCGTAATCAAAACATTTCTGAGTACCATAATTGCCTTACGACAGTGTTTTATAAAATATAAACAAGATTTTTAAGAATCTAACAAATTCTTGGTTTGGGAAAGACCAGCCAAGCTGAACCCGTGCCACATCGTGTGCCAGTGCATCGCTGAATGTTGCACAGGTATCATGTAGGAGCGTGTCTTCTGTGCCGCTCTGCAGGATTCGTTACACACATAAATTTCTTATGTTTTATGTCCAAGTGTTGCCTCATTTTGGCTAGAAGCCACCACGAGATGCCGCTGCCTGCCAGAAATGCACTCATTACAATCAAGATCTGCTTGCCACAACAAATGACGCGCGCAACTTTGTCGGCGTCTCTGCCAATTTCATGCAAATGGCTATATGCCTCCCCCCTCTAGCCAACATCCGTTTTGACAGTAAAAATATTTCGCGGACGCCTGATTCTCGGCGCTTAACAAGAATTGCTCAGCTCAGTTGCGCGAGTCTTGTGGAGCAAACAACTTCGCGGAAAAACTTGCTGTGTAAAAATTAAAAAAAATACTAATTTTTTTTAAGTAATTTTCTAATTATGTAGTTTTGTGACTAAGTGCCATGTGCTTGTGTTGAATTAAACAAATAAGATAATCAAACAATTTAAGTGAAAGATTGCCCATTGTGAAAACCCTTTTTTAGTACGGGGCGTAACCAAATTTATGCAATTGAAAAATTGCAGTTGCAAAAATTTTTATAGCACAGACCGAAAATTGCCTATAAATAGCCCTATGGGACAGCCAGCAGAAATGCTTTGTAGTTCTGTGCTTTTTACTAAATGAAAATGAAATTTTTGCATAATTTGCTATTTGTTAATGCTTAAGTGGACGGACGGACTCTTAACTTGCCATTGTCATTTGCAAAAATTTCTAAGAAATTGTTTCTTTATAGCGCATAACACTTAAGTTTTTGGATGTTTGTCTAATTTCATCTGTTACTAATACAATAATCTTCTAATGGGTAAATATTATGTGCTTCTTGGTAATTGGCATGGCATAGTTGTTTTTAACTAGTATAACCCGTAGTTGTGCATTCCAAATCGTGTACACTTGTTAAACCAAAATTTAACATATTTGATAGCCCACTTTTGCACTTATGAAAAAGTTTAAATAGAGAATAAATGACCTATGTAAATAGATGTTGGTTGAACTATGTTCGGATTTCTCAAAGTTTCTGAGTTGATTTAATGGGGTAATTTCTTATGGGTGTATTTCTTATGGAGGGCAAAAGACCCTTTATCTCGGAAACGTCTGATCATAAATCCAGTACGGGATAATTTCCATTTCAGTTCATAAGACCTCGAAGCTCATGGAGCACACATGAAATTTAAAACTTCTAAAATTTTCAAAAACATTCGAAATTACAATTTAAAAAAACAATTTCAAATTACGATGTGAACAATACAGACAGGATAGGATCAAAAAGTAGTCTTCTGCTGAAAGTAAGTAAGTAGGTCGGTTTATGTGAACCTTGTCCCTAGACAAGATGAATTAAAATCTTGACGGAGACCCTTGGATGAGTAAGGACGCCTCCGGGGTTGCGATCATGAGTTTAAGTCGAAGCTCGTTTAATACGACTAGCGCTCGGGTCGCTCATCACTTCCTTACCAACCACAGAGTCCCCCCACCCCACGTACAGTCCAAATATGGCAGCGATGATTTTCTTCCTCTTTCCTCGGCTCAAGCGAAACCTCAAGAGAAACCAGTACAGCTCCGTAGAAGAAGGGACATTTACGTCTCTAAAAGGGATCCCCAAAAGCAGCACAATGGTGTTATTTCGAGGATTTCTTTCAATTGAGTCCTACTTCTTTTTGATCCTAGCCTATATATTTGGTAGCTATCGACAGCAGTTATCGTATCTTTTCAAATATAATTTTGTAATCATCAAAGGTAGTTGGAATGCCTTTTAGGGACTTTTTGGCCAATTGAGTGTGGGAGGAGTGGCAAAGTGGGTTTCGCCAGAAAACTTTGGTTCTCTAAAGAAATCTGCAGATTACAAAATAAACAAATTTTTAAAAGTGGACCAACGATTTCTTCCATCCTCTCTTTGAGAGTTTATTGTATAAATCGATTACTATATTATAATATTAGAATATTCTTGCCTTTACGATATTAAATCTAACAATTTAAAAATTCATCCATCATCCTCAGAATTCTACTAAATAAGCAATATCTTCACATCTCGAATCTCTTCTTAACCAACCGTTTCTTTTTTTTTTAATCTCATGCTTTTTTAAATAGTATAAAATTTGTTTAGTTGTTGGAAAAACTTGTATTTTTGACTTCTATATCTGGACTTATAGACAAAGCACATTCCACAAAAGCACACCCGACACAGCGACACTTCAGTCATTTAAAACGAAGTATTCCTGTATTATATAGTAAATTAGAACCAAAGTACACAAAGTCCCAGCTGTCCAAGTGCTAGTCGTGTAGAATAGTGCCCATAGAACACCTGGTCTTCAGTTATGGATAATTGGAATGTTTTGGCAGCGCAAACCTCATCCCAGGCAATTGGACGAGATGACGTGGTGATAAAGACGCGTCTGGTAAGTAATCAATCAGAAATATTTTAGATGCGTTAACCGCAGTAAACAAAACAAAAAACTTGGCAGCGTCCAAAGCCAAACAAAGCCGGGAAATGCTATATACTATTATCATATAATACATATATAATTACTATACTATGTACTAGCAACAAGTAGCTAGTGGGTGGCTGCCAAACTGTAAACAGCTGTTCCAATGTTGCTCTCCTGGCGGCGACCAAGAAAACATGCACTAGAAATTCTTGGCATTTGTTTTGCGTGCCGTGGCATTACTTGCACTGACAATGCGTCTGTGATCATTCTTGGGGAGCGCCTAATAGCACCCTATAAATAGATGAGATTCTCTTGAGCTGATTGCCTATGCGAGTGTTAAAAATTGGTCTCGATTTTTTTTTTTTTGGAGATTCCTCACAGTAGCGCACAGTAGCTGTGGCAACAGGCGGCCAACATTCAGATAGACGTTGGACGTGCTCGACTACGCTCGTATTCTACGCAGTGTTCAGTTCCCATAGTTTTTATATAAGTTTTGATATATTACATATATATTGCCTGTGCGCGAGTATCAAATCTATACTATAAAGCCTCGAGGGTCTTGAAAAAATGGATATTTCCACGGATATTTGGGGCCAGCTGGCCGTAGAGGCTTCCCAAGTGTATTTATCCGATGGTACAGTGCGCAGTCCCTTTGCGGATACGGTGCGTAGCTCTGGAACAGTTTCTAAGAAAAAAAAGATCGCTCTCTTTAGGAGCACCCAATTTTTCACTTTGTGTGTGTGCGTGTGTTTGTTACTTTTCTCGTAATTTTTTTTTCAGACCATTGAGAAGCTACCCGACAAGGTATTGCTGCATATATTCTCGTACTTGTCGCATCGTGAGATTTGTCGTCTGGCCAGGATTTGTAGACGTTGGCGTCGCATTGCCTATGATACGCGTTTGTGGAAGAATGTTTCACTGCGTCCGGAGGTCTCTGGCTTGCATGTGGGCTCGCTGGAGTCTTTGCTTACGCTAATCTCGCAGCGTTTTGGGCCCACCTTGCGTTACATAGAGCTGCCCATTGAGCTCATTACGCATACAGTGCTGCATGAGCTGTCCGCCAAGTGTCCTAACTTGACGCACATGCTGCTGGACTTTTCCACTGGTGAGTCTTCCTCATAAATTTATTTATCATGTATTTTATACATACTCTTCCTTTCCAGCCATGCAGCTTCACGATTTTAGCGAAATGCAGGCCTTTCCCACCAAGCTGCGCTATATGTGCATTTGCCTGTCGGAGGTCATCTTTATGGAAGGCTTTATGCGCAAGATCTACAACTTCATCAACGGCTTGGAAGTTTTACATCTTATAGGCAGCTATGAGAAATGTGAGGAGGATGAGGAGGAAATCTATGAGGTTATCAATGTGCATAAGCTCAAGTCAGCTACACCCAATTTACGTGTCATCAATCTCTACGGGATTAACTTTATCGATGACTCGCACATTGATGCTTTTAGCTCCAATTGCATACAACTGGAATGTCTGGCTGTCAATTTCTGTAACAAGGTCACGGGCTCTACGCTCAAGACATTGATACAGCGCTCCAAGCGCCTTAATTGCCTCCTGATGAATGGCACTAGTTTGAAGTCCGAGTTTGTCATGCAGGCCGAATGGGACAAATGTGCGCTGCAGGAGCTGGACATAACAGCTACAGATTTGTCCACAGAATGTCTGGTGGACATGCTGACACGCATAACCACCTTAAGATTCTTATCGGCTGGACAGATCAATGGCTTTAACGATGGTGTGCTTAAGCAATGGATGGAATCGGGTAATACCAGGTAGTATGTGTAAAAAGGTATAGCTTTATCGGTAACTAATGGTTTCTTGTATTTTGTAGAACGCTAATATCCTTGGATCTGGATTCTTCTGATAATATTTCGGATGAGGCTTTGTTAAAGTTCTTGCAGCGTCATGGACATCAGCTTAGTGCATGCTGCCTTTCGGGCATGCCGCATATTACGGATCAACTATGGATGAGCATATTGCCTGTACTTGGCAATTGCAAGTAAGCAAGCTATAAAACTAGGTATCCTTTATAAATAGACGCTGAACGTTTAATAGACATGACGATATTTTACACTATTATGAAATGCCAGATTTAGGAATGCCTAATTAATCTAAAAACAAAGAACTAAAGAACTTCATACAGGGCCGTAGAGAAAAAGTCTGGGCCCGGGGGATCTCTCCTCCCTCTCGACGGGCCTGATTTCATGACAAATTTCACTTAAAAGGTTAGCCGATTTTATCAAATTTTTTTATATTCCCAGATACTTTATTAAAGAACGATCGAATCCTGAATTCCACGAAGAAGCGTGGCTCCACTAAAAGCTTAATAATTTAATTAGCTACAAATTTCTAAAAAAGTTAAGGTAAACGGGAGGTTTTCTTGACGAAGCAAATACAATATTTTTTCCAAAAAATGTTGATGTTCCAAAATTCCTAAAATTGTAGTTCAAGAATTTTTTTTCACCTTTCAAGGTCTATACAAAATTTGGTACCTAAAAAATGTTATAATTGATTGGTAGAGCTAGGTGCAGTGGTCTTCAATTCGAAGTGTATATATCTGCCCTCGCAAAAGATCGGGTTGAAAACACCTTTTCAACTTTTGAGTGGTCAGAACCCAAAGGGCCCCCGTGGACTGAGTAGAGCCCTCTCTGTCTGTCCTTAGAAGAGAGAGAGAGAGATCTTAGAGACTAGCTCGCAAAAGATTGGTTTAAAAATATTTTTCCATCTTTTGGGTGGTCCGAACCAAAGGCCTCCGTGCATCCGCGACTGCGTAGAGCGCTTTCTGCCTGTCCTTAGAAGATAGAGAGAGATCTCAGAGACTAGTAGAGGTAAAGACACAAACGCACTTTAACTTTTTCAATTTTCACCCTTCCTTTTGTTCGAGATATAAATTCACACAGATCGGTTGCAATCCCAAAAGGTATACGACCCACACCGTCTATAAGAACCAAATTAATTAAATTTCAGTAACCACAAGTTAATCCTATTCAAAACTAAAACTCCGCCTACAAAAAATTTAATTTTTATTTCTATTTAGAATTATTGTCATGGGCACATCGGAAAAGCTTGGCGTGAACATACACGTTGATCAGCTCATGGATACCATTGCCACAAATTGTGGCAACTTGGAGCGACTGGAATTACGTTGGGATCCTGATAATTTGCGTTTCTCAGACAAGAGTCAGAAAGCCATTGATATTTTACGTGTGAAATGTCTAAAGCTGCGCTGCATGGTCTTGAGGTAAGTTTTCAATTATATGGGTTATTAAGCGTCCTTAAGCTGGCAACATGGAAGTAGAGTTAGAGGGGTCTATGTTAGTTTATGTCTTCTATTTTCATAGATGGTTATTGAGTACTTTTTTATCGATGCTCATAATTTGGAAGTATTATTATTTACAAAGAATTACCACACCCTCAGCCTTCAATAAAGTTTATTCCAAATAATTAATAATAATACTATTTAATCCCTCTTAATAGAAGGCATACAAAAATTTTAGATTAGAGACAACTGGTGGTTTTAATTAGAAATAGATGCATGGTGACGTGTACAGTAAGTACTTTAATACTTTAGAAGTTCAAAGTTTTTTCAACGAACAAAAGATTTCGGACGAGCGGCATTAAATTCAAACGTGATGTCAAGAGTTGAAAGAGAATTAAAAAAGCTCGGACTTAAAAACGGGGCTAAATAATATCGGATCTCTTCTCAATTGGTAGGACATGGATAAATGGGTTTTTATGGGTTGAGCTTGTCGCTCTCTGTATCAAAAGTTATTTAAGCTTAAAATTAATGCTTGCCTTTTTAAAAAAAAATTTGTTATATCCGTGTAAGAAATAGATTTGCGTATTAATTTAAACGAAAAACATCCTGTATCCTTCTAAAGACAAATGGCTGACTTCTTAAAAATTAGTGTATAACAATAAACTTGTCGATTTAGCTCCATGGATTAAAAATGCTATAGTACTGTACAAATAGAAAAAAAAGGGGTTGACCAGGAAAAAATTACATGCTTGAATTTCTCTTGCTTAGTGTATTAAGGACCTTCCAAAAAGTCTAAAACCAAAATGGTGACCTCCCCCCGTAGGGTTTTCTGTTATTTTGCCATATGTTTTGTTTTTTCTCTCTATTGTTGCTATGGAGTAGTAAATGCAAACACTGTTTAGCTCCTCTGTATTGATCTTTCTGACAGGGTTCAGTCCTGTAGTGTTGGTATGACCTCAATTGTCATTGAAACTTTTTGTTACAATTTCCATGTTCTTGACATATGGCATTTTATCTTACACCATATTTAACATATTTTTATTTTTCCTCACAGCGATGGTCGTTACTATGAGACGGTGAAGGCCAACTTTGAGCGTGCCGACCGTATAACTGTGGTGCGCACCACAACCTGTTGCCGTGTTTCCCCATACCATCTGCTGCGCAACTATAACGATTTGATTTTCAACTAATTTAGATGTTGCACAAACCATAGTTCTTGTTGTTGTTGTGGGTTTTTGGCCAAGGTTTTGTCTAGTCAATTGAAAAGCGAAAAAAGCTTTTACATGTTTTTGCTTATATTGTAATTTATTTTCTGTATTCTCTCGGATTCTTTTGTTTACTTTAATTAAATCTAAATAAACGTAAATAAGTAAATAAAAACAAAAACGATTTGCTAATTCAAGAGTTTATAGTACATAAAAATAAAATGAATTAAAAAATTAAACAGCATAGTTTCATTTAAACATTTGTTGGTTTGTTTCTTTTCACTTTCAACTTTTTAACTAGTTTTGCTTTTCTTTACTTGGTAGTTGATTAAATCATTTTCAGACTTCACCACATCAAAATTTTGCTTTTTTTTTTTGTTATAAATTTTGTTTTCTTTTTGTTTGCAAACTTAAAGCTATTCTAGAATTTTTAAACATTTTTGTTTCAACTTTTTACCATAAGCCTAGCGTACATCTGTGGTTTCTTTCTCTTGCCATCTTTCCAGCAATTTTACATATTATTATTAAGTATATACATATATCATATAAATATATATATATGCATATTTTCATTTTATATAATTTAAGTTAGTTTTACATGTAGTCGAAAAGCGCGAGTGTGTGTGTTGTGTGTGGGAGAGTATGTGAGGATCAAGTGCCTGTGTGCGTGGGCCATAGATTTTGCTTAAATTATGAAAATGTTTTTGCTGCTGCGCTTGCCAGCTTTAGCATTTGCATTTCATTTATATTTTTACATAAGTACACTAACACATAAAACAATTAGAGTGTTCACTGCTGCTCCTGTGACAACTGGAACATGTGCGTCGGATTACTGGCTGCTGCAGTAGCAACCGCAGCAGCAGATGTCGCCGTCGAAGGCGGCTGCTGTCCAGATGCGCCTATAAAGCTACTATTACTGCTCGAATTGGCGGATGTTGTCGCTGTCGTCGCCGTTGCACTTGAAGTTGTCGCTGATGGCGTTGGACCTGCAACAAGTGACGCAGCTACTGCGGATGTTGTTGCATCCACGACGCCAACTGCGCTCTCTTGCGTTCGGCGAGCTACGTTGCCACGCGAATTTTCATCCTGAAACAAAAAAAAAAAAATGATTTAGTTCAAAAGAAAATTAATTGGAATAATATCTGCGCTTTCCGTTTTTTATGGAAACAAGCGCAGTTTGATTAGATAATCACTTCGTATTCGTATTTTTGAGACAACTATGTTTCTAAGCACCTACGTAAAGAAAAAGGTTTCTAGCTATTTAAAAAGTTTAGATTTTATAAACATGCTACAGCCTTAATACCATTATTCTTTCTCATCCCTCATCCCTTTGTTTATCTACAAGTTGTTTGAGCAACGAGCATATTATCAGATGGAATACAGAGTCTTGTTACAACTTGAGTAAAGACATGATATATTAAATCGTCATAAAATATTTTTATTTGTGGTTCAAATAACGTATTTTACTCCGAATATTGTTGCAGAACCATTCTTATAAATCTATACGCCAACTTAACCAAACCACTTCAAAACGTTTTGCTGATACTAGCAATAGTCGTAAATTTGTGAGAGTCGGTGGTAATGAGATTACTGAAGCATTCTTAAATAGCTACTTGTGTTTTTGTAAGAGTGATTAACAGATATTTATGGATTACGAAAGCTTATTAAATACTGCCGGTTCTCGAAAGAGATTTAAAAAGAAATCTACTATATTCGCGTCCTAAAATTGCAAACCCTTTCTGACTATTGCTACAGAACACGCATGGCTCACAACTGAAACTCTAAGCTCTATAACTATTCCCACAAAAACTGTACACTTACATCTCTCGGATAGATACGTAACGGCTGCTCTGTTTGTTGATCGGCCGTTGGATCGTTTGCATCGGCATTTTCTTCAGCTTTATCGGTATACATCATTATTTCATGGCACAGCGGACACCGATCCTGCACATAGAGCCATTTACGCAAGCAAACGCCATGGAAGAAATGCCTACAGCGCGTTATCTTTGCCGAATACATCTCCTATTAAACAAAACACATCAATTGTATTATATATAAATTCTATATAAAAGTTCATTCCACTTACCTGATAACAAATAGCGCAGACATCATCAAAGGCACGTAGTTGAGCAGGAGTTGCCTCTGGCAAAGAGGATATTTTATGGACAGCCGAGCGTCGTTTCATGAACACAGACCAACCAGCTTTTGCCTCGCACCAGATATTAAAATAGGCATGGATGCACATCATAATAGCTCTGATGGCGCCGCCTGTAGCATTTTTAGCTATCAAGTTATAGTTATCGATACACAAAATCAACCAAATAAAAATATTACATGCACACACTAAACAAAAAAGTTGGATGGGAGGGAGCAGGGCAAAAGATTCTGGGGAATGCAGTAGAGTTGGGCGCATTTTGTGATTAAAAGTGCTTCGAAATTGGTATAAAAGTGATCTTGAGCAAGTGCCTTTTATACAAAATTTAACAAAAGTCTTGCGGTGAAAACTAATTGTGCCAATCATTGTGCGAATTATTTTGCTTTTTTTTTAATCTACGTGGGTGTCCATAAGGTATGCAATGGTGACGAAGTGGTTATGAAACGTATTTTTGTGAACACAATTATCGAAACAGATTATCTTATCAGCTGCCCAACTCTAATTTGAAAATTTTATCTACCAATTTTTTATGTGCTGATGCAATTTGACGACAGTTTGGACTGTCCAATACTTACCCGATTCGAATACTAAAATCCAAGCGCCATTTACAAAAAGCATAATGCCAAAAAGAAATTCTACCGAATTTCCAAAGGCGCGAACGTAGTATACATAGTCATCCAATTCCTCCCAGAAGAACTCACGTCGTGCGTCCAGCAAAAACAGCGCATAAGTTGCCAACGAGACTAGCACCTAGAAGAGATTTACAGTGAGCAAGTTAGCATAGATTTTTTTTGGGCTGTGATAGAACCAACCTTGACTACCACCTCCACGGAGAAAGCTGTTACGGCCAGCAGCCATGTAGAAGGCTTGTGTTGTGTCCACAAAGCATAAAGCAGGCAAATTGGCACCAGGATTAGAAAAGCGCAAACGGACAATGCGCGCACATGTCGTTTCATTGAAGGATTTCGCGCTGCACTAAGCGACATTAGTATGGGCGAGACTATGTTGTGCAAAAAGTGCAGCAATGCCGTGACAAGCAGGCAAAGATTGCGACCAAGACGCACAAAACGCTTGTTTGGCGACATCGAGGTAAGTCCCGTCTGCAATGCCAATATATAGAAAAGCACAGCGGAGACAGTACCCAGAGATTTCTCTTCATCGTTGTCATAAGTGAGCAGATACCATTGAAAGACACGTCCAATGTAATGGCAAATAAGCGAGATGACAGCCGTCATGCCCAGCACTGCAGTTAGCGTTTCACATCCGTCCACAAGCAGCTTTTGTACAAAAGGGAAGAGCTTAAGTGGCTCCTCCAAATCCGCATTGAGCAAGGTATAACCGCTATGTACGACCCTGTATAAGAATAAATATTTATAGAGGTTTGCATTTAAAATAGCTATGCGACACTTACCTTAATGTCCAGAACACACGCAAAACGCTAGGCACATTTAAACGCTGCCACTCATTCTCAATTAATGCAGAAAGTCCAAAGTTGGACACAAAGTTCATGGCATATTGATAGCCATTGTAGACAATTTTGCTGGCCTCCATGGCGCTGTGCATTAGTGTAATTTTGGTCAGTACAATTGGCGTAATGCCCGCAATTATGGGCAGCTGCTCAATGAAACGAGGTGATAGTGGTAGCATGGCCAGCAAAATCGGACTAGTAAAGATTATGGGCATCGCTCGTTGCAGCAGCGTAAAGCGTGGACCCAGATGTATGTAGGTAAATAGCAAGCCCATGAACCATTGTAACATAAAGTGTGGCGCCAGTTGCATGACAACGCCGCCAGAGTCCATTAAACGCGTTGTGTTTAAGGACATTAGATTCTCCAGTATGCTAGGGCTACGCTCCATTATGGCCAGCACAGACACATTTGACCAGTACGATAGAAAGGTCAGGCCCAATGAGGTAAGAAACATATATACTATCACCAAATGTCGCGTCCAGAGCAAAAATATGCACGAAGCGCAGAGGAAACCTAAAGAAGCAATAAATTGTATATGTAGATATTGTATATAAGATTATTGTTTAAGTGAAGAAACCCAGACGCTGCTGGGTTTAAAGTACGCCGCTCGTTGCGTGATAACACACTACGCAGCAGTGACGTGGTGGTAATACAATGCACTTACCTAATAAGCAGATCACAAGTTTCACCGTCGTTATGCTGAGTATATCCGCGAGTGTGTCATCATGCGTCAGTTCATCCATCAGTGAATTAAACGGAGAACTAAGCATGCCACTTGATTGAGCAGCCTTCGATGCATTGTCTATGGTCTGTTCCAGCCGGTCTGTTACGCTCGCCGCTGCAGCGGAGGCAGCGGCTGCTGCAGCATCAACGGCTGCTGCTGCATTTTCGTTGGCCGCTCCAAAGAACGTTTTGATCGCATCCAATGTTTTTGAGGATTGTGTTAGCCCACTTTGGCCATTGTCGTGATCCTCAACCACTTCTGCTGTTGTGTCCTCATAGGTGGCTGTGGACTTTGGGTACAGCAGAGTGGGCAAGCCCATGCCAATTTTGAGTATCTCGTCGATGACCATGATGGGCGGCACGCGCATCATCACGTCGACCAAGCCCAGCACCTTGGTGCGCACAGACATGGCGGGACTTTAGATCTGCGGAAGACGCAACGCGGCGTGACTCTGCAATTTGGCGTTTCGGGTGCTGCGCGTTTCACTAAAATCTACTTTCGAGTGCTAAAGCACGCATTTGTATATTGGTTTGGCTGCTTGCTGGTTGTTGGTTAATCGTTAGTTGGTTGGCCTTCGTCTTAGATTTCGCAAAGCGAAAAGAATCGTGAGTGGAAGTGTGTGGCGTGGTGTGGTGTGTGTGGAACAAAAATATATTATAAAAAAAAAATTGGAAGGGGCAGCAGGTGGTAACGTTAACGTTGAGGTTTACTATTTTGTTTGGTTTTTTTCGTTGGGGTTTACACTTGCAGGGTTCTGGCACTTTCACTACTTACAATTGCAATTTTTTTGTGCGTTTTTAAAGCACTAACGCGTTGAATTTACGCGAACTTTACACTTTTGTTAATCGCGTATTTGTTTTTTCTTTGCCTTCTCAACTTTGCTGTGTGTTTGTTGGTGTAATGTGCTAGTGTTGGTAAAGACTAAGCCGTCCCAACATGCGATGTCTTACAAGAGCTGACTGTTACGAAACAAATAGCTGCAGTTTTGTAACAGTCGGCAATTGCATGTGGGCGCCACTTAGTTTTAGCAGTTAAATTTAAATTAATTGCATAAAATAAGAGTTTTTAATTAGTTTGATTAGTGCCGAAAAAAGGTTAACTGTAGAATTTAGTAAAGTATAAAAGATTATACCACTTTAGGGCAGCAGTGGTGCTAATGGTATAAATACAATAATTTGAAAATTATTTTTTCCAAAATTTTATTTAAAAATTGACACTTAATTTTCATTCAAAATTATAAAGATTAAATGTTGTTGTGATTGGGTTACACAGTGCAAGTCTTTACGCTTAGAAGTATCGTCAGGGTAGGTTCTGAGTACCGGCAAATTTGTGTTCTAAATTTAGCAATGCAATTCATTATCTTATAGTCTTATAGACATGCATGTTTTTTCCAAAGCCTACTGTAGATGTTTTCATTGCATTGTGGAATTGATGTATCGGAATTGAAATCGAATCCTATAACAGGCATTA
This sequence comes from Chymomyza amoena, assembly GCA_037043745.1. NCBI lineage: Eukaryota > Metazoa > Arthropoda > Insecta > Diptera > Drosophilidae > Chymomyza > Chymomyza amoena. The sequence continues at coordinate 386,326 of JBAMAX010000134.1, forward strand.
TAATTATATTAGCTACAATATTAAACAAGTTGATAGTTTATGAAAACTTAACAGACTAAAGGAGACTACAGTTCTATAACCTATTGGAATTTTTGGTTTAACTAATTCTACAAGTTTACGCATTAACTAAATCGCATCCTCAGGGTACGTATCCGGAGCGTCCACTGTAATATCTACAATTTATATAAATCTAACAAATATTGAATTCATTTAGAATTGGCACAGTGCATAATATTGCCTCTGAAATTACAATTTAGCCAAATCAACTAAGAAAATTTTATTATACCCCTTCATAGTACGAAAATATTTTTATCAACTTTGTCAGTAAAATCATATTACGTTAATAAAAAGTAAGCATCCGTCAGTCTGCTCTTTTTTCCAAACTTATGCAATTACTCTTTAAAAAAGAAAGAAAATTAAATTTTTCGTGCAAATAAAATTTTTTTTGTAATAACAAAATAAAAGTGTTTTTTAGGGCAATTTCGGGTCAATTTTCCAGATTTTTTCAAAATACATGTAATGTGCATCGACAAAAAAGACAATTAGATCGATAGGTATTGATGTGCTCTAAACAGGGATACATATTGTGTACGGATTAAGTAAAAATGATTGAAATAACAAGCAACCAAAGTCGACCATTTTTCAAAATTACAATGCTTTTTGCATGCTTTTTAAAAACGAGCAAAAACAAACTTTAAATTATGTTAAGCTTTAAGCTGACAGTCCAAGATCTTTAAATTCGGGTGAGAATTGAAGATACTATGGAACCATATATGGAAGATCCAATCTTCACTCAATCACACAGTTGAATGAAAAAAAATGTTCCGTTCATCTGCAGCTCCAATCCGATTTCAAAAATCTTAGACTCAAAATATTGAAAACGATGCTTAAGAAAATAAATTTGTAGTTTTCGTGTTTCTTGATCCAGAAGTCTTAAGCTAGAGCAAAGTAGTGGTTAACAATTAGCACATTAGAAGCAGCGCCACCGAAACCCTTTTACTTTCATTTCGAAAAATCCAGATTATAAAATCCACTGTACTTTCCAAAATATCAAAGAACTTAAGAGTGCTACAGTCTTACCTTTGACTTAAATATCTGGAGAAGGGATTATGACTTTCATTGTTCTCAGAGTTAATAACTTTTTTATTTTATAACTGGGAGATCACTTTAGAATTTAAAAATTCAACAAATTTTTTTGAAATATATTTTAAAAATATTTCAACATTGTATCTATCATGGACAAATTTTCGTCAATCTGGGCTAGCACAGAAAAACTTATTTTCAATTTCTTTACAATTTCGATTCTTGGTGCCTGGGACATGATTTGTAACAGTTTTTTTTGTCGTAGATTCAAAATTGTTTGAGATTTAATTAAATACACCAAAAACAAATAAAACCTAATTTATTCAAAGAAATTTTTACATATTTCGAAAGGCTATTTAATTTCTAATTTATATGTATCTTTACATTTAGGCAAATTTAATGTTTTAATTCATGGTTTTCATTTTTAAAAATTCTTTATAAACATTTTTTCTAAATATGCCATTCTGTGTCAGCGTGTACAATTTTTTTAACTACGGAGTTGCTACCTTGTTGCTGTACTAAATAATAATAATTCGGAGGACTTATTTTACCATATTAATAAATGTTTTGTGAAGAAGTGGCAACCCTTTGCTGCCATTCTAGCGAAATCGTAAACATTCGAAATTATCTTTAAAGATTTCAGTGGCACCTATCTTTTTACCTCTAGGAGATATGACTTGCCTAAGAAAAATCGAAAAATTAAAAAATCTTTTTTCAAGAAATGCAAATTTTTAGAATTAGTCTTAATCGAAGATCCTACGAATAAAGTGCTTTCTGTAACCGTTCACAAACCTATGACACTCGGAAGTATCTAAATTTCAGGAGTCACTGTTCATATTCAAATGCTCTAAACGTCTTTTTCATATCGATCGCCACTCATGTAAGCCATAAAACTTATAATTTGTGACATGACTTCAGTCCCTCCTGCTCCAATTACAAGTCAAACATTTCTTAACTTTGAATTCTTTTGGAATTCCAGGCATGGCATTTAATACCCCTGCATTGGACTTGGGTCTACGTGTATTTCCTCAATTGTGCGGTCATTAACTTTTGCCATTTTGAACTTTAATTGTTGTTGTTATTGTTGCCACATACTAACACATAAGCATATATGTATATGTATAAACTTGTGTACATATTTCCTATGCAAATGCACAAATTGAGGCAATGCAGTCGTTCCTCAGACTTGGATGGAGGCTAAGTGTATGCCCGTAATTATGCGCAATTGTTTAGCATTTAGCTCGAAAAGTTTTACCTAACATAATTGATTTTTCATGCAGTGGCACGAAAACTGGAAAAGAGTACAAACAAATGCAACAAAACAAAAAAAAAAAGAAAAGAAAACCCAACAACAATCCCTTCCAAATAAGCATATTTGTTTGTTCGAGGTGGTTCTATTATGGTTACTTGCTAATTTGCATAGTTTTCACAAGTTCTCGTACATTTAATGCTGCATACTGTAAGGAGCAAATTATATATAATATTTGTTCTCGGATATCCGGAAATCGAAAGATCGAATTTTATCCGATTTTTATAGTACGTTTCAATTCCTAAAAAAGTTCTCAGTTTTATCCACAAATATCAACAGCTTTCCATAAAAATTAACAAGCATTAACATTGACTCAAATGAATAAGGGGCTACGCTACCTGACTGCTTCGTTATCCTACCTCACCACGCATCCTTTGTTTATAGTTTCCAGTGTATACTGGAATTTATGTCGCATCAAAGATGGCATTTTTTAATTTATTATTAGGTTACCTATGACTCATTCAAAAATTTACCCATCGCTAGGCTAAACTTTTCTCCATATTTCTGGCAGAGCTCGATTACCTTGACGGTAGAAGTGTTCGTCTTTTGAGGCTATCCACGAATCAAGCAATTTTGCGATATCTTCATATGAGTGGAACTGCTGATCAGCCAAACCATGTGCCATCGAGCGGAACAAGTAATAATCGGACGGCGCAATAACTGGGGAATATGGCGGGTGCGGTAGGACTACCCATTTGAACGTTCCCAAACAGCATTTAATAGGATCTACTCGTATTGTTACCGTTTTTCCGGTTCCATAATAGATAACACCGACCTGGTCCCACCAAACGCATAACCTTCGCTGCATGAATATTTGGCCGAGCCAATGATGGGGAGCATGATCGCGTAGTCCCTTAGATTTTTCACTCCCGGATCCATTTTTCATCACCCGTCACGATGCGATGAAGAAATTCATTCTTCTTTATCGCTGGAGCAGTTGTTCACAGGCGAAAAAACGACACTCATCGTCCTTTGGCTTCAAATCATAATTTCTAGGTTTTGAATCATTCCCAACGCATCAATCGCTTGGAATGAACTTGTTGGGTAACCCATAATGCAGAAGCAAGCTGTTCCTGCATTTGGCACGAATCCTCATCGAGCAATGCCTCCTCCTCAATTCAGCGTCTTCGAAGGTTTTGTGTCTTCCTTCACGTAACCAGTAAAGTATCCATGGGTATGTTTTTCGACGAAAGAGGAATCTTCACATTATTTCAGGTACAAAATTATGTATTTTATAAATATTGCTCGTTTGCAAATAACTCTTTTTTCTGCATGCTTCTTCCAAGCATACATGAAATGTGTCACGAGTCACGCGTGAGTTGTTACATTTATATGACAAAAGTACAAAGAGCAAAAAAAAAATCACCCTCTATTTTTGTAATAAAGCACATACATTGGGTATGCAGGGCCATAGAGATAAAATCCACGTCGGGCGCCAAATGAACCGGCCCGTCTATTACACATTTAAATTAAATCCCGCCAGTAAATATACCGAGGCCCTGAGAAACCGGGCTGGGGCAAATCCCCCCTTTCCCTCTCTCACAGGACTAATAGAATATATTATTATTGTCTTTTAATGTAGGATGAAAAGTTTCTGTCCAGCTACACAAGTGACTTGGTGAAGCTTGACGCGAATCAAATCCTTCATTCATTTCATCATTAAAACACTTTCTTAAAACGGAACTGAACCCCCCGTTGTTTCAAAGCCCAAATCAAAACTCATAAAAAATTCGTGATGTTTTTACAGCCCTGATTACTACAAATTGTAGAAATGCTGCTCCAAAGCTCTTACCATTAGCACTTTTGCGCTTTAACTTAGCTGCTCCCACCTTATATGGTCCTTACATATGCAATATAATCAGTGTAATTGTCACAAACGGCAAACAAACAGTGCGCATTGGCGATGAGCTCACTCTAGTAGTAACTATCCCCAAGAAGCCAAGTTGCAACCAGTTATTGACCAGGCCAATTGGAAGTAACTCTCACGCAGTCGCTTAGTCTGCGGTTAGTCAGACAACGGGTACATGGGGTTTATCATGGCGGCTGCCTAGCGCAATTGTATAATTTATCGCTCCAGTTCTAATCGCAACTGTCAGTGGCAGCGATCTCGAGGGAACGATTTAATTCGTTGGCCATATAAGTCGAAAATTTGTACGTTGATTAACGCGCCAATCGTTTTACACAACAACGTACAAAGTGTTGACTTGCAGCAGCTCCCCTCCACCCTGCCCCGGCCGCAACCAAGCTCGATAGTGCTCCCCACTCGGGCTGCTAATGTGTGCTGCAGTGTGATTTCATTACACTTAAAACTATGCAGTTGCCGCAGCAGCAGCGATCTGTGGGCTTCCTTCCATATTGAATGAGACGCAGCAGATTCGCATTATCGAAGCGCACGCTCACTTGGCCAAGATCGTAATGGCAGGACATGTGAACCGATATACACACTAGGTAGGTATACTAGGTAGGCCTACTAGACCGCTGCGCAGCTCGTTCCCAGCATGATTACCACTCATAGATATCGTAAATGCTGCTTCTGGTTGTCGTCGTCGACGTCGTCGTGGATATCGTTGTTGTCTTCTGTGGAAATAGCAACCTGCTGTGATCTTGGCTCGTTCGTTGCGCCAAATGAATTAGCTGCTGTTGACGCTCCTCCAGCTCCAGCTGCAGCTTTAGCAAAAACCACAGCTGCACTTGATGCTCTACTAATGAACTAAGACAGAGTATTCCACACGTACGATGTGCTTTGGATTTCATGAAAAAAATAATCACAAAAGTGCCAAAGCTGACCACCGAAATAAATATCTATTCGTATTTGTAGTTAAAGATTGAGATTCAAAATAACTAAAAGATTTTGTACAGATACTGAGAACTTTGAGAAGAATTTTTATTCTACAATTAGTTATATTCTTATATAATACGTGTGATTCATGAATAAAAAAAAAAAATTTTGAGCTACATCATATGAATTTTTCGAAAAATTTTAAAAGATAGATAAGTAAAACCGCAGATATTGTATTTATTTTATTATTATGCTAATATTTATATACAATTATTAAATAGTTACGATAAGGCTTCAAAACTAAAGATAACTTGGTTACAGCACTGGCATCGTAGGCCTTCGGTAAATATATTGTATCTTGAGTACTTAGCGTTTTATTGGGATTTTTCAAAAAATTCCCTTTTATTGAAAATTAAAAAATAAAAAAAAAAAAAAAATTTCCGATATATATGGATTTTGAACTTAGTTCATGAAATCGAGCAAATCCATTCCAATTGCGAATGAGTCGCCTATTTTGATAAAATGTATCTTAACATACGAGGTGTGCTCAAAAAGTATCGCGAATTTTGTGTTTTTTCAAAAATTATTTATTTGTTCGTGAATATCTATTTTGTTCCCTTCAAAGTAATCCCCATGAGATATTATACAATATTTGAAGCACTTCAAAAAATCATTTTTTGTATCTTGTTTAGCTCCTCGTTCAATGCCGCCTTTATCTCTTCAATCGTAGCGGAGCGTCGTCCTTTCATGGGCCTCTTCAGTTTAGGGAACAAGAAAGTCACAGGGGGCCAGATCTGGGGAATACGGTGGCGCGGCATCATTAGTGTGTTGTTTTTGTCCAAAAAGTCGCGCACAAGAAACGATGTGTGAGCAGGGGCGTTATCGTGGTGTAAAAGCCAATTTTTGTTCTTCCACAAATCCGGCCGTTTCTGCAGGTAATATTCCTTATTGACCGTTCTACCCTGTGGCAAGAACTCATGATGCACCACGCCACTTCAATCGAAGAAAACTATAAGCAAAACGTTCACATTCGCCCGGACTTTGCCCGCTTTTTTCGGTCTTGGTTCGTGCGGCAGCTTCCATTGAGATGATTGAGATTTCGTTTCCACGACATAACCATAAATTCACGATTCGTCACCACTTATGACCCTCTGGAGCAAATTTGGGTTTGTTTTTGGTCGAAATTGAGATATCTTGGTACGAATTTCGCGGCGACCCGTCTCAAGGCCAAATCATTGATAAAAATCGAATGGCACGAGCCAATCGATATGTCTAGGTCCTCAGCAACTTCTCTAACGGTGATTTGACGATTGGCCAATACCGTTTTCTTCACTTCATCAATTTTTTCGTCGGTTGTTGAAATGCTCGGGAGTCCGGCACGCTCTTCGTCGTTCACATCTTCTCGGCCTTCTGAGAACATTTTGTACCACCGATAAACGTTGCTTCAGTCCAAGGTAGCTTCTCCGTATGCCACAGTCAACATTCGGAATGCATCCGCGCACTTTAGTTTTTCACATAAAATTTGATACAGGTTCTTTGATCCATTTTTTTGAATAGGTAAAAATCGAAGACGAGCCAAAACACGTGCAAACAAAGCAGGTGTCAACAATTAAGTGAACATTCAAAATGGCCGAGCTTGTCGGCAAAAGTGAGAGATATGAGTACCAACATAGCGCCATAAAAAAATCGAAATTCGAATATTCGTAACCCGCGAAAATTCAAAATTCGCGATACTTTTGAACATACCACGTACTCTTACCTAAGCGATTTGTGGAATGTGTTGCCGCTTACCAAACTTCATATATATCTTTTGGATTTATTCTGCTTTATTCTGATTTAAATATACAAACTGTTCAATGTAGAAAAATCATAATATTTAAATATGTTAAACGTAAAAAGGATTTCTTCCTTTATTCAGTAATCATTAAACGATTTAGCTATTTTATTACTACGTTAGGAATTTATTTCAAAGAATTGGTTTGGTTATTGGTATTGGTTTTTTGTTTCTATAATACAAAAATATTTAGCGAATATAAATTACAATTTTAAACGCTTTCTCTCTATAGTAAAACTTTTGGTACGATCCCAATGTTAGGATATTCGAATTTTGCATTCTTGAAGTCTTAAATTAAAATTTGCTGTTAAGGATGATGTTCGAATAAAAAGATATCTCGCTTTTCTCCATTTTAATTTATTTTATTTGTCGCCTTGACTTTTTGAGCTTTCGATATCGACTTAAAAGATTTCTCTCTTTGCTCCATTTTTAGATTTTTAAAAGATATTTGTCTAGGGGTTCCTTTTTTCTACAATTTTAGCTTAGCTTAAATAATATACACCTCATTCTGTTTTTACATGGTAACTAACTAATTTTCTAAAAGATTAAGTTAATAAAAATATTTTGTAAATTCCAATCAATTAGCTTTTTTTAGTCGTGCTAAATTTAATGAAATTGAGTCTAATTTTTTTTCTAGACCGTGGTATTTTGAAAGCGTGTAAAAAATTTAAGCAATGGAATTTATTCGAAATGCACATTTCTTGCTTGCGTCATCTAGCGGCAACAAGCTGCTTGCGCCATCTAGCGGTGACACTTAACCGAAAATTAATGCGGGTGGAGACGATATCGTCAAAATGATATTTTAGGGTTAGCGTGCTGTTTTCTCTCTGCTGAACTTCTCTCACATCCGACTTTAATAAAGTTAATGAGTAAGCCTCAAACGGCAAGTAGCAACTGTCTTCAGATTCTAAAGAGTATCCAGACTCTGCTACCTCAAGGTTAGCTGTTCCCAGACTCTGTACTGGTTGCTTCCTAGGCAACTGCTGTTCACTTGGTGTGCGCTTTTTATGGACTTAATTGGATTTTAGCTGTGTTGATTAAGCAGCTCCTGTCTATCATATGCTGAGGAGCATGCCTGCAAAACCCTACAAAGTACATAACCCAAAACTATTCCCATACCAATTTCAGTCAAAGTTTCCTCAAATTTTGATTGTTTGTCATAATTGAGCCAACTCTGCTGCCGCCCCCTCTCAAATCAGACTAAACTGATGAAACTGAAACTGTCAGTTGGGCAATTATTATGGTATTCCAGGTACATATATTATATTGAAATTGATAAAACTGGCAGTTTGTGTATCAGTTAAACCCAAAAAATGGCCAATTATCTTTTGCATTCAAGTCAATGTATGGCGGTCATAAGAATAATTAGGTACTTGATTGACATGCGGGATAAGGAGACATACACTTGGAATGCCGTAGCAAATTATCGAACGGCTACTGTGCAACGAAAGCGGAACGTTGATCCACAAAAATCAAAGACAAAATTTTGCAGAAGCGCGGTAACTCGGTCTTGGTCTGCCCCGCTCACTTGGTCCCGCTGTCTGTGGCTTTGTTTTGCAACTCTGCCCCAATACGATATATAGAGTGGTAATCTGATGTTAAGCCAGATAGTGGTTAGAGCGCTCCAATGGGCTCTGGCACGCTAATCCCGCCAGCAAAAGGCCCCCAAAACAATGCTGCCACAGGCAAAAGACGACAATGTCGTTCCTGGCCGTGGCCAACTTGCGAAACTTGTTTGTGGCAAGAGCAACAGCAGCAACCTGGTCTGTAGCCTGTAGCCTGCAGCCAGCAATTACAATATGTTTAACTACGTCAGCGCGTTATCTGCGCGGCCTGCTACTCGTTGGAGAGTCAACGAGGAGGCTTTGTGACCAGCCATCCAGCCAAATCCATGGTCCATGTCAGCGATTAATCCAGCGACCGCTTCGTCACTTGTTTATAAAAATGCCAGCTTGTTAGGCTTTTTGGGGCATTAAATCGCCAATTGCAGCCGCTACCGAAGTTGCATCGATTGTGTTATCGATGGCGTTGCTGGGTTGCCAGCCTGAATCTCATTTTGTTGTTGTTGGCATGGGCACTGAGTCTGAGAGGGCCGATATGGTCAGCAGATTAAGTTCTTATGAGCAGCGAGCAGGGCGCAGCGCAGCAGTTCGTGGAAAGTTGCCTCTAACTGGCAGATCTTTATTGTTCGATTGGTTTATTTATAATAATTAGGTGCGCTGACCAAAAGCTACTTCCACAGCCATCACTACCACTACTAACCACATCCAATATCCAATACCAGAAGCTTATCGTCTTTGGGACTCTGCGCGGCTGGGACTGGCTCATAAATTCTTTAAGCTCGCACCTTTTTATTGTGCGCACTCACACTCATGGTGAGTCTTCTGCCTGCTGCAAGATTGCAATCGCGTCGAGACTGCCTGCGGGTCTTGATGTGCCTGCAGCTATGTGTACATGGATTTGGGTCTGGGTCTGGGTTCGGCACTCGATCGTGCTTGTATTTGAGCCACGGTAGCTGCGCGTTCTTTTTGTAAATTGCGCACATTAGCAGGTTGTACGACTTATTAAGTAACTACAATTTGCGTGGTTGCCGCCCCAAAAACAAAAAACAAAAATAATGGCCAGCCGTCTGTGACGACGGGCGGCAACTCTGGCGCGACAAGTGATTGTTTTATAATTGCAATTGGAGTTCAATATAAGCGGCTTCAATGGAGTGGGGCGTGTTTGGGCAGGCTCTGGCCCAAATTGGCAATTCATTTGAATGAATAATTGCTCAATTATTGCCGCCTAACGACGACGAGCTGCTACAAGCAGAGAGGTAACATTTCCACCAACTAACAGAAATTTGTCGTTTGTCTGTTTGTCGTCTGGAGAGTTGTCCCGAACCAAATGAAGCGCCAAAGCATAGGGCAGCAAATTAAGTTTAAATATTTGTGATTTGTTGCAACAGATTAGGGATTGCGCAGAAGCGCCGGCATAAAAACAAAATGTGAGACAGGCCGACTAATCTCCGACGCTGGGATACACTGTAGCGTACAAAGGGAACTTTTATTTATAATTCCTCATTCATCTTTCACTTTCTTTGAACCATCTGGAATTTTTGCTATAGAACGACTCAAGCATACGACTTATAATAAAATTTCGATGTGATTTTACATAACATAGCAATGGTTACAATAAATAAATTGGACTGTTCAATTAAATATTAACTTTATAACCCGATCAGCCTTACAGCTTAGTCATAAATCTTTATGTAATTAAAACTCCCATTCATTTATCTGGAATCACATATGACTTATTATTGCATTTGGAAACTTTTGTAAATAATTGCAGATGGCATAGTCTGACCTTGAACAATAAGCTATTAGAATAAAATTGGACTTTAAGTACCGGACCTCATTAAAATTTTCTAGCTTCTGCGGAGCATCGTGATGCTTTTAGTATTTAGTCAAAGGAAAGCCTCTTCATAAATTTGGCCATCCAGAATTTTATTCAGGATCTACACTTGACTTAAGCCTTAATTTTATTGAAAAAAATCAGAACGTTTTTTTCTCCGTAATTATTTTTTTTATTTGCATAATTATAAAATAGAATAGAAGATTAATTTTAAATTCTTCATAATATAGCCAAAACAAAAGATGTCTTCCTGCTAATTCTCCGAAATACGTTTCGATTATTAGGCTAAGGAGAGAGTTTGAAAAAATTTACTACATAAAATGAAACCATATATTACCAGATTGCCAAAAATTTCACTTCTCATACTATAACTTTCAAGAATATCTCTCAAATAGTCAAGTATTCACTAAGGATATAGATTATTAAAGTATATCAAAAAGTAAGTGGGACCTCGTATCAAATCACATATAAAATATTGCTAGCTCAAGAGACACATAAGACAGCTGGGCATCACAAACTCTAGGTTTTGGAATATAAAGTTGGAATCTTCACAACACATTCTTCCTGAGTGTGCAGCTATACATCAGAAGAAATCAGCCCTAGAGTCTCGATATTTGATTTTACTTAGAACCAATCCACATATTTAAGTTTATTTCAGGTGTGAGAATAGTTAAAGGGTTTAGGGCTAAGAGGGGGACAAAGTCGCTAGAAACAAATTGCAGTCTCCCCATTAAATTATAATCTTTTTCCGATATTGTTTATTTTGAGGACTCGCGACAATAATGCATATATCTAAAGTTTCAGATCAACTGCAGGAAAGATGGCTAGAAATTGATATAGTTCATGATTTAACATCTGTCAAAAACTTTCGTGAGATATTCCTATATATTTTTCATATAGTATCTTTCTGAAACAAAGCACAAGGATATCCGTCCAGTCAAAGTACAGTTGAAAACAATTTTTAGCACGTCCACAATTCAAAAATCTTTATCTGTATTTTTTCCTTGTAAATTTGGTTTCCCAAGCTCTTGTGGTCTCAGATATATAGTTACCGACGCGAAGACGTTCGGAGAGCCGAACTAAGCTCAATCGAAACCCTTGCAATTGGAATAATTATGGTATCTTAAGAAGGAAAAATTAGTACACAACATGCATAACGTTTTAATTGTCATAAGTAAACATTTTAAAGAGGGAACACTTTGAAAAGAGATTGTCTATTTGTTGAAGTAAGAAAGGAAACATAAGATTGTAAACTTCAGATTTCCGATAATGAAAGGGATACTGGCTCTGAGTAGTCAGGGAAGGATGTCATTTAAAAAACATGCAGCTAGTGTTGTCATTGTGATGGATAGATATTTAATGCGAACTGAAATAGCCATCTGACTACCTTGGTCAGGCTTTGGATTCTTGAGATCCCTTTCCTTCCAATGTCTCTTTAAATAAAGGCATCACTTAAAAGTTTTTATTCAACCGGATACTGTACGACTTTTGGACTAGCCTGCAGTTGCTTTAAGTTGAACAATTGTAAACTGAATTTGATGAGCATGAAAAAGTGAGATAATATTTTTTAATTATAATTGGATGTGTGCTAGAGCCGTCCCAAAACTAGCCGATCTGACATTCTATCCAAAATACGGATCTCCTTTCTATTTTTTTTTACTTTTTTTTTCTCTAACGCTAGTCAGATATCTTAATTTATATATGTAAATACACGAGTATAACTAAATTTAATAAAAAGAAAGCACCATGTTGATTACAAAAAACCCATATCCTGATAGAGCCAATTTATTGCATAATTTTTATATTTTGGTAGAATAGCCAAGGATAATCCTCAGCCTAAGTTGGCAGGAGATGGTGAAATAATTTTAGAAAAATCATATCTACTATCAATCAATCAAATTACTTATTTTGTTTTCTTTTAAGTTATATTATTCCTTTATTGCAAAAATTATATAAAAAAGACCGTAATAGTCAGAGCAAATGATATTCTTTAAAGAAAAATATCTCAAGTCAATTTTATTTTATTCACCAATTCTTAGGCCAAACGAATAAGATATACAGAGTTCAGGCTTAATTTTTTTCCTACGGTTATATTTAGTTATAATAAAAATATATAATAACATTAGAGTCATAAGGCGGGAAACAAGAATTTATAATTCGTTTTAGTATCTCAACCATCAAAATTTTTAATTAAATACTGTTTGTTTCTTTGCAAGATCTGTCTGATATTTTTGGGTAAAGGACTCGCTTCTATAGATTTTTTCTAACTTATCTTAATTTTTTACTGTACTGTAGTTTGGGGACATAGAATAGCCTTTCGTTCTTTCCGTCATATAACATCTCCTATAGCCACCTTTTGTTGAAAAACCTACAATACCCTTAACCTTCTGGGTGTACAGTGTATAAAAAGCGCGGAAAAGATGGCGCTAAACTATGCTGTGCGAGAGCGGGATAGCAACACTGGACATTAGGGTGAAATCGTAAAACCAAACTGGACCAGTTTAAGCGGAAGCTGCTGGATACTGTTGGACACTGGAGTTCGTTGTTTGCAGGCACGTAAGAAATTTCATACTAATTGGCATAAATACCAAGTGTCGCATACAAACACACACATACACAGGTATACAAACAGTGAGCTCAACTTGTGACGAACTGACTGAGTGACTGACATGGAGACATATACACAAAAACAAAAAAAAAAACACAACACAGCTACCTACATATAAGAAACAACTTACCGATGAGATCTTCACCTTGGCAATCATTAATCGTCTGCCTCGACATAATATCGATGATGAAGCTGGCTCGGCTACGACGTAGACGTAGCTTGTCTAAGCCAGTTTTTTGTTTGTAATCGGAATCGGATCGCTTGGTATCGGGCTGCTAGTTGGCCGCGTGCATGGCTGGAATGCTCATCGAACCAATTGAAATTGCTGTGACAACAATAAAAATTCAACTTTGGAACCTTTTTTTGTGTTGGTTGCAGTAGCTGTCTCCTGTCTTGGTCTCTCTGACTGCCTGACTCCCTGACTGACTGACTGACAATTAGACGATCTTAAACATGGATTGATCAAGCGATTTGTAGCTGTAAATTCATCTCTATTTTTGCTTCAAAGATCTTGTTGTTGCAGTTGTTATTGGTAAATGGGAATGTGGCTGGTTTTTTGTGGTGTCCATTGCTGCAGTGGCTATTGCCCTGGCGGCTACTTGTCGCCGTTAAAATCCAATTAATCGAACAATTTACTTTGTGCCATGGAATCTCCTCTAAGAGCTTTGTAGGCCTAGCATTGTTCTAGCACTAAATGTATGTACTTAGCTTTGCTCCATCCAAGCTTTTAGCCTCCGGATCTAAGAGCGTACTGCTCACTGCATAAATTATGATGTCTACTCATGCTGACAAGACAGTCGAGTCTTACATGTCATACCACTAACAAATCGGGGCGACTCTTACAAATAACCCTTTGGATTGCCAACGCCTGTCATCCAAGCATGATTAGTGTCAATTTTTGTCACTTTGATGGCGTCGTTTATGCTCCGCCACGTTAGGTCTTTAACTGCATTAGCTACGGTAACATAAAAAAAATTTTGACTCAGTTGAGGCTAAGGGATACTCTTTACTCGGGTTTCCCTGAATAAGGCATTAAATGCGGGAATTTCTGTATAGATATGTTCAGGGATGCGGTAGTGGGCAATGGTTGGCTTGGCTTTTGAGAGTAAAGTAGTTGTTCCTAGGGATCGTCCTTAAATTATGTGAAGCTGATTTGCGTCATATCCCTTGTGACACTGTTCCGGAATATTTTTGAAGATTTTCCATATGATTTGTGTGCCTCATGAAGCTTTGCCAGACCCCTCCTGGAAATTTATCAGTAAAAAACAAAGAGATAAGGAGTAGAAGGAGCGAGTGAAATAGTTCATCAATACACTATCTAAATAAGCTCCTTTAAGTCTAGGAATCAAATTAAATTCATTATGTAATCTTTTCTGTTAGTATTTCGTAAAAACCTAATTGAATCCCGAGACTATTTGCCAAATTTGGCAATGCTTAAAGAAGCCTCCAAATGGCTAACTACCCTGGTACCTCACTATCAACCAGTCATCACCATCCAACGAACTTTCCTTGCATAATTATTATAAAGGATCTCGACTTCCACAAAACAGCCCATCGAGATCTTACACTGATAGCCAGACAGACAAATGGATATTATTATTATAAAATCCAAGTCGTCGCTGATATGTGCTTCTGCCACACCTTCTTCAACCAGTTACTTAATTTGCACAAATCTATAATACTCTTCAACTCATTGATGCAGTGTATCTAAAGGAAGCGTGTCCTATAAAATAGCCCAAAAAAGGCAGCCGGCCAATGCCGCCCCACTTGAAGACATTTTCATTAATAGACGCTCGAATATCAAAGTGAAACTTCAGAGTCATGCCGACGCCGACGTCGAGCCGCCCGCCCCATTAAACCACAAAATTTATTACACCAACTAAAATGAAATCTCAGCCAAGCACCCAGCTACTGCCACCAGCCAGATTGGCTCTGTAAACGACTACCACGACGACGTCGAGGAAGACGACATGGAATGGCATTGCCATTCCCTGACACCAGCCAATGGATATGTGACATGGTGAGAGACGACCGATCGACCACGGGAACAACTTAATTCAAGTGTTGTCACTTTGTCGTGTTCCATAAATGTTGCCCTTAAAACGCTGCTCATTAATTTTCAAGTGTAACTTTTATTAGGTATTTAAATGCGTGCGAGAACTTGCCACCAAGCGGCAAGCCAGCCAACAGCTCCTCCAAACCGGCAACATGCCGCGGAACATAAATTCGTTGCGGCAGCATCGTATAGAGTACTAAATACATATATGCCATTTGAGGGTGCATCTTTTTATGCCACTGCCACATGTTGAAGCTCCCCTCACTATGGCTACCCTCCATTGCACATACTTGAGATTGCATTAGTCAGCTCTCTTCGCACCACTTTTGAGCATGATCAATGCTGCGTCATATGCCCGCGTCCAACCCATTACATTAATAATCCATAACGTCATAACAACAACAACAAATTCCATTAGTGATGTGCACGTGATACCAATGATTAAGATGTGAGTAGTCCAAAAAATTAGACAAAGTGGTAGGTATCGTTAGGAGTACGGAAGAGTCATGTGGTCTGGCCAAAATATAACAAAAATAAATTGAAAAAAATAACACGGAAGAAAAAAAAGTACGTAAAGAGCAAAACGATCAGAGGACGGAACCTCCAGTTTATGGGCATATTTTTTTTATTTAATTTATTTTTTATATAATTATAAGAATTCTTCGCTATATAAAAGATATATTCTGACAACAAAGGCCCTCAGGCAGCGTTAATTTATTTAATTTTTAATTTATTTAGCTAAAAATTTATAAAGCAGCTTGGAAGTTAATAAAGTTGATAAGGATTAAAAAAATTTGGACGAGTTTTTTTCCAAACAAGATAACAAATTCATGAACGTAAATTATTAAATAAAATACAAATTATAATGATAAAAATCAGATCAAGATTTTCAGAAGTTGTCATTTATTACAGAGGTCATTGAAATTCTACAGACTTATAATAATTTTTTTTGACATATAAGAATAAGTTCTGGCACCTTCTTTGTGAAAAATGGATTTATGGTTTACCAATTAGATCAATAATATTTTTGAAACATTAGATATTAGATTGCTTATGTGTATTATATGCAGTGTGTCTTGATATGCAGTGTGTCTTGATATGGTCGTGAAAATTATCATCATAAAATTTTTTTTGGAATAGTTTGATAATATTGGCTGCAAGATTTCGAGTTCACAATACAAAAAACGGATTAACTTGAAATCGCTTTTACTACATGCATTAAAATAATATTTTTTTACACTTAGTGTACACCCCAATCTCCGATGGCTACAGGTGGCACACCCACCACTGGGATAGGTCACTTCCGTCCAACCACCAGTTGGAACGAATCACAAACGAATACTGAGACTGAATTGAAATAATTTCCTATTGTTTTTTATGAGCGAAGGGATTCTCACGAGTTTCAAAAATAAAATTTTTTTTTTTTATTATCTTAAAAATTTGCAGTGGGAAATATTTGCCTGTTCTCGAATTGGATTCCGATTCTGTCTTTTCGATTATTAAAAAAAAATCGGCAGTAGCACAATAGGAATCGAAATGGATCTCCAGATAGGCATATGTTTGGTGTCCATTCTGAGTACTAATGTTGATAATTTCCATGAATTTCATAAAATCGACTAATAAAAATAGTTTTCGATACTCATAAACAAAGATAACGCTGAATACTTCTCTCCATAATAGACATTAAGGAAACTGATTTTAAATATGTCTATGACATGCCCATCCCTAGCATTTCTAGTTGCCACCCAACAAAAGTATTTGAAAAATCTGCCAAGTGTCAATAAATCAAGCACCTCAAGTGCGGCAAACGCGTTGGCGGCGTTGTGTCTTCTTGTTATATCAACATATGTATAAATGTATGAGAGGTCTTCTTCAGGCTGCCACAGATCGGAGTGAAATATTATCTCAGCTAATGCTGTTAATGAAACATCGTAATTATGTATTAGAAGAGGGGACGCACCCTACTTAGTCGTTTTGCTCCGAGCGCACATTAATTATGTGCCAGGGAGTAGAGAGTAAAGTGCTCTACGTATATACACGGTCGGTAAAAAATAAAAACAAACAAAACATTAACAAAAATCCACAAATACCACACATACTAATGTTAAGAACAGGGAAAACAAATGCGGTAAGTCATGCGACATTATTAAAAGGATTTCTTGTCGTTTAACTAAATAGCTACATTTTGGATTAGATAGGGGGAGGCCCGATATTGGAATACCCTGAAGTTTGCCTATATAAAAAAGTTAATAGCTGCATTGAGCATTAATGGTATGGGGATGTAGGTATATTAAACGATTTTTAGAGATGGTGATGCGAGGGCCTTAGCTCATAAATGGAGATATCTCTTCATAAGCGAACAGGGCTCGTAGATATGAAAAGCATAAGACGTTTAGGTTCTTCGGAAAATACAAGTATGCTTAGGTTCTGTCGCCACAACTGGAGCCCCGCTTCAAAGTCTAAGAACAGCGCAACCTGGTTAACGTCAACCACCCAACCAACGTAGTCGTCGATAGTCAATATTGGGCCAGTGACCTAAGCACTTTATTTTTAATTTTAAAATTTGGTAAGTTCCAAAATTAAATATTTGTATACAAAATTAATATATAAGGGGCAATACCCAAATTAGGTGACCCAGTTTTTACAATGGGAAAAAAAAATTCTGAGGCCTTTAGAAAACAAAGGTCCATTATGAACGCTGACCAGACCCCACTCCCCTCCCCACAGACCTATCAAAAACGAAACTTATCACCCATTCTATTTTTCTTCTGGAACGAAAGAATTCAATAGGTTTATATTATGTCTGCTGACATTTTCCTGGAAAAATTTTATAGATACTCAGGAAGTCAGAGACTATAGACGTGCTTCTAAGGCCTATCTGAGATCTCGTCGTTGAGGAGAGTATGTTCGAGTTGTCTGCTTTTTCTGTGCTCCTTGCGTACAATATACAAAAGGTATCCTTTAAATCCTTACAATGATACACATATGGATGTCAAATGGATGACACTTTTTTGAGCTTCCTTCTCACCCACACTCGTAAGTCTTCAAACACTCATTTTATCCAGATGGCCTTCGGAGTAACCTTAACGATTGCCCTGTCATCTGACCATAGTCGCTTGCTGCAGTTCGTCGACTTGTGCCTGGATTTTTAGCACGTCTAATGACAAGAGATGCCGGTGAGGACAAGACATATGAAGTTCTTTAAGGCCGTGCGATAGGCGTAAAGTACTCAAAGGAAGCTAATTCGATAAGCTGCTTTGCATGCGCGGCTGTATAACGTCACAGGCATTGATGGTGCACAGACTTGTTGAAGGTACTGCTTCAAGTTTGATATCAAGACTCAGTGTGAGTTCGTCTGGATGGTCGTTTATGTGTAAGCCGCTACGAATAAATTAGAGAGATAAGAACATCATTCGATAAAGTTCGTCTAAGCATCTTTTAAGCTTAGCTCCCAACTCTTACAGCCTCCTAAATCTACATGTTCGCAAGAAACTGACTTCATGCTCAAAACTTTTCCATAAGAAACTCCTAAATCTATACCAAAATACCCCTAATCCTTTTTCTCTGTAGTCAGGGCCATAGAGAGAAAATCCAGGCCCGAGGGGTAAATGTATCGGCCACTCTATTACAACTTTAGCTTAAATCACGTCAGTAATTACACCGGGCCCCTGAGAGAACTCTGCGCCCAGGGAACCCTCACACCCGTCTCGATGGGCTTGACTGCAGGGTATCCAAACAACATAAACACATAATACTTTACATGACAAAGCAAATGCCGCCGTCATCCAAACTGATGGCATAATAATTAGACCCCACATGCTCCCAAGTAGTAGCTATCGAAAACGTTCATCAAATCATTTGCAAATTAAGCAGAACAGTTGACTTAATACTCAAAAAAAACAGCAGGGTGTTCATGTCACAAAAGTCACGCCCTCTCTCGCACCGAGCTAGAGTAGTTTTGTCGCCGTTGGCGTTACGCTTGAACTCAGCTGAACTCGAATCGCTCGCGGTTTTCTAAAACGCCCTCTAGCGTTTTCTTACGCTCGACTAAAATTGTCATTAATCGTTTGTAATTAATTATCAGCTGGCAACGAGAGCTTAATTTTAAAGTAGTATGTCACTGAGTATTATTCAAAAACAAACTGTCAACACCTACTTCTGAAGCGAATCGAACACGGAGAGACACTTGTAGCCCCACTGGGGTGGTCTGTCTGCGTCTGCGTCTGCCAGGCCGGAGGCTACACTGGGTGGTCTTGAAAACTCGTTTTCTTCTTGCGCTTTGTGAATGTTAATTTACCGATTGTTAAATACGAAAATTTGTTATAATCTGTGTTGTCGAATAGTTTGTTTGTTTGTGGTTTTTGAGAGGTTTTAAAATACTTATAAATTTTATTTTTGCATGTTTAATTGAGTGCTTGATGTAGGCAACATTATTAATGTGCTTTGGCCATGTGATATGCATAGACAATTAAGTAATCTAAGCGGGAATTTGGGTTTAATTGGTTTTTTATAGAGCTGCTTTTGATGAACTACTTATAATGAGACAAGTTATCTGCTAAAAGCACTAAAGCTTAATGAAATTTGTTTTGCATAAAATATTTTATTGCCTACCATATCTGCTTCAATAATTTAAGGGCCTTCAGTGTGTCCAGCAGTTTCAGCATAGTAGGTTGTCTAGAGTCTAATACCGGAAATTTTTTACATATATTATAGAAAAGAACTTTGAACAAGTGTGCCGCCATTTTGTTTTGTTTTAATTTTTTATTTGACATGACATCCTCGCTAGAAGATCGCTTTACTCGTCTTCGTACCAAAAGTGTGCAAACTTTCTTGTCAAATTACTCATTCGACAGTTTCTTCCTCTGACATTTTTAGCATTTGATACTCATGTTCAAAGTCTTATAACGATGTCCTCATTCCTCAACTTTATTGCATTTAATTTTCTAACATTCATTACTCAACCATAGCTACATAACCATATTATTAATTTAATATTATTATTTCCCATTCCCGATTGACTAGTCAATAGTATCGTATGCCTTACACGTTGCATGGCGTCAAATTCAACAAAAATTAAAACACTCACGCGACACATTATAAAACCACAAAACGAACTCATAAATACACATGAACTCATCAATCCATACAACGACCATATATCTAAAAGGAAATTATTAGCTGCCCCCTCGAGGAACAACCACAATGACTACAACATGGATGGATTCGCATCCGTTGAGCTTACGCAATCTTGGCGAACTCATTACGAAGACAGAGTCAAAAGTTAGCTAGGCACAGCTGGTAGCCAGAGACTCTAGTTGGCAAAAAGGCAACGGCAACTGCTACTTTTTATACCCTTTCGATAAAGGGTAAGGAGTATATTAGGTTGGTGTAAGGAAATTTGATGTCTAAAAATAATCAAAAATAAGAAATCGGGTAAGTCCTAAGAAGATGTATACCATAATAAACTGATAAATGAAGCCTACAAATGTGTGATGTGGGTTCAACTTTCAGGCCTCCTTTTTCGACTACAAGAGGTAGGCGCATTAACTTTTTTACAGAAGACGCGAAGAGTTCTTCTTTAACGAACACTTTTTGTATATTCTTAAATAGATGCATGTTAATATCTTAAATCTGTATGGCCTTAAATATATAGGTTTGTGTTATCGACAGGGCGTTAGAGAGTAAATTCAAGGCCCTGGGGAAAAAGGACACGACCCCTCTATTACACCTTTAGCATGAATCGACGATAGTACGAAAGTAATTACAACGGGTCCGGGGGGAATTCCTTCATTCAACCTTACTCGGGTTTTTCCACCAGCTACATATCTCAGACTAAGATAATGTAGATTAAGGGTTTTGCATAATTTCTTAAAAGTCCCATAATACCTATGTATGTAATTATAATCTAGATCTTCTATATGCATGACAGTGAAAGATCTTCAATTTTATTGTCTCAATCTATTGTATCCTAATATGACACTTCCCTATATAAAGCCATAGCATTTCAGGGTTCTTATTAACCCTTCAAAATATGTCTTTTCGTTTTATAGTGTTTTTTCAGAATATTTATGTAGGAACCCTGATGT
This sequence comes from Chymomyza amoena, assembly GCA_037043745.1. Classification (NCBI taxonomy): domain Eukaryota; kingdom Metazoa; phylum Arthropoda; class Insecta; order Diptera; family Drosophilidae; genus Chymomyza; species Chymomyza amoena. Next base: position 407,477 of record JBAMAX010000134.1, read on the forward strand.
GTTGAAGTTTTGTAGAACTCAGATTCTTATTCAGTGGTCAGTGGTCTGAAAAAGGTAATATAAATTTGATCCGACCTTCGAACACTGTCTAATTAGCTATTAGTACATACCAGAGCTGGCAAAACATCGATATATCGAAATTTAAATTAATGTAATGAGAGGAATAAATTGGCAAGAGTTGAAAAAACTGGCTAGAATGGAATATCTCAATCCTAGTGGTAGCTTTGTATTGATTTGTCGATTTTTCGAGTTCATCGATATTTTCTAGTTAAAGATCGTATTATTTTTGTGTACGACACACATATGTATGTATAATACGTATATGGTTTATGCACTTGCATGTTTGACAAATAAACTATTGCGAAGGACTGATACAAAATTGGATTATAGCCCCTATTTTATATATATATAAATCATTCCGTCAAAAAAACAAATTAAGAACTATATTTTTATATTGCTCGATTTGGAAAGCATTAGAATGAATTATTGTATTATTATGTTTCTTATTTTACGACTGCTCTTTGTTCTTAAATCATTTAATAAATAATTCATTTATTACATGAATAAATTCAGGGAGGGATCTGAAACTCTGCTCAATCTCTATTTTTTATTGCCAAAAGAACTTTTGTTAATATCGATCGGATCTGATCACTACCGATGGATGCTGTGGCAACGTATAGCTAGTATAAAATAATAATACCCTGAACATTTTGTTATTTTAAGACGTCGTAATTAAAGTCTACAGATTTTTACATGTTTTTGGGAACAGTGATCAAAATCGGACCGCTATATAGGATAGCTGCTATATGAACTATTGATCACACAGCGTTTATTTGTGCTGGAAGCTACAGGATTGCATTTATAGTTTGGAAAACCTCAAAATCCGAAAAAATTTTTTTCACGAAAAACAATAGCTGAATTTTAGGACAAGGCAAATTTTCAGAACTTTGTTGTAAATACAATTTTTTTTGAGTTTTAGGTGGACTACATATAACAATTTTTGATAAAACCTTAAAAAAAAATTGTACTTTCTGTCTAAAAATTTCGTTTTGGGATTAGTGTGCCAGATCAGAGTGCACCTCTGTGTAATTAGATTGAAACTCTAGATGAATTTGGAATACCAACAGATGCTCATGAGTTTTTTTTGGTCAAATTTTATAAAATATGGAAATGTCGCTATTCCATCTCTTGTTCCATATCTCAATTAAGGTAAACTTTCTTGCATAAAAGGCTCATGGTTTCTATAATATGCAGTAGAAAAAATATTCAATATCTCCCATTACCATCTCTTAGTTACCAGATAATAAAACAATTTTAAATAACACTATAAGGAGTTGGGACCACCATAAGGATTGGGACCACCATAAGGAGTTGGGACTTGAAACTGTGGGGCTTCGACTGCATCACACATCTTCATAAATTACACAAGCCCTTCATTTTTTTCTTGCCCATCTTTTGTTAAATTGCAATTGAATTTTAGTGTATATTATTGTCGGAGTTATCCGACTTTAAATTTTATTTTATTTATTTTTTGGTTTTAATTAACGCTTTTGCACAATGCTTGTCTAATTACGCCTATGGTGCCATGACAATAACCACAACAACAACAACAACGGCAACAACCATGATGACGACGACAACAACAACTTCTACTAAATCATCAATATTGTCAGGAGAGCGAGAGAAGATGGTGCAAAAAAAACTCACACAGCTGCTGTCTGGTGGCAAAGTATCCTTCAGGATGGATGCAACATGGCATAGAAAAAGCGTTGTTGTATCCATTGTTGTTGTTGCTGTGATTGTTGTTGGGATAGCAACGACGATCATCGCATGGCAATTAGGCATTGGCTGCATTTGATGCATCATTAATTGAATAAAATTTGCATTTAAATGCGCAACTATGAATGGCTTAAAAGGCTCAATGAGGGAATGTCCACCAACTGTGTGGTGGCTGCCATTGTGAATGGCATACATAATGCAGGCGGCAGGCAACATGGCGTAGCCAGTCGGGAGCTCTGGAAGCTCCTAAGCAGAGCTCAAAACAACTTATGACAATAGGCAGCTGATGAAGTCATATCGCGAAGAGCTGCAGCATTTCTACTTAAGAGTGGACTACGCAGACTACGCAACAAAAAATGCCAATTTAAAATAGTTTGGAAATGTTTTGGAGGAAAAAATAAATTGGATTGGCCAATGGCCAACTGGCGGATGGTTGGATGGTTTGGAGGGGTGTTTTGGTTGCCACAAAATAGACTATCATCAATTTAAAATCAATATGTCACATAAATTGGAAGGGAAATCAACGCCAAAAAGCCGCAAACAATATAAAAATGGACAAAACGCGCCATGGACGACAAGTCACCAAGTTGGGGTCTTTTGGTCGGTCACTCGATTCGATTGCTGGCAACTCGCAGTGCGATTACTTTGCTATAATTCGTCGATTCGGTTGCATAGGTGTACACAGAGCTACCAAGTTGCTTACTTGTTGGCTTGGACTGTCTTGGACAGCGGTTTTATTGGCCACTTTTGGCCATATCAGCGACAACGATGAGACAAGCGAGTTTCCTGCCTGCAAATGCTCGACAAGCCTTGGCAAGGCTGTTTGCCATTATTATGCGCATGTTGCATTGTTTTTGTTGCTGTTATTGTAGTTGTGGTTGTTGCCGGATTTGTCAGCGATCCTCAAAGTGATAAAAATTGCTCGTAAATCCTTAACGAGTGGAACTAACACGCGCGCTTATGCTCAGCTTGACTAGGCTACCACTACTACCACTAGTTCACTCTAACAGACCGTTCCTGAGTCCCAACATACCCACACCACATTTGTCTTTTAACAGAACTTCTCCAAAAAGCACAACACCAACAACAACAACAAGTCCCACCAAACACATGCCACAAAAGTCCAAAAGCTGGAACAATGGTCGTCTCCACACAGTACAGCAATGGTTGCGCTCATCTCTTGATCTGCATTGTTAGGAGGCTGCTCTGTGCTGCATTTTGTGACTTCTGTTTTGGGGGCGATTTAACAATTCGCTTTATTCGCAATTCAACGAAACCAAACCAAACGGAACGGAACTCACACCAACGCGCCGAACTTTTTATTCATCTCGAGAAACACCAAATTGACTCCATTAAATTCCAATTGTCCAATGTTCACAATTCTTTTTTTTTTATTATTATTATTATTGCTGAACGAACATGTTGCGGGGGAGTTAAAGCAATGCTGTCACTGTGACTTGACAGAGATTCTACATTTGGATCAAACGCTTTACTAGAAACGTTTGCTTTTGGAAGCTTTTTTGCGGAAGTAGCAAAAAAAAAAAAGAATTTAAATTAAGTGTCATCCAATTTAAATACTTGACGTTACCAGCAATAAAACATGGAATAATTTGGAACATATGTGAGAGACGTATTGGTCGTATGAAGGAAGTTGCTACGGGGATACAGATGTTCCACCAAAAAAAAAAAGGTTAGTATGATATTTGATCAATACGAGTGAACTTTGTAGAGATATTTACTTGAAGACTCGCAGATGTTCTAAGGTGAGAGAAGTCGTTTAAAAACAACACCTTCATGTTTAAAAATACCCCTCGTACATATTAAAAAGCATTAGCCTAAAAAAGTTACCTCGAATGGGAGCCAAAGCGTGGTTCCTAGACTTCGCAATATCATGTTATGCGTCCGACACTCAACCAACTGAGCTACCCTTATGTATACTATAGCCACAAGGGCGATTCGAACACCCGCCTCTAGAGTCTTATATAGCGATTATCTCTGCATTTTATGATCTGATCTTAATAATCCTTAAGTGTTTATTATTTCCCACTTTTTACCAAAACAAGTTAAAGACGTAACACCAGAAAGTGCAAAAAAAATAAAAAATACATATTATATATAGAATAGTAAATGAAGAGTTTCATCGATGGCAAAAAATACTTAGCTGATTCAGGTTTTGTTTGGTAGCCTAGTCCTTAAGTCTAAGACCGTGGTTTCGTCTTTGTAGTAGGGGGATATTGTAACCCTGCGAATATAAGAAAGTACTGCTTTTGCATGGCAAATTTTTATGACACTCAAAGTCATGATCTTGGCCTCGATAGCTTAGCGATAGCGAACTAGAATATCATCCCAGAGGTTGTGATTTCGATTCATCACATTAAGCATGGTTCTGCACTTTATATTTTCCTATTTCCCCAATTTTTCTTGTCTACTCCTATATCGTTGTCACTTTACCCCCATTGTCGGTATCACAAAGCGTCTGATCCTTGGCCTAAGTGAGTTGGAACGCTAAGTCCGAACTGCCGCCTTAATCTACCCACTTACCTGCCTAAAGTCCTGATTTTCGAAATTGTTACCAATAAAATTATATATCAAATAAAACTTAAGTCAAGATCTAATGTTCAATTGGATGTAATTACAATGACCGCGCAAAGTTCGAAAATTAAAATGGGTTTTGGATGCTTTTCGAAAAATATCAGCTCCTACACGTAAAATCTATAGGTATTTTAAGATCATAAGAAATAAGTGCTATTTACTATTGAGTACCTTATCCAAATCTTTCTCATCTTCGGTTACCTTAAGTGCTCAAGCTAATTCAACTTATATCTGAGGGTTACTGATGAATAAAGTAGATAGAACTATCGAATGCACATTATGATAAATATAATAAGTATATGAGACATTAGAGCTGTGCACATTTAAAACGTTCACTATTTTTTTTTTTGACTGGAGAGCATTCAGATTTCTGGAGCTTGCGTCCCATATTTCATATTAATATTGATTGAGCTTGTGATTTGAAAAATTCTTCGTATATCTTATTTCTTTGAACTCTAGCCTCCATGGTTTGCGTATCCAGTTAAGTACCCCACTTTATATGGTAATAACGAATAAACGGCGATGACCGAACAAGGATGCGTTGGGCTTTCTTATAAAAAATAAAGGAAAATATTACTAGAGAAGCTGAATTTAGTCATCGGCTTTGAGATATAGAAAAATACCTTTGGGATTAAGTGCAATTTAAAATCTAATAAACATTATTGGAAATTATAGTATTTTTAAGATCATTGTTCTGCTTTAGATTTATTTTGTAGCGAAATTGCTGCAGGTTTCCGAGAAGCATTGTATCCTTTTTTAAAAGCTTTATTTTTACTATTCTACTTTCAAAGAAATTGATCTCCGCACTGATGGAGTTGAACTAATTAGTCCTCCTGTAAATCGTAGCAACGACCTTAGGTTTATTTTTTAGAAAATAAGTTGATCTCTTGATGGTGCGAAGCCCTATCCCTTCCAATATCTAGGAAAAAATTGATATTCGTCTTTTGGCTGGCCTGTTCTAACCGAGTGGTACAGTGGTAGAGCAATAGTGTTCCGTGACCGCCTATATACCTAAGACTATTTAAGATTTAAAAAATTTGTGATATGTGATTCATGAGCTATATTGAAAATGATATATGGACCACGCCCGTAGTTAGTCTGGCCGATAAATTTAAATTTTTTTTTGTAACTTTCGAATGTTTTATATTTGTTTTATACTTATAAAATATGTTTTACCTATAAGTAGGCACTAAAATTTACAAAAGTTAGCCGAAGGAAGGTAAACGAACGACCTTAATCCAAAGGATATAAATATAATTTATAAAAAAAGAATGTATTTTCATATTGTGCTTTTAGATATTAAGAAATATTCTATATAGAAAAATATCTTAAATACATTAAAATTATTGGGGTATAAATGACGACCAGATATAACATTCTTACACAAAAGAGTGATTTTTTATTTAAAACATACATATATTAAAATTTTGTTGATCAACTTAAACTTAGAAAAAATAAAAATCTGTTTAAATATTAGGAATCTCTCTTAAAGATATTCCGATGAAAAATCAATAATTTTGAATAGTAAGACAATACAAATATGCTACAACTTTATCTTTTATGATGTTAAGTATATATAATTTATTATACAAAAGAACTTGTCTTAAGAATACCATATTGTAGATCAAATTTGTAAACAGCTGATTATTGTTGGCCAGTTTAGTATGGCAGTTATTACCATTAAGCCTCGTTTTTAGGGTTTCTCACGTAATTATTAGGTTACTTTATATATATAAGATTCACAATAAGCTCATTTCCAACAAAAATAAATTATTTACATATTAAAAATATATTTTAGTTATACCCTATAATAATAATTAGTTTCTGCTTACGTATTTGGGAAACAACAGGTTTGAATTTCAAAAATGCTATTAGTATATAGCATACATAAACTATAATTCATAAGCTTCTGGTATACAGCATTTAAATACATATTTGACTTAAATAAATATTGACAATAGACATTTCAAGCAACTAATGGAGATGGATACAAAATTTCATAAACAATTAAAAAGCTGTTTAAATATTAAAAATCGCATTAAAGTTATTCCGATGGTAAATCATAATTTTGAATAGTAAGACCATCAAGGTCACATAAGTAGATAAGCCATGCTTCGGCACTGCTGACAAATAAGTCAAAGTCAAAGAGTTAAGTAGAAAATTCGTCCAAGATCCTAATCGCATTTAGAAACTGCCAAGTCAGGATGGTCAGTACGGCTCGTGCGCACCTGCGCCGGCGCAGCCTTTAAGCACTTGAAGAACTACTCACTGGTTCAAGTGTGCTAAGCCATGTCAAGGATTGTGTTTGCAGGACAATGGACAAACACTCGAAGCAGCTCAAGTGCCTGACTTTGTGACATGAAAAATATGTGTGCGGCTTTTGTATAAAATATGAAAGGTTAAAAGCAAAGGATTTCGGAACGCACAACAATGATATAAGAGCTACAATGGTACGAGAATCCTTTTTGCGAATTCGCCGACGAGCACTTGAACCGATACGCCCGTTTTTGGTAGTTTTCGATGGGAACATCATTAAATCCTAGTGCAGGACACATCGGAGTGCATTAAAAACAACATGCACCACAACACATAGTCGCATTAGTGTAATCCTTAAGGACACACCCACGCGCAGCTCAATGAATGAAACGAACCAAGAAATCAATGAATGAATGAATGAATAGTTTCTTTTCATTGAGGCATATATAGTTTTCTTCACATTTTTTGAGGGTTACACAACAAAGGCGCAGCAGGTTGCCGCCTGGGAAGCCTTTTTGCGCATCCTCAACTTGTCTCAATCATTTTCATGGACATCAATAAAATTAATCATAAAGCAAGTGCCAACATGGCCAAGCCTTTTGTATCCAATTAAATAAATTTAACAGCTCAATGACTTGCCGAAATGTGATATCATCGAGGATACCAAAACTGGTCAGCAGCGGCAGCAGCAGGTACAGTCATGATCATCACTGCAGTTGGATGCAGTGAGGCGCGACATGAACATGTCCATAGCCTAATTAGCATACATCCAGCTTACATTAATTTTCGATTTTATGATTTCAACTTAATTACGGCGCCAACAACAAAAACAACAACCACAAAGGTTACAACTCATTAAAGCGTCTGTGGGGAAACTGAAAGCGTTGCAATTTCATTGAAGTGAAGAGCTTCGCATGCGCAGGAATTGTAGTCCAGTGGCAATGTGACCACCAAGGTGGTGGTAGTTCATGGATATGGCTTCCGGTGTGCAACTTATGATTTTTCGCATGCGCTCCGTCTTGATGACGTACAGCCTATGCGTACGTATGAAAGTTATAGATGGTAACCTTCAGTTTTAGGTAGTGACAAGAAGAGGAGTCAAGCCAGTGGCGTAGCTGCAAGAATGGGGCATGGTCAAAAAGCATTTGATCTTTCTCTCACCTTTAGTTGTCAAGTGGGTGATTTCCTTTCGGAATGGTAATAATTTGTAAGGAATAATTTGAATTTTCAGCGATTAACCTTGTCTCTGAAGGAGATACATACTATGAAATGGCACACCTTTGTGTGGTATACTGACGGGTCTCTTACCAAAGGAGGCAACGGACGGAGGTCGCGGGACCAAGAACGCGACTGTCAGAAGCTCTGAGTATATTCACCAGCATATAGAAGTATGTGCCATAGGTTGATGTGTAGGAATCAACCTGGATAGGAAATATAAGACTGAGACATAGCCATACTGTCAGAAAGTTAACCCGCGATCAATGCGGTGACTATCTTAAAGATTAATTCAAAGTTGCTTCGGGAAACTACAGCCAAACTCAACCATCTAATACAATTAAACCAATTCTCACTTAGATAGATCTCAGGCCACAAGAAAATTTCAGACAACAAAGCAACTGGCAAGAAATGGTGCTGAAAAATTACTAGTAGGGCCTGATCCTTATTGGGGTATTAGAAGGAACACGACTAGACAGCTGCTAAGAGAAGAGGAAATGTCCGGACAAGAAATGGACTAGACCGGTTCGGCTGGATTACGGCAAGCCAAGCTATTCCTCGGCTCCAATAACCCAAATAGGTTCAAGAAAATATGCCAACTGGGCAAGAATTCCCTAAGAATACTAACTGGGCTGCTCACGGGACATTAGAGACTCAGGAAATACCTGAGTACTATTGGTATCGTGAAGACATGCAGGCTTTGTGAGATGGAGAACCTTCTCCATCCAGAGGTTACCTAACCTCTCTACATATATTTGCAGAGTGTGACGCTATTGACGGAAGAAGGACATCCTTCCTCTCGGCGGGCATAGAGTATAGACTAGACCCATCTCAAATAATTAAGTTTGTTGCAGATATAGGGCTAGTTGAGGAGCTCTAGGGATAGAAGGGAGCACCATAGATCCTTCGGGTCGCAGCGCATCATTCCTTACTAATATAATTATTAATATTATTATTAACTTTCTTTGCTGTTCTGAGTTAAATGGTAAAATTTTTCTCTCGGATGGAATCGAAAATTGTCAACTGTATGAAGTGAAGAATACCTACGATAAATTTTTGTTTTAGTTAAATCATGAAAACTTGCTGTCAATAAAGGCGCACGAAAATAGTAGGGTCTAAAAGGATCGATATTTTGGACTTGATTTACCCAGCTACATTGGAAATCTGGAGACCCAATCTCAAAATGCTAAAAGGCACTTGACGAGGTTCACCCACAGAACAAAAATTTAGAGTGAGTCAAAATTTTATTCTTAGTGTTAAACATTTTTAAGGAACTAAGATATTTGAGACTTCTCAAGATATAAGATTTTGCACCTCCAAATCGGTGGAATCAGCTTTAACTCAAATTTTTTCACTTAACTAAATCGAAGTAGAACAAACGATGTCGAATCCCAAATAATTTCGGGTGGGTCAACATATTATTTTTGGTGCAATTTTCAAATTTGCAGGTTAAATAGTAGAAAATTTGTGAGGTACTTCCTACTTTTTGGATATAACCCTAGCTGGTACTCAAATTCCTGATTATTGGGGTAATCCTGCAATTCGGCTTTTGTTTTATTATTCATTCGCATTACCCTTTAAATCGTTAGTAAGATTTTGAATAAAATTTTGCGTTTAGATTAGGAAGATTCTATTAAATTTTATGAAATTTCTTCTTTGTTTTCTTTTTTGTATGATATTTCTAAGTCTTTCTAGCACAAGCTGATGAGAACATATTCTCAAAAGCTTATTTTCTTATCTAATAGAGAAATTATAATAAACAAAGCAACCTGTGCATATGCGCAACTGCGCCAAATCTGGAATTCGTCACAAATATCCTTCCAAACCAAAATGATGTTATTTAAATCAAACGTCATCTAAGTGCTGCTTTATGGATGCGAGACCTGGCTTGTAACCGACCTTCTAACAGGAAAAATCCCAAGTTTTGTTAATAGATGTCTCCGGCGTAATCTTAAGGTGTGGTGGCCAAACGTCATCAGCAATGCCGACCTATATAAAAAGTGCAACCTGGAACCCATGGCCACACACTGCGGAAGGATGCGAAGGAAGTTTGCCGTCAAACTCTTGATTGGACTCCCCAAGGAGGCCGCAAAAGGGGCCGCCCTGAGACAACATGGAGAAGGTCGCTACAAAAGGAGGTCAATGAATGCGGAAAATCATGGAACGAGCTAAAATTGCTAGCCAAAAACCGAACCAGGTGGAAGTGCTTTATTGAGGCTCTATGCTCCAACCGGAGACAAAGGAATTGATGATGATGATGATGAATAGAGAAATTCTTAAAGTTGTAAAAAAATCAGCTGAAATGGCTCTGTAAAGAGTCTAGCTGAATAAGGCACTAGAAACTGACCTCAACGATTTAAAAAAAATTCACGAAAATTTCAATATTATTTTTAGAAAAAATCTGTTGATAACAAAATCAAATATTTCTTTTTATTTAAAGAGCTCTACTGCCAAATTAGATTAAAAAGTTTAAAAGGAAAAAAAGTAGGTTTAAAAATATTCAATAGATAAGTAATTTTTTTGTAAATTAAGCATCAACGCGTTAAGTTTAAAAACGGAAATTTTTTAAAAATTTTATTGTGCCATTTGCATCGAACTGCATTATTAGTGTATAAAAGTCGCTGGGACAGTTTGCAGAACCTTATCCAACTAGACCCTTTGCAGGCATTGTTATATTATTGCTGTAGTCTTATTATATTAAGACTATTTTTTAGAAGACAAAAAACGCAATTTTTCAAAAAAGATTCTTATATGGTTATACACTTAACAAGAAGCCACAGATTTACTTCTAAAGAACTACTTAGCAGAATAGTTTCTATTCAAAACAATTTAATATCAAACAACAGAAAGTGTGCTACATGCTATTGGGCCATGTGCCAGAGTATTCGACGCTGTGACGTCACTAGCCAATATTCAGCTACGTTGTTCAATTACGGACCAGCGTAATGCGCCTCCTTTTTATTTGCTACTACATGGGTGGCTAGTAAATCTTTACCTGTTGCACAAGAGCATATCCAATTGCTTTTAATTCTCAGAGTACCCAGAGAGGGTTTGCGCTGAATGGTTAGAGAGAAAGAATGAGAGCTCTTTAAGCGCATTGTCTCTGCGGCTCATAAATTATGTCAGTTTTTGAAAATGCGCGTTCAACGAATTGTGTTTTAACACTTAATCGGTCTTAATGCGTTCAATTGTGTGACGTAGACCGCCGTAGCAGCAGCTACAGATACACAGATACAGCTTCAGATACAGATACATAGATACAGCTAGAGATTCATTCATTCATTCATGCCACACGGTCTTTCATTCATAATGAAATTGCTGTTGAATGTCTCTATTTCTTTTTTATTATTGTTATTTTATTTCATTTTCAAATTTTTAGCATTGTCTGTTAAAAGATTTATGTTCGTGAATGTTAATGCTGGCTTCAAATCTTTTTTATTGGATTTTGGACTCCGTGTATTATATTCATTATGTTGCGCGTTGATTTGTAGCCTCTTAGGGTCTTTCATAAAATTATTATCACACTTTATTTATCGCAAATGTATCTGTATCTTTTGCTTTAAGCTGAGCTCCAACGGTGCTCAACTTGTTCATAAAATAATATTAAGCTGATTTTAATTGGCAGCCTAGCGCGTTTTTTTTCTTCTTCTCTTTTTGGGTTCCAATGTTGGGAAACTCGTAAATCTAATTTAGTGTTATTTGGGGCTTTGATAAAATATATAAATATAGATGTTTTCTAATTATGCAACAAACCCACGGCAACACAATTGTTGCTTGTCTTTTGTCTAACATTTTTTTTTGATTGAAATTTATTGCCAATGTCGCAGCCGATTTGTCGCTTCGTTGCTTACTGATCTATAATCTGTGTTTTTTTTTATATTTATTTATTTGTTTGTTTATGAACTAAATATTTTGTTTTTTAGTTAATCACATAAATAACTTAACATACTGTCAGGGGCAGTGTGCATGTATCTGTGTATCTTATAATTTGAACTGTATCTTGTCTGTTCGGTTTCTTGTTTATATTTTTATTTTACTAATTTCTCATAAAATCTTATTGGCATATTTGTTAGTGTAATGTGAGCTTCTTGCTTAACAGCATACATTTGTTACCTTTAAAAGCAGTTTGTCACTTCGATAGGGATCGTGATTTATTTTGTAGCTCAGACGTTTGCTCTAACTATAGCTTTCTCCTATAACATAGAATGTTCATGCTATGTTTACACTGGCCCAAATTGTTCGTGTATTCGTTATGAAATTCTTACAAAAATTGACACGGTCTTTCTTTATTATATTTGCCTTATAAAATTAAAATATATTCTAAGAAAAAATGGCATCAATAGCTTACAAAAACGAAATAAATTTATAAACTTTTATTTTTTTATGATTTTTTAGTTATAAATATTTTATTTTTTATGATTTTTTAGTTTATTTAAGCCTAAAAACATGCAAATCGTAAGAATAGATTTTTTTTGTGAGTTTATGGAACGGTTTTGACGTAAAGAAAAATATATATCACAAAATTTCATGAGAATCAGTCCAGCCGTTTCGGAGGATTGTCAGATTATTTAATGTTAATGTTTTAATGTTTAATGTTTTAATGTGTACATGTTAAAACATTTTTTTTTTTAGGTTTTTTGATTTTTTGTGGCTTTTTGGTGCGAAATAAGGTTAAAGCCACTTGACGTTTACTACACGAAACCTAATTTTATTTACATTTTTGTTTTTTTGTGTTTCTCATATTTCACTGTTATTCACCTTCTCGAGTCTGTAAGTGCAATTTCACAATATCTTTTACACAGTTGTCATCCAAACATTGATCAATTTACTTAAAAAATTAACAGAGGCCGAAAAATCCTAAATTTCCACACTAAAAGATTATGATAAAATGTCTAATCGTTAAATAGAAGAGGAAATTGGTCGCTGCAAAGATTTGGTTAGAAATTTTCTTAGAAATCGCCAAAATTATGGCAAAAACTACATTACTGGGCGAACATCGATATCACAAGTGCCCAAAAGCGTGGTTTAATCCGAAGAAGTGGCAATAGGTTTAAGTCTGCTGGTCAATTAAGAAGTGAACATGAAATACATGATCGTGCGGCAAGTGTTCAAAAAATTTTAAGAGGATCAAAACACTGGAAACACAAAAAAAATAATCGCAACACAATGCTGTCAAAAGACAAATAGCAGCTCGTCCGAAATTCACCTTGGACTGCCAGCTCTGTACAAATCAATGGCCAAAAATGATACCTTTTAACGAATGAAAGATTAATTTGGAGGGCCCAAACGGACTTTCTCACTATTGGTCACGATTTGCGTACCGAACCAAAAACTTTGTTTTCGCGCCAATCTGACGGTGAATTGGTTTTGGTTGGGTGTGCCATTGGGTACCTCAAATAGATGCCCTTATCATTAATTTCCACAGGAATGAATGTGGAATTACCAGCAAATGATTCGACACTATTTTGCGGCATATGGCTTTGAGTGCGCTAGAATGGACTGGAAATTTCAGCAAGATAATGCACCGATTCATGCGGCCAGATTGACAAACGCCTTTTTCGTGAGAATGGAATCCATTTTTTCAACAATTGGCCTACGAAATCATGTTTGGAGACTTTTGGCATGCGCAATGTATGGAAAGGGCCGACAATACAACAACGAGGACGAACTTAAGGTGGCCATCGAGCCGGCTATGGGAACACATCTCTCACGTCCAAATAACACAGTATGTTATGACAGTTACACTTCGAATGCTTGCTTTGTTTGTTTGCTAAAGATAAATATTCGAAATAAATTCAGGCAATTCAGATCTTCGTGTAAGGATATTTAAGCAGCTGTGTCAAATCTTATTGCACAATCGAAGTTGACTATAATCATATAGCTCCCATAAGAACGATCGTGTAAACAAAATATAACAAATTTTATGCTTCAAAATTCGTTCAAATAGTTATTTGGATTTATATGTGAAGAAGTCATCGGAAAACATTTGAAAATTATCGAGTTCTATTGAATAAAACAAGTGTCCTAAACGTTATTTCGCGTACCGTACTTTACGTACGCTGATTTTTTGTAAAATCTATTGCTTAATAAAAGTAAAGATCTATTCTAAGAGAGTTTATTATTTTATGAATTTATTATTTATTATATCACTAGCTTACAAGAAAAAAAATGATGTACAAATATTTTAATTATGATTTTTTAATTTATTTAAGCCAAAAAACATGCAAAGTCATGAGAATAGATTTTTTTTTCTGAGTTTGGGGAACGGTGCCTATAAAAAGTTTTATAATTACAAAAAATGTTGAAGAAAATTATTAAATCAATAATAAGGTTATAAATTTTGTAAACACCGTGAAGACACTTTGGTTCTTAATCGGGCGTCTCGAAATAATATTTTCCTACGCGATCCCATTTCTTTAAACCTTTTAACAAAAGAAAGTAGAATAATTAATTCTATATCACTATATCTTCAAAACCTGTAAAAAATGTACTCAAGAAATAAATCTGGAATAGAGAATATTAAAGATACCAGATACATATAACATAATTTAGTTTGTGACTAAGGTGATTCAACTTAGATTTGTTTTTTTATTCATTGATATGTTGGAGACAACGAAGCGCTCCTATGCATAGGCGCGGAAAACTTTAATAAAAATGATATACAATATCTTTAAGACATTTTAATAATATTTCAGTACAAAATTAAATCCAATTATCCCTGTCACCAAATGCTTCTATTTTGCATATGTGGTAATGCATAGACTGTTCACACTAAACTTGGTCGCTGAGAAGCTAAATTATGCCACGTAGTGCAAACCCAGCAGTAACGTTCATCTTCTTCATATTGGCCGAAATTAGTCGCCAAGCTGCCAAAACGTTTTGTACCTCATTTGGCCTGGTCAACGTTTAAAAAACTTTTTTTCAGCCACATTTGTTCATTTGTCATGCAGGACTGTTGCCGTTGACATCCATTCGCGCTCTTTGTTGTAAAGCCGTTTTTGTATCTCATGTTGTTGCTGTTTTTGCTGCAGTTGTTGTCATTGCGCATTGCGCAATAAAAGAGTTGCCAGAGCCAATTCTGCTTGGTCAGGTTCCATGTGCAGCAGGAAAAAAACAACAACTTGGCAACAATTGTGAATTCATCATTAATAAACCCTAAAGTGGTTGGTTGGCTGGTTAGCCGCATGGATTGTTGGCTGTTGGGCAGACTACTGTGTATACACGGTGCATCAATGTGGTAATAAAAAAAAAATAAATAAAAAATTAAAAAGATATTATATGGATTGGGTAAAGTAACTACGACTTAAGGATGCCCTGGACGATTGTGAACCTCTATCGACGTATTTAGTCGGGAATAAATGCATCATATCTTATTAGATGGAGCAAAATGAGTAAAACTGCAATTTGCCATAAAGAAAAAAAATTGGTGAGGCTATTATGTATCCTTACGGATTGCGTCATGTCCTAACGATTGGGTCATCGGCGTTGCGTTTATGCATTTTTGCCCCAAACAGTGAATCCGCCATATACCAAATATATTGTGCGGAGCTCCAAAATAAGAAATATTCTTTTTTGTTTTTTTAAGAATTAATGATCTCTTTCCGAGGCGTCCTCTTTCCAGCAATTAATAGCACAATGGACTTTTTTGGTCGCTTTCATGCGAATTTGGACTTTCGCAATAATCCATTTTGAACTCTTCTCAGAGAGTGTCTTGAAACTGTCCTGTTGCCACTAGCTGAATGTCGTCGCTTAAAGATTTCACTTTGTTGATGAGGACTCTACACCTCTTCATAGGCAGCCGTCAATTCTGCGTGACCGCTCTGATGGAGCGTCTCCTGCCTGCGCCCTGGCGGGGGTCATTGCATTGCATGACGCCTATTCCCCACCTTTAGGGGATAAGGACCAGATAGAAAGCAATTCCGACAAGGTGACTGTCCTACATTTGTTAGAAAAGGCCTCCATTGATGACTTGGATTGATTTTGACGTAACTGGCAGATGCCCTCTTAGAGGATTTATTTAGCAAGTAATTGAATGCGAATTCTCCGTTGTCTTTCCTATTCCACCATTTTTTTTGACACCCGTTCCTTACTCGGCACCTAATACACTACACGTGACGATCTCGAGGTGATCTCAGTCACTCTCGGGCAGCATATTTAGCCTAACCCAACATCCTGCATGGCGAGTACCAATGTTTTTAAAGGCATCCTCTATGACGGGAAAAGCGCACACTGCCACTTCTTAGTTGTCAGCTCTGTAGATAGTTGATCGATCTATTTTTTTGTTTCTACATTACATTGGAACTCTTGAAGTCTGTCTTTCCAGATAGCTATCCTAGTTTAATTTCACAGATTGGGTACATATTCGGGTTGCTGAACATTATACCTCTTAGATTTTAAGCTTAAAACACTTTCTTTTTCCTTAATTTCTTTGTTTTTTTGATTGATTTTAACTTTTAATACTTGGAAATGTTTAAAATATGTATACCAAATCTTTTTCCGCGCATCACTCCTAAAATGCTGCTTAAAAAGTCATAAAATTTGGGAGATTATTCTACATATTCACATATACTGAAGTATTTTTATAAATATTTTCTCTCGCTTCAGAAACTCCCATCTATACCATCACCCCAAAACCTAACCTCTATACTTCTAACCTATTGTAACTTTTCCAGGCGTCCCAGTAATCTGCTCATCTATCAATCACATAGAAACTATTGCAGAGGACGAATCTAGAAGGTACACAAATGTGAGATTGCAACATCTACTACGCCCTGTGACCCCATTGAAACTGCCACCTCCGAAATTTTAATTAAAGGAACTTATGTTCAATCCATGCATCTCAGGTGGCAATCCCAAGCTCACCTATGATGATAAAAATGGGGAATTAGTGCTGATACTGAGGATAACTCTAGATGTAGGAGATGATTTCTACATATGGTTCATCGTAAGCAAAACACAATTTTCTATACGAGTCGCATTTGGAATGATAATTAAAAAATCACATGGAAAAGTATTCGCAAAAATCTTTTTCGTGACATCGGGCAAGGCTATATTCAGACATGGTCTACTTTATATAGACTTTTCGTATCGGGTGTGTGCGGAGTATAAAATATAATTTATCTGTTTTTCTTAAATATCCTGAAACATAACTCTAAACAGAACTTATTTACGTTTCAGTAAGAGACACCCTTTATTTCACATAAATCTAATATGCCCTTTTCCCTTGGTGCTACTAAGTGTATAAAAACCAAAATGGGCAATGAAACACACACACTACAACATAAGCACTTGTTGCAACTTGCAAACAAGATACAGAAGCTTAAAGATACACAAAACAAAATAAAAAAAAATAAACGCACTAAAAAAAACTAAAGAAAAAGAAGTAAAAGAAGCAATCCAGGAAACCAGCTTTAAGCCATTTAAGGTAACGCAATTAATTATTTTTTAACTGTTTTGTCATATCGGAATGCAACGTGCAACTTGCTGCAACATCAAACCCCATGATTTCGATTGGTCCTGTTCCTGGCCTGCTGTGCCGTAGTTGCAGTAGCAAGTTCCAGAAGCAAGGACTTTGACATGGCCGGCAGTAGCTTTCGCTCGTTTGTTTGATCGCTTGATCGATTGATTGATTGATTGTCGACGTCTTCGTCCTCATTGTGGTTTTTATTGTTGTTGCTATGGCTTTTTTTTGTTTTTGTTGTTGTTGGTATGTGTGCCTGTCATTGGCGCAGAGATTGTAAAACGCGGCTGTAACAACCCGTCGTGTTAATTTGCCGCCGATTGGATACTAAATTGCAGCGACAGCTGAAACTTTATCACAGACAATGTCCAAAATAGAAAGTTTTTTTTTGGGGATTGTTTTACGATTAATAAAGGAGATGGGTAGCTTAAAGTCTAAACGAAATCGTGAGTGTTACTGAAGGTTTCATTTTTAATTAGTTTGAGCTGGGGTATTCACGCTTGCAGTTGGGTTTAGGTGTTGCAAAGTTGCTACAGCAAAATGTACTGTGTTGTGTTTTGAATATCAAGCTAACTTTTGCTTAGCTCAGCATCTATTCTACTTTTTAGCTGCTGAGTGGTATAGAAAGTGTTGAAAAATTAACCCTCATCTTAACTTCTACATAATTCAGAATCTTTTATACTTTTTAGCTGTTGAGTGCTTGGGAAATGATTTTTTTTTTGTCAATTTTAACACTTTTTAGACATTTTTGATGCAAAAAACAACGTGTTAGCATAAACTCGAAAAATAAAAGTAAAGTGAATTGAATTTAATAAAATCTATTATAATTAAAAATAACGCAATTGGAAAAGTAGGTCTGGGGCATTTTATATATGTAGCTAAATCAACACCTAAACATTGTAGCGTGCCAAATTTATAAATTGCAAAATTAGGAAAGAAGAAACAAAATCTCAATAAATGCTCCTCATAAATTAATCAAAAGGAATTCACGCTTTGGCCTGTTATGGTTTTGGGCAACATTTCAGCTCCTCAGTTCAACAGCAAGCTTGAATGCCCTATGTTTGAAACTTGTAATGGGATCTATTCTCAAAAATTACTTTTCAGTTTTTTATAGATAAAAAACACTTTTAAAGTTAGTGAAATTTATATATTTTTTAAGAGGTCCAATTTTGCACCTTAAATGTTTGAAGTTGGTATAACTCTAAAAATAATATTATTATAATTAGGTAACAAAATCTGTGAAAAAAAATTGGTCTTTCAAGTAATTTTTACAAGATTAATAAAAATTGTACATTTTTATTCCAATGATTGAAATTCTTTTTCCACTCCGAATAAGAATCCGAAACGGGAGTAAAATGGTTTCCTTTTCGAAAAAAAAAACTTGATTACGCAAATTTATGAAAAGTGGGGGATGAGGACTATAATTCGGATGTCACATCAATTGGAAAATTAGGGTGACCCAAAATGTCCAGTGCAGATCAATTTCTGAAAGCTCATATTCTAGTGGCGAAATAGGTACGTTTCATCTTCGGCGGTATTTTTAAACATATTTGGCAGAATAAAAGATTGTACGTTTACCATACTGAAAAAGCTTCCTCCGATGCTATAATGGTATGATGGTACTCATCACCGTTCATCACTAGTGCTTCGTTCGTGATAAACTTTTCTAGGACTATGTTCGCCTTTTGAAAACTATACAATTCATGTCTGTGCAGTTTGGGATTGTATGCATATATTCCGGGCAGTGGGGGGTCCACGGGGTTGTTTTCGGGTCCGGACCCCTCCTCACCCACCAAAAGTTCGAAAAATGGGTTGAAAGTTTTTTGCAAGCTTACATAAACAAAGTGATGAGCCCAAGACCAAATCCTAGATCCGCACCGGTTTTAATGTTAAACGTCTTTTAGGATGAGATCAACTTCTTCTTAAGCCTGTCTGCATAGTTAGTCTTCTCCGTCAAATGTGATAATATGATCATATGTGATAGTCCTTTTGCCAAGAACTCCTAAATCAAATCATAAATATTAGTTTCGTCAAAAGAGTATTCAATTTTTTATTTTAGTTGAAATAAATACGAAGGAACTACTCTACATTCAATTTTTAATGAAACAAATTAATATTATGGTCCCTTGCTAATTCACTGTAAGGAAGTTCGATTTCAGGTTACCAAAAATTCGTAGCCTAGAAAGATTCAAACGGCACGATGCAGATATTGTCTTATATTTATGCATGGGAACATAGAGCCTTGAATTATGACTTTTATATTTTAGTGATAAAAATCTTAGCAACATATAAAGTAAAGATCTCACAAAAACCCACACGAACATTGATTATGAAAGAAACGTTAGTATATCCATCTAGAAAGTGCTAAAACCGGCCTTAAGACAGGTTAAAGTAACCCGTCACAGATGTTCCAGCTATTTGGGCTGATTTGGGAACTCCATACAATTAGCATAATTCAGTTTTTGCAACCTTAGGTAATTTGAGCTCTCTCTCTTCGAGTCAAACTTCATAACTTCAGGTACTCCCTAAACTGCGAGTATCTACTGTACTGCTTGAAATTTTTGAAAGTCGAATTATGCAGCTCTGCTTTGGGTGCGTCTATTCAACTCCCAAGTTGAGCTATGAAACATGTCTTCATTGTTTATCTTTTTACAAATTGACAACTTAATTGTTACAAAATTTCAATAAACCAAACCACATGTGGTAGTTATCAAATGAAATCAACATATCAAAACATTCAATTATTATATATAAGTTTCTATATCTACAGCAACACATCTCTAACACGCACACACACTGAGAGAGAAATGGGATAAAATATTTCCAACCGATTGATCGATCATTTGCTGTTTCGAAGTCGACTTCAGGCAGTTGAAATAATTATGAAATGTCAAACTTGTGTTCGCGCTCGATTACGCCACTTGACATGGCCAATTAATCTCGGCTTAATTGGTTTCTGCCACAAAACACACTCACGCACACACTCACACACACACACATACATACGCATGGCTATAATGACAGACAAAGACAGTTGATATTGATGTGCATTGGCTACTGATTTTCCTGGACTGACTGCCTCCTCTTGTAACCATTTTTTGTTGTGGCTTTGGCAAAATTTGTCATATTTACGGGGGCAAAAAAAAAAGATCAGGAGGCAGCCTTTGCTCTCAAGGCTGCTGCAGCAACGTGGCCGTCGTCTGATGGACGACATGTGATCGATAGGCGCAGCACTTGACAAGACTCAGGGAGCGTCTGTTGCCACAGCTCCGCCCGCTTGTAGACATTTTATCAGATTCTTTAATTGCGTAAAACATTTTTGGATTCTTCACGTAACGAAATTCCAAAACACCGAAGCTTGTTAAAATTCTTCTATCAATAAGCTTTTGCCGGCCAAAGACTTCTCGATGTTCAAATCAGCGTGCTCTGTCACAGCAGCTCTCATACATACAGATACATATGTATCCATAAGATACTTTTGTATCTGTGTGTATTGGCAACGTCGCTGGCAGTTTTATTGGAACGCGCGCTTGTGGAACGTACGAAACGCCAATTAAGAAATTGACAAATTAAAGCTGAATGCTTTTTATAATCAAAACAGACAAAACAAATATGTAAGCAGAAGCTGGGCAGAGCAACCAAAAGATACAAAGCAGGCGCAAGGTGAGCCAGCAGCCGCAGCAGCAGCGTCAGCGGCGTATCCAAAAGATACAAACAAGTTGATCGTCGTATATACATACATACAAACACATAAATAAATACATACTTTTTTTATACATACTTAGTATGCGTGTGTATCTTTTTTATTGTCTTTTGTTACTGTTTATTATTATCAATGTGCGCATGACAAGTGTTTGTTTTTTAATTTTATATTTATTCGCTAATTATTTACATACAATTTTATATTAATTTGAGAGCGTTTGTTGTTATTGTTTATGATATGCTCGTGAGGAAATTGATGAAAAATACTTAAAAAGGTTGCCATTTTGGTTAGTTGAAGTTTTAGGCAACATAATCTTTAAGCTAATATGCATCTAGATCAGACTAAACTAGAAAATTAGGCCTTACATTGTTTTATCTTCACAAATATTAAAGCTGACTAAAATTCAAGGTACATTTTTAGATTTTATATTTATTCACTTATTATTTAAAATTTTTAGTTAATTTCATATAGTTTACTTTGATATTATATGCAATACGCCCGTGGTGAAATTAATTAAAGATACTTAAAAAGGTTGCCATATTGGATTAATTGATGAAGTTTTGGGCAAGATAATCTTTAAGTAATATGTATCTAGATCAGACTAGACTAGAAATTTGGCCTTATGTTGTTCTATCTTCACAAATATCCAAGGTTTTGAGATTGTTTATTTATTATGCAAGAGATTGCGATTTTGGGCAGACCTGTTAATTTTTTATCAAGATATTTATAACTACTCATACTTTGTATTTAAATTGGAAGACTAGATCAGATTAGACAAGTAGCTTAAGCTGAATGAGGTTTTATTATCAATAATTAATATAGCTGACAAACATTCTAAATTATTTGGGATCCTCTGTTTGTAGGGCAAAAATGCAGAAGTGCCAGACTAAAACGTATTAGGTACATAATTTTGTTTTTGTAAATGTCTGCATATCTGCTCGCTTATTTTGCTAAGAAACTAATTTTTTGGGAAGCTTTTTTGGGCTATTAATATAAAAAAAATTGTTAATGGCAAAGGGATCCTCTGTTTGTAAGGCAGAAATGCAGAAGTGCCAGACTAAAACGTGTTCAGGTACATTATTTTGTGTTTGAAAATATCTGAATATCTGCTCTTCTGCAATTCTGTTCCCTTATTTCGCTAAGAAACTTAGTTTTTGGGAAACTTCTTTGGGCTATTAAAATAAAAAAAAATAAAAATGTTAATGGCAAAGGCTTTGAAAGTCAGATCCTTATCAAAGGCTTTAAAAGTAACATCTCTATACATAGAGTAAGCCACTATGAATATTTAATAGCACCAATATAGTAATAAAATTTTATTTATTTTCCACAATAATATATGAACCTTAAATAATTTTGTTTAACTGCTAGCCATCCTAATTAGGCTTCAATTTTTCCTTATTTAATTTAAATTAAATAACAGATTTTTTTAATGATCTATTGTAAAAAAACTGTTCCAAAATTGTAAAAAATATAAACCAAAAACATACATAATTTCAAAATTATAAAAATTCTGCATTTCGGGTACTTACCAAAATTCTGACCCGGGATAAAAATTCTACGCAGCTAATTATTTCGGATATTACTTTTAGCTTTCCAGCAATTGACATTACCGAGGGGATTTATTTCGTAATTTCGAACAGATACAACTATGCGAAAAAAAATTGTTAGAGATCTCTAGAAATCTTAAATTCAAGAAAAAGAGTGGTTCCAAATAATGAAACTGTGGAGACTAACCTCAAAAGTACAAAAAAAAAAAACAGTTTTTTGAGATATATAACCTCAAATATCTCAAAATCCTGGCGTAATCGACCAATTCTGACCAAAGACTCGGATTCTACGCAGCAAATAACATCGGAAGTGACCCTTAACTCTACAACAAATAAACCATGTTGACCTCTGCAATTTTTTAACAAGCTTGGAAGCCTACAATGCTCTCTCTAGAGATGTTTTATAATTTAAAATTATGTTCTATTTTTATAATTATCAAATAATTTAGAAATCACAAACCTGTAAATAACTTTTAATATGAGACATAATACCATAATACTATAATGCTGTGTAGCAATTAACTATGTCATTATTATTGGATTATAGCCTTAACTTTAAATAGGCTAATAATATTAAAAAATATAAATAAAAAAAAATATTTTTTCCTCTTTTTCCTTATTAACTATTAAATTATATAAAAAATATTTTGATATAATATCTTAAACACAAATATCTTAGTTGCACAAAGTAAGGCTTAGCTCTATAAATGTATTATAATTAATCAGTAAATAAATATTTATTATACAAGAGAGTAAGTAAATAAATATTAGAAAAATAATAATAATAAGATAATTTTCCAAAATACTGAAAAAATCTATTTGGTTTGAGAAAGCAAAGAGTAAAAATTCATGGTTTTAAAACGTGAAGAATAACGACGGAAAATTTTGTTTATTTGCCCTTCTTTCCAGATGACTATCCGAGTTTTATTTCACTGTTTGGGGTCACGTTCGGGTCGCTATTAGCTTTTAATTATTTAATTAATTTATTTTTTTAATTGATTCGTTTCCGTGTTAATTTTTTTCCCATTCTCATGGAGTATTCTATATAAATATTTTACCCTTTAACTACTTTTTCACCTTGCATCCAACTAGTCCTAATTGTCGAGCCTTCACTGTACCAATAGATATGCATCATCCAATTTGAACTCGACTGATCTGAGTGCCGCTCAACTTTCTAGACTTTCAAGCAATGGCAACCAGTTACAGTTACTAACCCACACCCACTCACAATTCTCACACACTCATGAGTACTCACCACTACTCACTCACTAGCTCATACACTCATTTTCACTTAGTCACTCACTCAACAACAACAACACCCACACAATCACTCTCTCTCTCTCTCTCTCGATCCTTAACAAGTCTCTCATTTTGCAGCTAATTTGACAACAATTTACTGTAATCACAATCGATTCGTGTTTGCCAATTTTTTAATTGTTTTCAATCCTCTTTAGGCCCAAAGACCCAAAATGCCAGCTCTAAAGAGCTCAGTCACAACACACGATCGGATAATTTACGATGGCCCCATGGCGATTGGGGCTGCCGTTGAGTTGTGCTCTGCTCTGCTCCGCTCCAAACTATAACACCCGGCAACAGTTTGGAGCAATAACAAAACAAACGAACTCCATTAGCAGCGCTTTGGGAGCAGTGCTTAGTATAGTTCGTGCGAACTTCTAGGAATTATGTTGTTCCAATTAAAATAAAAATTAAAATAAAACAAAAGTCAAAGCAGTCAGAGCTCAACACTTGGCTGTGTCCAAGACAACGACTTTAGCTCCAACTCCAGCTACAGCTCCCAACTCCAGCTATCCCTTATCCCTTGCCACACAGTTTGTCATTGTCCAAAGTTAGTGGCCCCTCGGCAGAGAGTCCAGATCTTGCTGTTGTTGTTGTATCGATTTGTGAAATGGTCGCTCGTATTGATTTTTGATGTCGCGCTGCTGTTGTTGGCGCTGATTTCCATTTAACCTGCTGCTCCGTTGGCGATCAACGCCAGCGTCTGGTATGGTGCAACCTGGATGAAGGCAGGGCAGGGCTGGCTACCAAAGCACTGGGCGCTTCAGTTCTACGCGCTTGATACGATCGTTGTGGCTGTTGTGGTTGTTGTGTCTTAAAACGACTTTAATATGTAAATTCGATTTCGGAAGCCAAAGTAATTAATACTAGAATGCAGCGTGCAACACAAAAACAACAAAAAAGAAGTAAATTGGGTGGCAGCCTCTGACCGAAAGTGGAATACTCTTCAATAGCGTCTCTGTATTGATGTGAACGTAATCATTTTATAATTTTTATTAGAATCATATAAGTTGATATAGTTAGTTAATGGTTCTATTAAACATTTTTGTGAAAATGCTTTGAAGGAAATGAGGATTAAAGTTTTAGATAAATTTAAATTTATTTTATGACGGGTACTAGCTGCTTAATTTATAACGCCTTTAACTTTTTTTTTCATCATATTTAAGGATTATTTCTTAACATTTAATATTCGAGTCAAATCCTTTATATTTATTAATTTTTTTCTCATAATTTCTCAGTTGGAAAGATGTTATATCTAATTTCTGGTTTGATATGTTAAGCTAGCTTTAAGCAATATTTTTATATTATTTCAACAAATAATTCTATTTGCTTAATTTATTTTTAAGATTATTGATTTGAAGGTTTTGGTATAATTATTAAAAATAATCCTAAAATACTATATATCTAGGATGACCCAGGAATAATTTTTTATTATGCAGATTAATCATTTCTTTACTTTTTGAGATACATTTACTAAGAATTTTTGTATTGGTTTAAAAACTGAAGAAACTTAAGGAAATATAATTTTTGTAAAGTATTTTTTAAAGCAAACTAATATTTTTTTAATAATATTGCTATTTTGAGGTTATGTCGGAATCTTTTCGTAAGGCGATTTTTTTAGAGCTCCGAAATATAGTTTAAATTTGGTATTGCAAAAACAGGCCAACATGGTTTAGTTGTTGGAAAAGTAAGGGTAATTCCCGGAGTTATTTGATGAGTAGAATCGTAATCCGGGAGCAAAATTAGATATTTTGACCACAAACATTTTTTGCACCCTGTACATACAAATACCGGAATCATGTCGGTTGTTTTAAATGATCATTTGCTATGTAAAATTCAAATCCGGGGTCAGAATTGACCAATGACGTCAGGATTTTCTGATATTCTGGCCACGCCGTTTTTCTAGTATATATACTCAAATATCTCAAAATCCTGAGACAATTCAGACTCCGTATCAGATTCTACGCAGCAAATTACTTCTGAAATGACTCTTAGCTTTTCAGCAACTGATATGACGTTATTTCTAGACCTGTGAAATCGAAGAATTTTTAGTTTTTATGTGGCTGGATTTATGACGTAACCTCAAAATATCTCACAAAAGTTTTTTTGAAGTCCTACGGTCTTGTTATGTTTTTTATGTCCTCGGGTCGCGGAATCAAAATCCGATATGAAAAACAATTCCTGCACTTCAGTTTTCTGAGATGCCGTTTAAAAAAACCTCGTTTTATCGAAATTTTAAATTTATTTCATAGCCCATAAGTGTAAGATTTTAGAATTCGACTTTATTCAGCGACCTCTGAAATAAATAAAAACATTGTTGAAAATAGAAAAAAAAATTTCGGTCATTTTGGCGCTTATTTTTGAACCCTTTGGTGATTTTCGGATATCGGATTAAGACTCAAAAACCTATGTTATTCAGAAAATTACTTTTTATTTAGGAAAGCATTATTTACCCTTAAAGTATTGTAGTTCTGACTTTCTGTGAGGATATTTTTTTATCATTCAAAATTTACAAATGTAATGAAAAGTTTTCATTAATTCATTTCAATAATTTTTGTTTGAAATTCTGAGAAAAGTGAATTACAATTTTTATATTGCATTCGGCTAAAATTTCTGTGTAATGACGAACATATAAGATGTACTTGATCCGAAAAGTCAAATATCTCTTTTATATAACCCTTTTACAGAAGTCGATTCGCATCTCACAAATGTCTTAAAAGATGTTTTAGTATAGTTAAAAAATTACTGTTTACTTAAAAGAACCTCTCCTTTAGGCGCAAATCTTTAATGCCCCAGAACCCACAATTATAGGGTATTAAAACAAACAGCAAACTGAATTTAAAATTAATCCAAACAAGCGGATAAGAGAGCAAAAGGCAAACAGAAATGTTAATTTGCTTGGGACAGGGAGCAGACCATGTGCTGCAGGAAGCCACCAGTAAAAGGTGAGAATATTTCCAACATTGCAGCGATTATGCTGGAAATTTATTGTCACCGATATGAACAGACCGAGAGCTGAAAGAGCTGGAGCAGCAGCAACAACAACAGACCAAAAGCTAGCTAGGATTGGGATTTGTTGTAGCTTTTGTTTTTGTTATTACGCAGCGAATGGACGTTCAAATAAAAATTATGCTTGACATATTGGTATAACTTTGGTTTTTAATTATGAATGACATTCCGTGGGTCCAATCGATGGGAGAACTCCGTGAGTGAATCTTCTACTATGAGCGCATGCTGTGAAATCAGAGCTTGGGCTTGGAAACTTGAATGTTGGTTGGTTGGACCTGCTTACTCAAATGTACAACCATAGTCACATTTTCAAGATAAAGATCTCGCACTCACTCACACAGATACACACACACATACACTCAAATGTTGGCTGTACCATAATGAAACTCATTGATGTAGGTAAATTATCGCTCGGTTCTTAACGTCGTGTTTTCGTGTTTTTTAATTGGACTTTGAGAATTTAGTGAAAAATGCTAATTAGTTAAGGGCCCGGGCTATGGGACTTAGCCAGCAGCAGCAGCACTCTTGTTTCTACGGATTGCATTTCATTGATAATATTGGAAAAGTTAAGAACAACAAAAAACAACACAGCGTATTCTCCCCATAGTGATTTACATTATATTTATGGGACTGTTTTGAGCTCGACTTGATTGTCATAGTCGTAGACTACAATCGACTATCTATAAAATTAGATTAGCAGTTAATTGGTTAATGTGCAGCCAGCAACGTTTGTTAATTGATTCCTGGAAGGGCTTGGAACGAATCATATCTGCTTTTAATTAGCTCTTACACTCTTTGGCTACCAGCTAGCTCTCTTATATGTTTGTTTAATTTGGCAGCATAAAATAATCATTTGGTATTACATGAAAATAAACTCTAGATTGAATGCAACCCTAATCAATCAAAGTTACAGTCAGTTGATAGCTGTACTTTAACATATTTACGCTTCTGCTATAGTTACAAAAAGCCTACCTCATACATATGCTATTGTTTAGCTCTGGTCAATGATCGATAGTTTTTCGCGTCGATAGTCAGTGCTATCGGAAGTGCTTGACTTGCAATATTCGTCGAAGTTTGTTTTGGGGCGAAAAATAATTAATTTTTTATGCTCTCTCTTCTTTAATTCTGAGAAAAGCACAAATTGTACAGTGCCAGGCAAAAGTTTCCGGACACCTAATAATTACTCTTTAAAATTCAAAAAATTTATCATAAGCGATATTGTTAGGATGTGAAGAAACTTTATTCTTAAGTTTGTTCTTTTTAAAACTATTTAAAATTACTTCAACTGTAACAGATTCTTTTTTCTCGTTGAAATATCTACCTTTAGCTTTCAACACTTTTACGACGATTCGAAGCATTCTGTTGCCAAGTTTTCAAGAACTGTTGGTTCCATTTACTCCTAAGTCTTCTTTAATGCAATCCAGAAAGTTTCTTTAGAAGACAGACACTGCTTCCAGACTTGACGATTAAGCTCATCCCAAAGAAGTTCAATTGGACTTAGATCAGAGGATTGGGCTATATTTAGAACGTTCTATCTCGTAACAAGAAGAGAATGATGAACTTAGTTCATTGATGAATTTATTCAATTCCGTATAATTTCTCAAGTGTACGAAAACTTTTGTCCGGCAGTGTACGTCGCAGATACCAATTGTTATCGTTTGTGCAAGATCTTAGAATTTTCCTTAAAATAATATTTAAATTCGTTTTTGCTTTTAGTTCAATGATTACTTGCGCGTTAATATCATTCTAATAGATCAAAAATTAACTAAAAAAAAGTGTTTTAAATAAAATCTGTCGAAAATTTTGTTTAAAAATATTTTTATAATGACGAAAAAACAACGGACGTCTCTCAGATGTATCTTTTTAGAGATAATCGTTTTTGTTTCTAGACGTCTATTTTTAACTACTTACAACTTTTTTAATTATATTATGTTCTAAAATAAAAATAATCAAAAATAGAAACAATTCTAAAATTTTTTATCGCCAATCCGAGCTGGAGATATCAAAAAAAGGGCTCCAAGGAATTGTTAATATGTCAGTCCTACTTAAGGTGATGATTCAGATTATATCTTGTTAAATCAGATTTTGAACTTTATTATTATAGAAACTTACAAAGGGAGTATTTGAGCGATGTTGAGACAAAATTTAATTTTAAATATGTATAAACTTAAAAATAAGTTTAATTTGTAATTATTTTTAAAATTTGCTCGAAAGAATAAAGGAGCCTAAATTTTGATAAGATAATATACAGTAACCTGCAGTGGAGAGACTACTTTTTCTTCTATCTGCAATAGGGTTCGGCAAACTCTTTTTTAAGCGATTAGTAATGTGATTACTAAACTTTCAGATATATTACGTTTTATAATTGTATCTGATTAATAATAATATATTATTAGATATATATATTCACTTGAAGAAACGAAAGGGGTTCCTCGATGAGCCATGGGTCGCGCGTGGCCGACTCTTAATCTATATTAGGTCTATCTGTGGGCTTGAAAGCACTATTTCAAATTAAAAATATATATTCCTTACTTGGGGATTCTATTTTCAGATGAAGGAAGTTCATACAATTTATATACATTTTTAATGATTTAGAACCACTATATATAATCCAAAATATTTTTTAGACAACAGAAATTGTATTATGGCTATTTTGATCTGGTCTTCAGAGTCCAGATATGCGATTTATAAAAGTAAATTTGTATTTGAATAATTGTAAATAAAGCTTTGAAATAGTTCTAATTAAACAAAGAATCAAGCATTCCGCTGAAAATACAACACTTGATGACAGAGGTGGGTGGCTTCATACTAAAGTTTCGAATTCCAACCGAACTACGAAATCACTTATAATAAAATTTAGAGCTTCCTAATTGACTCTTTAAATAAATTCTCGTTAAGCGCACCTACTATAAGCTATATTTAGCTATCTTAAGTAGTCACTTGGAACTTCCTAATTAACTCTTTAAATAATGTCTCGTCTAGCTCATCTACCATAAGCTATATTTGGCTATCTTAAATATTTTTTTTACTAATTAGTTTTATAGAGTTATTCACTGATTTCTGCATATTTGTCAACACATCGAGCGTAATCTAATTTGCTGCTTAAATTTGCTAACATCTTCAGAGATGATCATAAAAAAATTTTTATGATCTGTTTGTAATTTTATGCAAGGTCTATAGTCTATTGTTTTTTATTAGCATATGACTTGGAATTTGTTATCATTTATTAGATTTCATCACTGATAGGCTGGCTCAATACGAGCTGTGACTTTGACTTGGCTTGGACGTGGACGTGGACTTGGCTTAATATGGCTTGGAGCAAGACTCTGCCATAAACACTCTAGCAAATTGGGTCAACTATGTGACATACCAGACAACATCTTTGCTCCATAGACACGCACACACACACACTGGAATCATATAGCGATAAATTCTCTAACAAAATGCCATTGCCACTTGGCATGTTCGGAGTTCCAGACACAGACACAGATACAGCCTCGTTCAGCATATGGGCGGCCAACTGGCTGGCTTCTTTGCATTGGTATTGGTGCTATTGCTGGTATTGGTATTACCCGGCAGAGATCCCAAAACATCCAAACATGTTGTAGGTTGTCTTTGTCGTTGTTGTCGTTACTGTTGTTGTTGTTGTCTGTCTGTATCTTGTAACTTGATAGTTTTGTATACATTCGTGTAAGTATGTGTGTATCTGTATCTATGTGTCGTGAGTTTTGTGGTAGCGCACTCAT
The DNA here is from genome assembly GCA_037043745.1 of Chymomyza amoena. Lineage (NCBI taxonomy): Eukaryota > Metazoa > Arthropoda > Insecta > Diptera > Drosophilidae > Chymomyza > Chymomyza amoena. The sequence continues at coordinate 438,080 of JBAMAX010000134.1, forward strand.
AAATTTTACTGCAAAGCTGAACGGCGCATCATGGCATCAGGTGTGAAGCGGGCTAATATACACTTGTAAAGAGTATGCAAACTTCTGTATTCAATTTGTTAGGAAATAACTTTATTCTAAAATTTATATTTGATTAGGTTGCATATATAGTCCCAAAGAAAAATAATAATAATAAACAAACAGGAAATTTTAATTGTTTTCCAATTTGAATCGGGTAACCGGCTGAACTAGCTGATTTTATCACCTTAGAGTCACATGTGGAAAAATCGTCACGTATTGAAATAAGGCTAGCTGGTTGTATTCGTGACAAATTAGAGGAGACAAAGAAAGAGTTTCGAGTGCTTCACAAACATTTAACTTTTTTTAATATTTCTTACATCTTTTTTGAAAATTACTATGTTCAACTTAATTTTTTTTTAAATAACTATGTCTTACACGGTTTTTTAAAATTTCTGCTTTGTACATATACTAGGGGGCTTTGCCCCCTGCTCACTTCGCTCACCAACCCCCACCCCTCCATCACCGCAAGCGGCTCAGGGAGGCCCACTTGAAATTAAATTCAAATTCATAAAAAAGAGGAGAAAAAAAAACATTTTTATATAATAGAGGGATAATTATTTTTTATACACACACCTATATTTAAAACTTTATTATTAATATATATTTTAATCATTTCATAATGATAATATAGTGAATGTAATATAACAAATAGCTGCGATTCACGCTTTTGCCTGCCTCCAATTTCACAATTTTTCTTATCGATATCTTTTACTCTTATGATACTTTGTCTTAGTCGACGAACTCTTATTATGTTACGACAAAATTTTAAGGATTTGGTTTCCAAAATTCCAACCTTTTTAATAAAATTTCATAGGTCATGTGCTTTGAATTAAAGAATTAAGAAATCTATTAAGTTTTAAACAAACATATTTTACCGATATTCAGAGGAGAGCCGATTTTTTGATTCTAGGTTTTCTTTGTAGCGCAAGACTTCCTACTTTTCAACTAAATCTTATATTCTTTCTAGTTTCATTACCATTTTCTTTTTCAATTTTATGTTCGTTACATTGTCTACTTTTCTTTTTATATTTTCGGATTTTGCGCATAGGTAATTTTAAAATAAACATTTTTTCCGATTGCTTATCCATGTCATTTTTGGAGAGTCGATTTTTTGAATCTTGGTTTTCTTTGTAGCGTAAGACTCTAGCTCCCTACTTTTCAGTTTTACCAATAGCTAAATCTTTGATTCTTTTCTAATTCCTTTACCACTTTTTTTTCAATTTTATTCCATTTCGGATTTTCAAGCTCTTATGTCGATGAATACATATCAAAAATTGTCGAACCCATGCCAATTTTCTACATTTTCGACTAGGTATCAAGAAGAAATATGGACGGAGGCAAAAACTTTTTTATAGAGTACTGGAGTTCCCCTGGTGTAAAAAATAAATTTATGAATGGAGGATACGTCTTTTGATTCGATAGAAAACCTCGGAATAAGGAAGAAAAATGAATAAAATCGGATAAACACAAATGAAAGCTTTTAAAATTAATTGACATAAATTTAGATTTGTGTTCTGAAACAATTTATAATCATAAATTTTTTTAAATTGGAACAATCTCCAAAATAATAAATAAAAAAATTATTTTAGATTTGATCGTAATTGGATTTTTTTTTTTGAAAAGAGATTTTTTTTGCACTTAATTTAGTTTTGTATTCCTCAATAGATTTATAATTTTAGCATCTTTCAAAATTAATGAGTAAAATGTAACTAAAACTTAATTTAAAAAAAAAATCGTTTAATTAATTTAAACGTAATATGAGTTTTTTCGTATTGGAATTTCGAAAAAATGTCATGTAAAAACATTAGAAAATAAAATCAATGAAGGAAGAATACAACTTTTGATTCGATTGAAAAAAATTGGAAAAAGGAATGGAAAATTAACAAAATTTCTAAAACTAACCAATGCGAATTTTCTTTAATTAATTGACCTTAAATGAATTTTGTGCTCTTCAATAACTTATAATCTTAATATTTTTCAAAATGAATCAATTTCCAAAATCAATGAGTAAAATAGAATAACAATTTTATAAAAAATATTATCTTTAAATAATTTGAACGTAGTTAGAGTTTTTTCTTATAAGAATTTCGAAAAAATTATGTAAAAATATAAGAAAATAAATCAATAAAGGGAGAATAGCACTTTTGATTCGTTAAAAAAAAATTGGAAAATGGAATGGAAAAATTAACAAAATTTCTTAAACTAACTAATGCGAATTTTCTTAAATGAATTGAGCTTAATCTAATTTTTTTCCTCCACAATTTAGAATCTAAAATTTTTTTAAAATGGATCAGTCTCCAAAATTAATGAGTAAAATAGAATTAAAATTTTATTAAAAAAAAATTATCTTTGTAATAATATGAACGTAGTTAGAGATTTTTCTTGTAAGAATTTCGAAAAAATTATTCAAAAATACATATATGAATAAATAGCTAAAATCTAAATATTAAACAAAAATTATATAAAACGAAGCTAGTTAATGCAATTATCTGTATTATGTTACATATATTATAAAAATTTATTATTTATTACGAATGACATAATTTTTAGTGAAAATAATAGATTTTGTTGTTTATTTTAAAGTTTCTTCTATAGAAAAATTTGTCGACAGCATTTTTTGCTTTAAAACGCTGTTTTGCTAAGGAAAAATTACAAATTTTGATACTTTCGATAATGAGCTACTGTCAATTAGTGATAGTTAATTATTTTAATGAAATCTCAACGGATCTCAATTAAGCTCATTTAAGATTTTAAAACTGTTCCAAAACGGTAGTCTGTATTACAGAGACTTGGAATTCTGGTGAATATTTAAAAGAAATACATTTTTGTATCAACCCAGAACAAAGAAAAAGTTTTGACCGCTTAAATGTGTACAATAGAGAAGGGTATTCAAAGTTCAGTTTCTGTCACTAGTTTTTCTCCCTCGATTTTTTATGGGATTTTCTCTATAATAATTTCAAATGTTTTTATATAGAAAATTTAACATTTACAGTTGTTGCTGCCATTTGTTGTTGTTGTTGTTATTGTTATACGTTTTATGGGCATTCATTATTTATTGCACAAAAGTCATTCGTTTTAAATAGTCATGCAAATTAATTTTGCTCATTTGTACAACAATAAAAATGTTAACTAATTAATTTTGATTATAAATTTGCATGCAAAGAGCGAAAATCAATTTGCGGTCGGTTTGTACGTTCAAGATCGCAAAACTTTGATAACTTTGCGGGGGTTTGCCATCCATCGCGTGCTGTTGTTGTTGCGTTTTTTTTTTGTGATTTTTTCTTCGTGATTTCCAAATTTCAATAAATATAATTTCTGGTTTTTTGTTTGAAGATAATTTTAACAATGCAAAAGGCTCATAAAATGCAATAACAAAAACGAAAAAGCGAAAGTTTTCGATCAAATGATTAAGATAAAAAGTTGGCTTTAAGTCTGGCTGTCAAATTCCTAATTGCTGCAGATGATAATGATAATTGCCAACTTCTATGCTAATAAATTTGAAAAATAAGATAATAAGATATTTGGCAATATTCATAAAACCAGCTAAAGTTATGCCTAAGATAAGCATCAAATGGCAAAACAAATGAAATTCGAAATTATTAACGTTAGAATTCTAATTAGGTAGCATTTTGTCAGGCAAAAGTTTGCGAATGTATCTGCGTATATTTTACCAAAGCAACCCAAGACAGACAGATAGAAACAGGCTGCCATGCCACTTGGCCAATTATATGCTCCAAAGACATTGAATTTCGGTTTATCTCACATTTCGTTTTGGCGAATAAAATACGAATAAAATTGATGAAAATAAAAGGCAAAATGCAGAAGCAACTTTAAGAACGAAATATATATCTCAAATTAGCAAACATTTTATATCTGTCAGCTACTGTTCTCCCTAATTAATAACAAGATGCCTTTTTAATTCCATTTCGTGCGTTTGCGCGCCGTTGCTCGTTTTAATTGCTCCCAACTGGAAGAGCTGAAACTCAAGAACTCAACTCCTTTCTCGGGGCCGTGGACTCTAGAGGCGCCTTCTTCTTGATGAGACCCAAGTGGATGGATGGCTTTCTGTGCGATTATGTGAGTGTTTAAATGTAATTGCTGCAGCTAATATGTTGTTGTTGTTGCTCATAATTATAGCTAATTTTCAATACATGGATGTTTTTTTATTTTTATTATTATCTTCTTATATAAAAGGGTTTGTGTATTGCTCATGTTATAACATTCATATTTCATATTTGGCTTTCAACTCAAATGGCCATGACTAGTGGCTGGCTATATATGTGAAGTCATAACTCCATATATCGGTGTTTTAAACACTTTCTTATAAAGTTATGTGTGTTTAAGTGAAATTTCCAAGAAAACATGGATTTCTTGCTCTTTGAAACAAGTATCTTTTAAGTAGTTATTGAAACGATTGGACAAGGCAATTGCATTGGAACGTTGTTCTCTGGGGAGACTGTTGCAAGTTTGTCTGCAGGCAAGCGTATCGTAGGTGAGGGAAAAGGCAGTATTCCACTGGGATCTGAGATGTCTAAGGAAGCCAGTGGATTTATATTGAGCTTAATTACTGTTTAGAGAGCATATACGAGTATAATATTGTATATATTTTACCAAGCTTTTATTTACACCATAGATCGCTGATGAAATTAATTAAAGTAACTTGTAATTTTTCTCTGAAAAAGAATTGAACATTATTTTGGTAATGTTTAGATCTATTTCTTTCTTTTTCTCGACGGTCCTTTCTATATGATGCTCCTAGCTACGTATGTATATGTTATGGATGTTAGAAATGGTATCGATAATACGATTACTGACAAACTAAAAATTGAATTAGATAGGAAAGCACATCAAAGCCATCGAAAATGTTAAATTACTTATATTTTTTAACATATGTATGAGGAATTTTAAAAATTAAACAAAAACTTTTTGTAAAATAAAAAATTGAATTTTCGTTATGTTAAATTGTAAGCCATAATTGTTTAAAAAAAAAAATTTACAATTGATCTAGCAAGCTGAAGAAGTAGCTTGTCTTAAAGTCTTGGCAAATATGATTTTACGAAAATATTTTTATGTATTTATGTAGCTTTTCACATTTTAGTTAGTATATGCCCTCAAAAACAACCAAATTTTGACGCTTAAAGCCATTCTACTAAAGATGACTTTTAGATACCCTGTACCCGAGGTATATTAATCTTGTATAAGCTGAAAATGTATCTAACATACAGAAAGAGACATCAGAGACCGACTAAAGCTACCTAAAGTTTGATCAGGGTGTCTATCGATATACCGATTTCCGTCAGTTCGTCTTTATGAACGCCTCTATCTCAGAGATGGTAAGAGCTACAGCAAACAAACTTCATAGTAGACAAGTTTATTTTATTTTTATTGATATTCGGATATTTTGTATAGTTCCCATAGGGGCGCTTCAGAAAACCTCGAAAAAAAAAAAATATATATATATTGTATAATATTAAAAATAAAATTAGATGGATAATTCCCTTGCCTACGAAAAAATAAACCCAAATTTGGCGTTGGCAAAATCGGTTGACTTTTTTATCATTTCCACAGTACCGATCGGTCAAAAAAACGCTTTTTTGTGCAAAATTCCTTATGCTTCATTTATTTATGAAAATACGGTAAGCAAATTTGGCAGATGGAATTTTTTTATAATTATCAAGAACTGTACTAAATCTAATCCAAATTAGTTGATTATAGCCCCATAGAACCGATCGGTAAAAAAAATCTTTATTGGTCAAAATTTGTCTGTATTTTGTTTGTTTATGAAATTATCGTACTCAATTTTTGCAGTCAAATGTCCCTTAGAGTTTTTAAGCAATGTACCGGATTTAAGTGCAATGCTGGTGGTACAGAGAACACCACAATCGTCCGTACTCGACTTCAACGTACTTCATCTTTTATATTACAATTTTTAAAATTTGGTACATTATATTACATCCCAATAATTCTTTGAATAAACGAAAACCCAACGAATATTTTTAAGGGATCGGTCTTATACGATATAGCCAACGGATCTCTACAATTTGACCTTGGAGAATTGAGGATAAAATTTCGATAATGAGTGCTCTGTTTTAATATTTTGCAGCTTTTAAATTTAAAGCCGCGATATGGTTAAAATGAAAAAAAAATTGGGAGCCTTTTCGGCTCATGTTTTGAATCACAACAAAATCGCTTCAAAATCGAATAACTCTCTCTCCTCAAAAAAAAAAAAATTCAACATCTTTACCGCTCTATCTACCTATCGATAGCTCGATAAAAAAAATGGAACACATTTGTGAAAATCATCATTATTGATAAGATCGAATATCTTTATCGCTCACAATTGAAAAGAAAGTCATCTTTATCTCTTATGATCTCATTACCATATCAATGGCTTGCGAAAAAAAGATTGCCTAATTATTCAGTTATCGATAACCCAATAAATAAACGGTACACAAATCCTTACTATTGAAGAGATCGAATTAAAAAGTTGCCAACTTTACGTATTTGTCTTCTTTATTGACATATAAATCGTATGAAACGGATTACTTTCATATCGATTAGTCATATTCAAAAACTTTATGCTTGATTCAAATTTATTAACTTTGCTAACAAATTAAATAAACTTATATTCATGTTCACCAAAGCTAGTTTAATATTTAAGTGTGTGTTAAAAAAGTTTAACATGACTTGAGAAATTAAGATCCTGATATGTAGCTTTATGTGAACCCAATAAACAAAACTACATTAATCTCTTGTTAGTAGATACCATTCTTTTGTTAATAAATCCTTAATCTGACTAAAAACCTATTCCAATGCGTTACGCACAGAATAAAAATAATAGGATTTATGAACATAGATATAATTTTACCCCTAAAAAAAATTTATTTATTTTGGTAACCAATGTGCTCAAATTATTTAACATTTTTGCCTAAAAACTATTCAAACAATGAACTTTAATTAAGAATGTTCTATCAGAGAGTCTCAGAAGCTAATACGAACTTTATGTGGGCCTAATAAACATTACAAGCCCAACGAATAGCGCAAGTCATAAATAAGCTTAAATTTGTTTATTTATTAGAGATTTATTGAGATATTCCCTACGAGCCCGAAGTTTTTATAATAATAATATTTTTATAATGAAAGCTGTAAATGTATAAAATTTTTTTTTAAATGACTTTAAATTGACTTTGATTAAAGATAAATTATTTGTACGCATTCAAATTCTTCGGAGAAAAGAAGTACATAACTATTTTCTTGATGCCCTGGTAAATGCAAATAATGAGTAAGCCAATGTTCAAATAATTTTCAACTATATATATATATATATATATTGGCGATGGCATCATCTTGATTGTATAAAATGTAATAATAATATTTTTATAATAAAAAATATAAAATAGAATTTACACTTTTTTTTAATCAATGTATTGATTGGTTTCGGTTATAGATATTTGTTTTCGACGCATTTTAATTCTTCGCATAAAGGAAGTAACCATAGACACTCCCTTTTCGACGGCCTTGGTTAATGAAGATGATGCGTATGCCAGTATTCAAACGATTTTAAATTTATTATGTTCTTTAGAACGGTAAATAGGCGATGGCATCATCTTGGTTGTATAACAAGTCTTCACTCCAAGTAGGTCTTTAGGAAACTGATCATATAATTAATTACTAGACAATTAATGAAAGAATTCTAATTGTTTACTCTAAATTATTATCATCTTAGCACACCTCTTGTTTCAGACATATTTTAAATAAACTCAACTCCCTAAAACTTTTGTAATCCTCGTCAGTATGGATACATTTTCCCATCATCTTCTTCGCTAACCGTAATCTCAACATGTTCCACATATTTTACAACATCTAATACACCATCTTGCAGAACTCTCACAAAAACACATATGCTATGATACACATTAGCAACATTGTAGTCACTCCATAATAAACACTCCAATTAAATGACACTAAATTGACGTAAATCTGATTCTAAAAAACCATGGCTATAACCTCCGACGGCAGCTTCGGACCAACAAAATTATAGTCCGCTGTCGTCATCTTGGTCGTGAAGTAGTTGCAGATATTATTGCTCAGTTTATTCAGTGAGTTTATAAAAAGCCCTAGCGGACTTTCAGCTCAAGTGTTACTGACCATAAATTGAGCTGGTTCAAACATTTTAGCCAATATTTTTTGCCATATACTAATACCTATGCAGCGTGTTGAGTTTCCCCTTAAAAGGTGTGCGCGGACAAACCAGTTTGGAAAGCCAGTTCTGACCATAAGACAAAAACTTGTTTCTGGCCGAAGCCTGATCAGCATAGGTAGCATTAAAGCTGGCAACGCCTACCACAGGTAGGTGGAGCTTTTGAGCATTGTCTGAAGTTGGCCAAAAGATGGTGGACGCTAAGTTTTTTTTTTGGCCTGAGAGGACAATGCAAACCAAAATGGTGGCTAAACTTAAGACCTAATAGCGTTCGAATTTATGGAATTATTTCATTGTTCTAGGAATTTGAATGATCGTGCAAGGGCAGAGGGCGCCCAAGAGGCACTTGGGCACTGCTTGATATGACATGTGTGGAGTACGCTGTCACTGGCTTAGTAGAGACTACTTGGCCATATTTATTGGATGTTCCAAAACGTGCCTGCTGCCGGAGCTTTGGTTATCTAAGCTGCCAGATCACTGTTTGGCTGTCTTTCGCGGAAACAGCGCCAGAGCTGTCTGACTGTCCGGTCTGTACGGCTGACTACCTCTGGATGACTTGATGGCTTCATTATGCAGTTGAGGCAGTTGGAGGCACTTGGTCAGTTGGCTGTTGGCGTTTTTTCTTACAAATTGGCTGTGGAAAATGCTGATTTAATATTTTTGCTCACTTTGCCGTTTATTTATTAAGCCTTGTCTGCAATTGTTTGTGCCAGCCAGTTTTGTGGCAGCCAATTAAGATTTGTGTTAACATTCTGTTGCAGTATTTCGTTCCGTTGTGAGTTATACGCCATACTGGTTCCTGTCCCAGCTTCAAAAAGCTGCCATAATTGGTTTGGCAGCATAAAAATCACATGAATCGTATGTGCCCCGTCCGTACCTGCTGCTGCTGCTGCTGCATACATTTCCGTTGCTGCCGCTCCTGCAACGGCAATTAAATGTTATGGCCAGCAAAGTCAAAGCCAAAACTATCCTTCAGATACACTCGGACGGATATACTGGTGCAGCTGCAGCACACAGATCGCCAGTAAGTGAGACTAAATTAAGCACTGCCAATGGGAAGCAACCATGTTGCCACTACTGACAACTGGTTCATTCGTTCGTTCGTTCGCTCGTCTGCGCCTCAAGTCAAGTTCTACTTCTCATCATCTGGCCAGAGCCATCGTCATCATCTTCAGTTCTTGTTCGTTCTTGTTTTTGCCTTGCTTGTCATTAAATGCTTGAAGAAAATTATCTTGTTAAAATTACAAATAACACGAGCATGTAGTAATAAAAACGTATGGAATGAATAATGTGCGCCACGTTAAATCGCTGCTGATGACTAGACAGTTCGAACATAGCCGGTACAACTCCCTCCCAGTCAGTCCGTTTCAGCTCTTAATCGTCTCAGCAGCTCCATTGCAAAGTGGTTGTGGTCCTATGGAATTAGTAGCCAAAATCATTCTTTTAGTATTTTTTTTACGTTCTAACCGAAAAACTCTCCTGGGGAGATACTTAATTTTTTTAAACTTATCCTTAGGATTTATAAGTAAAGAAGATAAAGAAAGAAAGAAAGATAAAGAAAGAAGATGTTGAAGATATTTTGCGCTGAAGAAAATATGAAAAGTGTTCTCGTAATCTGGTATTTTTATGGTATATATTCGGAGATTGCTAGTTAGCCTTAATGTCAAGAATTTCTTTCGGTGGGGCCAGAAGGGATTGCTTCAATGTGATGTTGGGATGTTCTTCCTGTTCATCATCTTAGAACTTTAGTCAATTATTTCATAAAATAAATGTTTTTATCTGCCTAGCAAAGGGGGTTCCATACGACTATATCTGAGATTGAAAGTATTGTAGTATTAAGTATAATTTGCTGAAACTTTAGATATGTTTTTTGAAATATGCCAAAATTGTTGTTTAAAAAAGCAGAATAGGCTCTCAAAAAGTCTCCCTAAAAAATCCACAAAAAAATAAAAAAAAACAAGTTTTAAAAACCTGGTAAAATCTGCACCGAATTGAATCGCCTGCAAAAGACATGCGGTAATAATGTTGTCCAAAGGCTATTGAGAACTCTTCTTAACTGAGAGAAGAGGACAGCAAGAAGAAGAAGAATCAGGCTGGATTGATGATCAGAAATAAGAAAACTGCAATTCATAAAAATGTATGTATTTTTGATTATTTCCATTAAGAAATAAATATTCAAATTCCTATTTTAGGAAGTCTCCTAAGCTCTTTAAGCTTCCTGAAATCTCTATTTACAGATAATTTCTTTATTATTAAGCAAAGTTGTATATTTTACTGACTAACTATGATTTTTTCCAGAACCTTGTAAAATTTTTTTTTAAATAAAGGCACAATTATAATCTCCGCCTTATCCCAACTAAAACAGAGAAATTTTTTAAGGAAGGTGGTTGACATATTTAAGGAAGACACTTAAAAAACAAAAAACAAAATTTGAATATTTACTTTAAAAAAAATATGTTTAAAAAATAAACCAAAAAATTTTTAATTAGTTTTGGTGCCAACTTAGGTTCAAGAAAACAATTGGTTGAAAAATATTCAATAGCTTAGTCACATTTAAATAAAATTTAAAACATTTTTTTAACTAAGCACCAAGTTTAAAAAATGAAATTTTTCGGCAAACAGAATCATTAGTTTTAAAAAATCTCTCGGCACGATTTCCTATACCTTATTCCCAGATATACCTTTTTAACATAATTTAATTAATTCTTCTTTTATCTCTGCTTCCAAAGGGATAAAATAAGTTGCTTTTATATGTGCTAAATTTTAAAATTAATAAACAAAGAAATTTATTTAAGTTGCTTTCTATTAGGCCCTCGCTTCGTCTAGGGGCCTCCGTCTAGGAACGCGGAATGGATGATTAGAATAGTAAATTAACTCGTTAAGTGCTATACAGTTTACTAGTGTGACCAGATTACTTAAATTCTTATAGAAAATTGAAATCTGGACACATCTCACTCCTATCCTAACTCAAGAAAAAGTCAATCAAAACTTTACTGCCTGTTTTAGGAACATTTTCTATTACCATCTAGAAACTTACTAGCAAATTAATTTATTATATTAAATCTTGTTACATTTCTCCACAATGCCAACGTCAAATGTCAGAAAGTACTTTTCAAGGATATTGCGCCTAAGCATTTGCACTTCAAATACTCCCACTTAGGGTATTCACGCTTGCTATTCAGTTGAGCACTTTTGCAACAACAAAAAGTGCACTGCTGCGTATTAACTTTTAAATCAACTTTTCGTTAGCCCTCACCTATTCTACTTTTTAATAAAAAAACAAATTGAAAATCGTTCTTCTGATAGATACTAATACATAAAGGTCACCCTCCTTACTCTTATGAACACGTCTTCAGATCTCCACTTCGAATGATTTACAACTTGGCTCTAAAACGCTTAGCCTTTTCAGAGATTACAAAAAATACTAACTTTAATATTTCCTTTTTTTGCCTCTGCCTGGTACCACTGTGCCTTGTCCAGCCCACAGCATCAGCTACGTCTTCATCAGGAGTTTAACATTCTGCATTCCCATTATTCGGTTTTATGTGTCGAACTTTAGTGCTCCGCGCACTGCGGTTGCAATTTCTCAATATATTGGTAAACCTTTTTTTAAGGATTTTATGATGTTTTGTGAACTTTTAAAGTTAATTGGTTAGCGATTTGAGCAGCTGTTAGTGACCATCAACAACCATTAAAGAGCAACTTTGGGACGTAAAGCAATTCGCACAACACTTAAGCCATGGCAGTTACACGTTGAGAGTCTCTGGACAAAGAAATTGCATATTCCTTGGGGAGTTCTATAGACATCAGAAGAAATAGACAAAAATTGTCAGTGAAAAAAATAGTAAAATCCAAATCACAAATAGGACCTTTTTTATATACCTTTATAAAAACACAAAAAACGAATTTAAACAACAAAAATTTTATTTTCAGTCTAGGAGCTTCCAAATATTTTTAAGAAGAATTTATTTGATAGAAAGATATATTGCAAAAAAAGTACCAAAGTACATTTAACGAATTAACGTATTAATAATTTTTCATAGAATTTCTTTAATTAACATCTAAAATATTTTTTGTTTCAGTTCTACAAAAAAAATTTATTTTTCCAGACAAGTTAGACTTTAAAAAAATTTCAAATAGCTATGTTCTGCCTCTCTTAAAAGCTGATCTGATAAAAATCCGTATTAGTTTTATTGGCTGAAAGTATTAACCAACAAAATTATTTCGCTATCCGCGATCGCAGTGCATCGACGAAGTGTATATCCTATATCATAATAATATAATATTAATCCACAATTGTTGGAGAAAAGGTGTTTGAAGAAACTTCTCTACTACTAAACTCCTTTATGGGGTTCACCTGCCTGTTGTGTAGTAGTTCAAAGGTCCTTAGGCTCAAGAGAGGCTTTTTGAAGGACTACTTATATGACAGGTTTATGAATATTTGATTAGTTAGTTTTTTATTTTTTTATCAATTCTTTATTTCTATATTTTTTTAATCTTTCCATTTTTCGTTAGTGGTCTAAAAAAAATTGATCAAATTTTTCTCTAATACGCTTTTTCGCCTTTTAAATCGTTTCTTTTTAAATTTACCAACACTAGTATGTCTTTGATGGCCTCCGTATTTAATTTAAACGGCCCTAAAAATATGGAACTAAGCTTGACTGGCTGTAAGCTTGGAATAAAGCTTGAAAACAAATTTAATTTCAATGTAATTATTTCAATATTTAATTGCATTTACAAACAATTAGCTTAAAATTTTGAAATAACTGCCAAAAGAACGGAAATTCTTAGGTAAATCTTATAAACGAGAAGGTGTTATATATAATTCATATATATACAATATAATTTTTTTGATTGGAAAAGGATAATTAAAGAAATGAAAGATTTAAGAAGCTAGCTTAAAAGCTAAGCTCTGAAATATATAAAAATATAAAGAATAAATAAAATAACGTATCCGTAAAGTCCTTCAAAACACTATTAAATATTTGACTTCGATTTCGTAACGTATATATTTCTCAGATAATGGGAGATTATTATTAAATTAAAAAATTTCAAGCTCCTCGTTATTCAGAAATTAACAGTTTTGTGTCTTGTTTTTTTAATACCCTTCACCAATAGGGGTAAGGTTTCAGATGATCTTTGCTAGCCATTGTGATATCAGTTTTCAGAACTCAGAGCCTGTAGTAACCCGAAGTCCCAGCTAAGGTATATATCTCCTAAAAAACTTCCCACTTATAAACTTATATCTTCCCAGATATAAACCGATTAATTTTGGATGCCTATCTCAGCACAAAAAAATGTGGTAGATTCCTAGATTGAGCCTAACACACAACGAAATGCTTGACGAAAGTTCTACGCAAGTACCTCCCTAGTCAATCCACTTCCTTCCCATCATACCAAATTTTCAAATCAAATTTTTGACACCAATATTAAAATTTTATTTTTTCAATGGGTGCAGTGTATTTCATGGTCGGTCACCTTTCCGAGAGATTTACATTTTTTGTTGTAGTTACTTGTATTAAATTGGGCGCACGTAGCGCACTAAAGTTTCGTGTTGACCAAAGATGAACCATTTGGTTGCTGTTCGGTTTACGGCTGTACTCATTAACCCCTTCCGCCCCTCTCTCCCTGCAGCTCTGTCTGTTTTTCGTTCTATCTTTTGTTTGGCTTGAGATGCTTTTTTTTTTTTAGTGCATAGTTAAAACTACTTTATGTCTTAATTAATGTTTATAGCAGCTTTTTTAGGCGTCAAAAAAGAGTTTTTCGAATTACTTCACCGTTTGGCTGATTTCCAACTACCAAAGGCACCCACTAAGTTTTAAATTGCTTTTGGTGAATGAGTGAAATGAGTGGCATGAGTGGCATGAATGTGTTGTATAGTGTGGGGCATGTACAAATCGCTTGATTGGCTTGCACTTAATTGCCAATGGCTGCCAATTTACTTGGAACTTGGCTAACTGCAACCATTTTAGTTTTTCGTTTTTGGTAGTATGTTCTTTTTGGCCTGCTAATAGGCACTTAAATTTATAGAAGCGCCGAGTGCTACCTACCAACCATTTGGCTGCCAAAGGATTTGTTACGACTAGGTGTAGCTGGTCATGTTTCCAGGTATTATGCACCGACCCTTTGGCCATATGGCAAGCTCCAGAGAACTTTTTACGACAAAGCACGTACAACTTTTATCAGCGCAGTGTCCAGCTTTAATTCCGGCATTCTTCCTTTTAGAATGATTTACTTCTGCAACAGCTGCGTGACGAGCTCCACGCATAATAAATAATTAAGCGCACTTTTGTTTTAAGATCAGGATTCCTCTGGCGCTTCCTAGCTGCTCCAAAAAGTGTATGTGATTTTATGCGAATACAGAAGGACCAGGAGCTTGACCATGAAGTTTTGAAGACTTAATATATTAAAACTTAATCAATATGCTACATTTAAATAATTAGCTCTGGGCGTTACTTTGGAATATAATAAATCTTTTTCCTCCAAGCGAAAACTAGATACTTCATTAACTGTGGACATTTTTAGTGAATCCAGTTTAAGTGTCTATAGAAACGTAAAACTGAAACGCTTTAAAGTTTAGCCTTGATTATTTGGACTTACAGTGGTTGTAGCATCCAGAAATTGTGAATTATCCTGATAGAATGTCGTTCAGAGGACCAAAAATTATGAAAATAACTTGGAGGTAATGAAATAATTTATCCGGTTTTCTGTTTTTAAGTACCGGCTTTAATCTATCACCTTTCGTTTTATCGTATTAAATTTGGTAACCAATATCATGCTGTGCCTACAGAATTGAAGTAATAAAATTGTTGCATTTCTTATATTTTGGGATACCTTTAAACGAGGGGGCGGAAGAATGTGCTTGAAAAGAACCAGCGCTAACTAACTAAGGCCTCATCTGTTATGGATATAGCAATACTTCTGGAAAATTTAGGTTCAAGAATCACGAGGATAGTCAGATCCGGCGCAGAAACATATTGGGATACCGTGGCCGGCTGTGATATCTCTCGAGCACTCTAGTCAAGATGCAACCCAAAGTGAACTTCCGCACTCCTACGATTCCACAAGAGTAGGACAAGGAGGGCGACGGGAGATGTAACGGAGCAATGCGCCATAGTCCTTTTGGCATTAGGATGTATATCCCCGACAACGACTTCTGTAGAAGCTTCGGGAGGTGAGTAGGAGATAGAAAGCATACAACACTTGCCTTAGACTTCTACGGAAACGCACCTTACTGGATACTTCTGGGAAACACCTGGGCAGTCTGGCAAGTCTGTCCATAGTGGGCCTGGGTCTTTTTATAGAATCCTACAATTGGTTCAGCAAAGAGATTGAGGCACATACAGAACGTACTCCCCACTGACTAAAAAAGGATTGGATTATTTTTCGAGTAATCGGTAAATAAACTTTCTTCATTGGGTTCATATTTTTGGAAAAGCTCACAGGCTTCTAGATTAGTCCTCTGGCAATGCCTATGATTGATAAGGGGTAGGGCAGTTTTGTTCATTTGACGTATTAATAAAATTGATTTTATCATGTTTAATAAAACTGTTTGAAAAATAACGAAAAGGATAAAATTTAAAATTATCTCTTTTTCAATCTTTCTATGGAGTTGGCATCTATTGGATGTTTTAATAGCCTATTTGAGTACACGTTGAAGCTGTCGTAATATGGAAGGATGTGCTGATTGAAGTGAAAAGGGTGTTCAAAATGCGATTCAACGACAGACGGCAAAAGGGAAGACTGCTACTCCTATGGAAGGATTAAGTGGATGAGAACCTGTCTACACTTGAGGTAACAAATTAGAGGTGACGCGCAAGAACCAAAGGCTCCTGGCAAGAGCTTTTGGGATCGGCAGTAACTCGGTAATGGGTTGTGAAGGTCACCTAGGTAAGTAAGTAAGTATTGATTAATCTGGGGATCCACATTCTGAGGTCCTGGGGAAAGATCGATTACCTTAAGTACCACTCGGAACCCAATTCTGCAAAGTATGGATACATACTCATATCCCAGATCCGAATGGCGCAGATTATCAATGAAAGAGAGATGCGCTGGAACTAATCATATAGGTTAACTTTTTCTACCGGTGCAAAGGGTATATTATAGATTGGTGCAATGCATGTAAAGGATAAAAGAAGGCGTGGTAGACCCAAATCATTTGTAGCAATATGCTTATTATTGTTCGTCTGTCCTAAATGTCTAAATAGTTATATTTTTAATATGAAAGATTAGCTACTAACGAGTTTTTAAGGCGTGGAACAGACAGGACCTTTGGAAAAGTTTTGAAAGAGCAGTAATATTGATAAGAAGCTGAAGATAAAGAGGAGTTTTCAACTTTATTCCCTATCATTTGCAGCTTTAAAAAGTCGCAAGACCACTTAAAAAGACTGCCGAACGCCATTGATCGCGTACCTTCTTGTTGAATATTACCGTGGACGGGTTGCACTTTTGTGGCTCATGCGTAGAGGTGCTTCTATGACTCCCAGTCTACTTTCCATAGGTTGCGCAATTGACATATAGTATATTCAAAAACATCTTTCATTTTGTGTAGCTGTTCCATCTATATAAAATATATATTCTTCATGGCTATATAGAAATGATTATCTTTCTCAACCTTCCTATTCATCGTTCACATGAACTTTTTCTGGTCATACAACGAAGAGTTTAATATCCTTCTTGGTAAAAAAGCAGCAAGGTTGCATGTGGCCATGAGATGCATGCCCTAATGACCAACCATCTCTCCATATAACCAAGCATCTCTCCATATAAACTCAGTCTTGAACCCCAAGAAAAGAATCCACAAAAGTTTTAGGCTTGTAATTGGACTGAGATGCGAAAACGATAGTTGATGAGATTCTTGATCCCTAGAACTCTACGTTTTATTGCTGGGCAAGAAGCAAATCATTGCCCGCCACCCAAGGATGTCTCTTTCTGTCTGTTACATACATTTTCGGCTTGCACCAACTTAATATACTTCAAACACTTTAAAGGCAGCGTATAAAAATATTTAAGGAATAAAATGGCCTGCTCTTGAGAACTTCCAACTCGCCACTTAAGAATTACATTTTTATTTTTTATAGTTCTGTTTCTTGAAGCTTCTTTCCGCTTCCCTCATTTTTGGAATTTTTTCAATGCATTTCCTTAGGCTTGCGTTTAATTGCGTATACGTCGCGTCGTCCGTCTTGAACGTTTCGTGGTTGTTGGGCAAAACATCTTAATTAAGACGCATTGTCGGCGTCTTCTTGCTTTGTACGGTTTATTATTTTTATTATTTCCTCTCTTATTTCTTTTTTTTTTGTCATATTTTATTGCAATTATTATGATTACTTATTACTGGAAGCTCTCTGGCTCTCAGTTAACTTTTGCCGACTTTCATTTGCAGCTAAACAGTAATTTAATGGCCGTCAAGTAATTGCAAATATTTTCCAAATTGTATTGGCCATTTCATATTTTCGCGCAGTTATTTCAGCAACTTCCTTTCTAAAGTGGGCCCCAAAGAGTTAATGTCTTATTTTATTGTCGCAAATTAAAAGCTCTGGTCAGTTTGGCCAATTGAGCAGCTGGCCTTTAGTCTCCCTCTACTTAAAAGCGGCTGAAAGCAGCAGCAAATTGATGGCTTGAACGGATTGCTCCAAGCCTTGCGCATTATGCCCTATTATTTGGTTCAATAAAATTATGAGCCACAATCAGCCGCAAAATGTAGGCGATTCGCTCTAAGTTGCAACTAAAAGCATATAATTTGGCATTCTCAGGCCACAGGCCAAGACCAGCTTTATGGAGAGGGACGGAGTTTTTGTTTTTTTTTGCTTTTTGTGGTGGGTTGTGGCAGGATAAGTTTTTGTTTTTTTGGGGCTTGGGCGAGGCAATAAATCTTGAACGTTGACTAAAAATTCCATCAATATGCAAAATTTTTCAATTAAAATTGGACAGTCAAGCGGCAGACAGACAGACAGACGGACAGACAAAACGACAGATAGACAAAAGGTAAAGATATCGCGCTATATGTGAGCCACAGCATGTGAAAAGCAATAATAATAACAACAAAAGCAACAATATGCTTGACAGAGGCGTGGGGAGATTATTTTCCTAGGGGCAGTATGAGAGTGATATTTTCGAAAAACTATTTGTTGTGGATTTCTAAACCAAAAAACCAATAAAAAAAATTTGCCTATAGCTTCTTGAATTCTTGCAAAGATTATATTGTGCCATCTTCGATTGGGATACCTCCAATGCTGGTTAAAAAATTTCGGATAGTAATAAGAAAAGTATCTATATTTTCAGATTTAAAAGCCATGAATTATGTACTTGGATGATGTTCGTGTGAAATTTCCAATTAAGGTTGGTCGATTTAAAAAACTTTCTAAAAATTAATTAAAACTAAATAAAAAAAATATTTGTTTCTTCAGTATTCAATGAAATGTTTACAGAGCCAATAGATTACCTCCCAAGAATTCGTAACCTGGGAGAGAAAAGTAATTATCATAAATTCGAACATCTTAAAAAATTCACTTTTGTACACAACAGAAAATTTTAAGTAAATAAACAATTGGTATCGATACCGATTTTTCGTTACGTGACGATTTTAAGACCATTTTACTCTACCTTCGGTATAAGACAGAAAATGCAAACTGAATCGAAAATTTGTTAATCTATCTAGAGAGAAAGTACTTATCGAAAATAAAAAACTAAAAACCACTTTTGTAATCGACAGAAAATTCAAAGTGAAGAAAAATTGGTTTTGACATCTCATTTCGTTACGTGACTATTTTTACGCCATTTTACTCTATTAAGGGGACGAATGCCTTCTGTATAAGACAGAAAATGCAAACTGAATGCAAATTTGTTACATGGCGATTTTTATACCATATTATACTATATACAATAGGATATAATACATAATTAGAAAACTTCGTTGCAAATTTCAAGCTAGGAGCCCCATTCTTTTGTGGGAATTTTTTTTTATTTTGATAGGGGATCGCAAGAAATCAAATAAATCAACTATGCTTACCATCATAATTTTCGAAACATTTTAGGAACATTTTTTGATATCAAAATACAGCTTATATCCTTATATGGTCATATCGTAGATAGCAAAATTGATCTTAAAAAAATTTTGAATGTTAATTAATAAGTAAGAAGTGCTGCAAATAAAAATAAAGGGAGTACCAACAATGGAAAACCTTGAAAAATTATTAATACCTTATAATTTGTTAGGTTAGTTTAGATTAATTATTAGCATGGTTGGAGAGTTCTTTTGCTGGATGGAGGATGTAATGTTCATATTAGATTTCGACTCTTCAGCTTACGCATAAATAAAAAAAAAGCGGATTATTCTTATTTTTGAACTTTTCTGCCGAAATTTAAAATAATTTAAATTTATATTTGTAAAATTATATGCCTAGAAAGAGAAACTGCGTCTGAAAAATTATTTCGATACTGATTCAATTTTTGCACTTTGAATCATTATTATCATCATCGTATGGCCATTACAAGCCGCTCTCGGGTTACGGCCGACCTCAGCAGCTCTCGCCAGGCGCCTCTGCTTTGCGCGCGCCTTCTCCAATTAGAAATACCAAGAAAGGATAGGTTCTCCTCCACTTGATCTCTCCATCGGAGTCGTGGTCGTCCCCTCCGCCTTCCTTCGACGGCTTTCGCTTCGAATACCTTTTTCGCTGGAGCATCGTTATCCATACGTTCGACAGGCTCGAGCCAGCGCAGACGTTGTATTGTGATGCGCTGGACAACATCCATGTCGTCGTAGAGCTCGTACAGCTCGTGGTTCATCCGTATGCGATAGCCTTCCTCAAAACGTACGGGTCCAAAGATTATGCGTAAGATGAGCGTCTTGAAGTGTGTTACTTTTGTCGTTCGAGAGAGGTCTCTTCTGCACATCTGCTTACTGAGACCATATTAACACTTATTGTCAAATAATTCTCCGCTTTATCTCCAGGCTAATGTCATTTTCAGTGTTAACGGCGGTGCCAAGGTACGTGAATTCCTTGACCACTTCAAAAGTATAGCGGTCCGCTACAATCATGGGAGCCCAGCACGCCGAGCGTTCCTGTTCGTAGACAACATATACTTCGTCTTGCCCTCGTTAACCGCTAGACCCACTTTCGCTGACTCCTTTTAGATTGCGGAAAATGCAGCAGTAACATCTCGTTTACAACGCCCGATGATATCGATATCATCCGCGTATGCAAGAAGCTGGACACTCTTGTAAAAAATGAATCATTATACACGGTGATAATATGATTTTTTGAGATCTATTTTGTGATATTATTGGTCTAATGTATGTCTTACTAGCCATAGAGCTCCTCAGCTAATCCCATTCCCGAAATAAGTTTTTTTTTTAATCATTTTAGTCGGGTATCATCGTGCAATGAGATTCTTTGATCGCCAGAAAGTGGAAGTGGAATTGGAAATTAAAAAATCACATAGAAATAGCCAAGTTTAAATTATAACGCTTGCACAAAGTACTACCAGAAACGATTTTATTCTTTTTAACGGCCTAACGTTATGCAACTCTTCTAAGGAAACTTATAATATTGTATTTTCATTTATTGCTAGAGTTATGGCTATGGTTCTACTCATTAAAAAATTTATAAAACAATTATAATAAATATTAAAACAAAAATGCTCTCCTTGATTTATTGGGGGTAATTATACCCTTAGACCCCCTTTTCACTACCCCACTGACACACACCAATCGGTGGCAATTTATGTGCTGGCAGCGCCATTTTTACTTCATTGTATCGCGAACGACGACGTCAGACAGCAAAAAATTAATAAAAAGACAAGTAAAAAATGGAGCAACAATAAAACAGAAATGGCACACACATAGATACACACACACACTTACACGAACACACACTAACTCATGCAAAAAAAAAATGCAAAATGAAGGCGTTAGCATTGTGTGCGAATACAACAACAACTGACAGGAAATTAGTTTCCATTTTTTGATGAATGCTTCGACAGGATTGCTGTGATGCTGCGCTGTCTTTTTATTATTATTCAGCTCGGCTCCTTTTTTTTCTCGCTCTCTCTATCTCTCTTTCTCTCTTTTGGCTTGCTTGTTTTCCTGCTGTCGTAGTGGGTGCTTTCAAGGGTTTTTTCGGGGGAGCAACTGTTTTTTTTTATGCGCCAGGATCGTCAGTTGTCAGCCTTCGCATAAATTGCTGCGACATGACAACAAGCCACGCTCCAGCAAAAAGCACAAACAAAAAAATAAAAAGGATGCCAATGTTGCAACTTCCTTTCACATTCATTTAACAATAAAATATTAACAGCAAAAGGCATTAAAAAATATATAGTATATAATATATGTTATATAAAGGGTGGCATTTGATGACTGGCAGACACTCAACAAACAATTCGCAGATATTCTATACAAATATAAATTTATACTCTACGAGTACGGCAAAAACATTTCCTGGAATTCGTGTTAAGCTTTTTTTCAGTTTTCGATCACAGCTTCAAGTCTATTCGAAACACATAAAAATTATTTACTACCCCTGCGGAATATTTTATTTTTATAGCGCTCATCATGTGGCATTAAGTGCGTTCCATATGTGCAACCATTTTGAGGAACTTTAAATCAAATTAGCAAATTAACGAAGTTGTCATAAAAATTCTATGTAGTACAGAGAGAAAAAGTTTTGGGGTTATTTGAATAATTTTTTGTTTGCATAAAGCTGTTCTCCCATCCATTGAACGAATAAGCGGGCATCCTCTTTGGATGGGTATGTTCTAAATTTTGAGTGTTTAACAAAAAAGGCAATGGATGGCCAACCCTATATTGAATGGGTTTCGAAAGTTCACAGTGATAAAATTATGATTTTAATATTGTGGGAACATTAAACCAAAACCATTTAAAGAATAAAAGTGGATTTTTTTATTTTAAGACATTGGAAAAACCTAGGTCCTTTTAAAGTACTCATTATTCAAAATATTGTAAATTTGATTACTTAAAATTTGTGACTTCTTACCACGTCGCAACAGTCTAAAAAGAATGGCCGTTCAGGATGATTAAGATTCTTTGAGGACTTACAATACAGTCAACAGGGTACAGATGTAAACGTTATCCTTTTAAGCAATTGCCGATAGACACATTTGTAAAAAGCCAACCAAATCCTGAAGAGCAACTACTAGCCTATTGCAAAATCATGGTAACCCATAAACTACAAGCTCCACAGTGTTTATTTCCTAAAACGGAGCAAGCCTAATGTATGCCTTTCCCTCATGGAAGAAGACAATCCATCTATGACTTTCTGATATCCAACAACTATTGCATGAACCTTTAACCGCATTCGACGGACTTCACTATCGTAAAAGAAAAGCGATTCTCCGAGACTCAAATATAATATATTTTTGACCAGACCGCCTGGTGGAGAGATGAACGTAGCCATATCGACTTCATTGTCATTGTCCCAGAGAAGATAGGTCACTAGATCCGCATCATCTTGAAAATCTGATTTTCCTACTACATTTAAAGAAACAGGGAAGTACATCCTCCTATACATTTATTACTTAAATTTAAATTTCCACTAACATAGGAGTGGATTAAGAGGGTGGTTCTAGGGTCTGGACACTCCAAAAATATTACAGTTTCTTTGAATGCTGAACAGGTATATAGCTACCCCTGCTTAGTCCCTTTCTGAAAATCGAAAGTTATTATTACGAAGTTCATTAACGGAGTTTAAAGGGCAAGTAAGAAAATTGTCTCGTAACGAAATTAGGCAGTCTATGTGTGTACAGGTACGATCAAAAATTGAATTGTAGTTTGCAAGGAGCGGTGAAGGAATGTCGGACAACCTTGGGAAGTTAGTGGGAAGTCTTGCGAAAAGATTTTTTCCTAGTCACCTGCGGACAAGTGAAGAGTAACTACCGCGATTTCCGTAAACCTAAAAAGTATCGTTGCAATGCCAATAGCAGAAATCAGGGCGAACAACCTCACAACCTATCAAGGATGATGCTACGAGCTGCTCAGCAGTGCTCGAGTGGCATAAGGTGTTCCAGGAGAGATGGAACCCTTTACACAAAAGTGGTTATTTAATGGAGTTTAGAGGGAAAATAGAAAACCTGCGGTGCAGGCATAGCTGTGGGGAGTCTTGTGAATCGATTTTTTTTAGTCGGGCAAGTAAAGAGTAAGCACAGTGACTTCTGTAAATCCAATAAGCATCGTAGCAATGTCAATTGTGGAAATGAGCACGAAGACTATCAGAATGAACTTCAAAGGACGCCTATCAAGAATGCTGCCACGAGCCGGTCAACAGTGTTCGAGTGGCATAAGGTGTTCCGCGAATGATGGAAGCTCGCCGTAGTCGACCAGCGCGAATATCGCCCATCAACTTCAAGGATTGATTAAAATATTGCCAAATTGAAGGCGCCTCTTAAATCTGATTGACTCTAAATTAGCAGCATCCTCCGGTAGCTTGCAAAATATTAGTATCGACAACTTAGCTATGTTGGCAAGCGAGTTTCTGGAAAAGACATTTCTCCATATATCCGGTGGTTTTACATAAGATGCGAAAATGTCAATAGGCGGGCGAGAGCAAGATTTCG
Source organism: Chymomyza amoena (assembly GCA_037043745.1). Classification (NCBI taxonomy): domain Eukaryota; kingdom Metazoa; phylum Arthropoda; class Insecta; order Diptera; family Drosophilidae; genus Chymomyza; species Chymomyza amoena. The sequence continues at coordinate 461,907 of JBAMAX010000134.1, forward strand.
ACAAGCCGAAAAACTTCAGCTGCACACGGATAATGGGCACCTTGTGTTAAGTTTAAGTGTTTCTAGTTATTATAGTCTCTGAAATCTAGGGACTGAAATGAAGCATGAACAGGTCAACGGACATGTTTCAATTGCATCCACTAACAAAATAATGAATTAAGTTATTTCAAGCCACCTCCAAAATGTTTTTCTTCAAGTGTACTTAATTACCCAAATCACATCTTAAAATGCCGCACAGCATGTCACAAGAACTTTGATTTATTTGATTTACACATAAGCAAATGATCATAAAACTTATGATGAACATCTTTGGTATGATCGGACGTCAAGGTCTAAGAGAGCTGTCCGTACCAGACCTGAGGCAGCTGACGAGTAAAGCCAGGAATTTGGTACGGTTTGTTGTGATGCGCTCGTAAAATACCAACTAGGCAATATGACCGACCACTAAAAACTCCAACAAATTTCAATGTTACTGTTGATTAAAACGTCTTCATATAAGTCGGATGTTATGGGTTTATTTAATTTTTTTTCGTTTTTCAACACGTGAATGAGTCAGTCAGTCTACTTAATGGGCTATTAAGCCTTTTGCCAGCTGTAGATGTTGTTTGAGAGCACATTCTAGCCTTAGGGGTTAAGCAGCGAGTGAGAAACAATAAATCCTTATTAAATGTAAGACTGAGACGAACCGAGTCAAACTATTAAACGAGATTTTCTTTTGAATATGTAGGAGGCATAAATCAATTTTAGTGTTAAACGCCAACTACAACTTGGCCCCAAAATTTATTTGTGACATTTTAATTACTTCTTAAAACTTTGATTTAGTGTTTATGATTGAATGAAAATAAAAAAGGCTTGAGCCGCTTAACTGCAACGATCCACCAAGATGCCTTGAACTAGCTTAGTTTATGGCCTTTGGAAATGGTAACAAATTCATTTGTTAATTATGTTGCCAATGACAAGCTTTGGTAATAATTATGCCACGATCAGTAACACGATCAAAGGCCAATAGCTACATATAGCTAGAGTATGTATATATGGAGGTATACTATATGACCACCATATGCATAGGAGTTGCTGCAGCCAAGCCTGCAATCTGTAGGAGATCGCTAAATAGACTTAGACTTGGCTAAATGATCGTGAAAATCAAAACAACATAATCATAAAATACACACAACGAACACTAAATGTGTTGTAGTTGCTGTTCATTGGTCTTTGCGTCTAAATGGCACTTGGCCCAAAGCGTTGACTCTTGGCAGCGATAAGATCGCAAGCGACGATCGACAGTAGTTCCATTCGATGTTGCCCTGGTCTTGGCCAGCTTTGGCTTTTACTGCTGCTACTGCTACACGGCGAGAAAAATCTTGGCTGGAAAGTTAATTTCTGAGTATTTAATTAAATTAAATTCGAAAGTGTAAATTCAGGATTTCGATTTCCGCGAAAATCTTTCAAAAAGTGTCACCGCGATCCAAGAAGAACATCTCCGTATGAAATTCTACGAAATGTATGTGCCAAGATTGTGGAGGGTAGAGGACGTCGAGACCGATATTTTTCCAATGGACTGCTCGTTCAGGCGAGATTCATGACCTACGACCGCAAACCTCTTTAAAAAGTGTTGCTGCGATCCAAGAAAGGGAACATTCCGATAATAAAAAAGGAGGATTTCCTCGGATGAAACAGGACTTCACCCAAATGAGAACACATTATATTCGTGGTTGCTTTTTCTTTCACCCGTTCGTGTGCAAAAAGCGGTAGCTCAATGACAACAAATACGACATAGTTAAAGCACCCTCCCTACAGTTCTTATTTGGCATTGCCGAATTTCTTCCTCTTTCCTTGGTCCAAGCGATAAGACAAGGGAAATTAGTATACCACAGGATTACCACATTCCCCACACCCCTCCTTCCCATAATGACCATATCTGGCACTAATGGATTTATTTCTCTTTCATTGCCCCAAAAGGTAATTGCGGGAAGTCCGCTACAACTCTATAGAAGACATCTAAGGGGTCGTGTCGACAGGTCTGCAGGGGATTACTACAGGAATCAGCTTGTACGTATTGTGACGTAGCACAAGGCTAGCTTTTTACCTTGTAAAGTTCTCCAATCGGAGTAAAAAACCTCCTACTTTTCAATGAATCGTTTTTTTTAAATAAAATTTTCTGAAACTTGGATGAACGTATTCAATTCTTACACCGCTTCAATATAGCGATCTGCTCGATTCGATCACAATCTCCCCGTTTTTTTCTCACTGTGTAATCTACGCTATGGACTGGCTTTTGGCCATGCTTTTATTATCGGCAGGATCGCGCTGGGCATGCAAATTTTCAATGGTAGCCAAGCTGCAGCGGCTGCTGCTGCCGCTGCTCCAAGAGAGTCGACGCATGCCGTAAATCACCAGAGCACCAGCTCCAACAACAAAAACAACAGGGATTGCAACAAATTTACAACAACTATGCCGTGCAAGTTGCAAGTTCGTGAGCCGTTCTTTCAACAGGCGTACGACGACGTTCGGCAGGCTCAAGTCATGAATCAGTTTTTCATATAGCGCGCTTCGGAGCTTTTGTTTTCGGTCTGGCCGGCCGGACCGGACGACCGGTCGGATCGATAACTTCATTTTCTGGGCTTAATATGCTTGTTGCAACTCTGGTAAGTAGTTGTTGTAAGCATTGTTGTAGTGTCTCTTGCGGAAAGCGTGAACTCTCCAACACCTTGAACATTTTTTTGTTAGCCTATTGGCTTCTTGTTGTTGTGGTTTGTTGTCACAACCTTTCCCTAAGAGCAGCTTATGATAATAATTTTCCTGGCTGCCTGCCTGTGCCTGCTGTCGATTAAACAACGCGACAATTTTCCATAGTGTGCCCAAAAAGCGCAGCTTCACCCACTCCCACTCCCAGCCAGCTTCGAACTTGAGTCTTTTCGTTTTCGGAGTGTTTAACAGCCGCTGGCACTTGCCTCAGACCCGTCAGTGCCGCAGGCTGCCCCCACGAGAGTCGTGAGCTTGAAGCACGATTTTCCAGCAGCACATGCTGCGTTCTGTTTACCTTTTGGGCCTGGGCTTGGACCCGGTTGCAATATTTGTTGTCTTTGTTAGTGGTAGCAGTTAGTTGCCTGCACTTACCACTAAGTTAAGATGTTTTGTCTTGCAGCGAGAGAGATCGCCTTGGGCTAGGTGTATGCGCAATTATCAGCCAGAGGCTGGCAGTCTGGCATGCCACATAGTTGTTGTTGTTGTTGCTGCTGTTGCTGGCGTTGCCTCTCATACCTCGCCGCTGCTTGTGGCATGCCGCAGCTTAGTTTTTCTTTTTATTGATTTATGATTTGTTTAACACAAAGGCACATTACAATGCGCCTACTAGAGAGAGCGTCGAAGCGGGGGGAGCTACGTTTTACACAGAATTCTTGCAACAGCAACTCATAAGCCCAGGTCGCATGTTGCGCATTTAAAATTGTTTTTACCAAATTTGATGGCAGCCTTAAACTTCATGCCGCATTTGGTACCAACAATAGTTGCAATCACCGGTCCGCTGCAACCAATGGAGGCAAGCAACCAACTAGCTGTCACAGCCGTCGCCGCACTTTCAACACTCATAAACCAGGCTTAATTTAACATGAATGCAACTCAAATATCAAAATATTATATGCACAGTGTGCTGCCCAGGGCTTTGTGTTCTGGGGATTTGCTGTAGTTTCAGTTTCGAGTGCAACATTTTGCGTGGTTCGCGGCAGCAGGCAAATTTTTAATTCTCTTAACCCTCTGTGAGATGTTTTTAAAAGAAATAAAATTTGGAATATTTTTATAAGCAGTAACTTTAGAGTCAGAGGTTTTATAGTGGCGGAAGCCCAAATTGTTATTTTATTTTTGGAGATACATTTATCGGTTGATCCATCTGGCTGAGTAAGATTAATAGTCGGGTGCATTCGCTAGTTCGTTTTTATAGCCGACACCGAATCCTTATGGGAGAGTTTTGCAAAGTTGTTCACCATGAAAATAATAATAAAAATAAAAATACAATACAAAATTTTTCTAATATTTTTGTGCAAGTATTCCATTCCTAAGAATTTAAATAATCAAGTACACAGATACACAAAAATAAACCAACTTTAGGTTCTACAGGTCAGATAATGCTTTACATATGTTTTTGGAGTCCCAATACAAGGACTTGAAATCCTCAGCAGGGTGATTCCCTAGCATAATCGTCAAAGCCTCAAAGCTTTTGATGAGGTTGGTTTTAAAGTTTTTTATATATTCCTGGGATTGATGAATCCGATGTCAAAAGCTGTAATTTTTTCGACGTCAGTATCGGATTGAACTAGTTGACAAACTATTAGCAAAGAAGATCAGGAATCCAAAACCGATTTGTTTGGATCTAGAATTTGGGTTAACCAGCACTAAAAATTTCAAAAATAAAAAGGTCTAACCTCTGAATCTGGAACTCACTTTCTTTTGTATGGCTTTGCTTTTGACAACTCCAGAGTTAATTGAAAATTGGCAAAAAAAGTGTTCAAATAAGAAAATAGAAGAGACACATATATAAGATCTGGTTGTTGCAGAGGATATCATCAACGTTATAAAATTTTTAATCAGCCTGAACGATTTAATGGGTTGTAAGACTTTCTTTGGATTTTCAGTCCGAGCACTTTTACTACTCCATATTGGTTACGAATAAGATATGTATCTACAGAGCCTACAAGAATCTTTAAAATTTTTATTACTACCTTTTCTTGCCCTGCTTTTGAGGAAACGTGAATAATTTCAATAGTTTTTGTGGACTTTGGAAATAGTGACTTTGTCAATTATGGACAAAAACTATAAAATTTTAACTAAATATTTTAATTTTATTTTAATTTAAATATTTTTTTAGTTTTTTAACCTTTGAAAAATATAAAAATATTTGTAGATTTAATAATTTTTATTTAATTTATTATTTTTCTAATTTTATTATTGATACCCCAGTAAAAAATCTTTCGAACAAAATGCAATTTTAAAAAGAAATTTTAACTTAATGATTGGTGCCAATAATGAATATTCGAAACCAATTTTTTAATAAGCGATACATCATCTGTAGAAAGAAATTTTTATTTTAACTCTATATCTATAGAAAATTCGAGTTGTACGTGATTTAACTTCATCTCAATGATATTTTTGTGTACCCAATGACCCCCATGGTTGCATAAAGGGTTAATTCATATAAAAATTAGACAACTGAATTAATTTTGAGTGCGACAAAAAGCTTGAAATATTATGAACAGGGATTAGCACTAGTTACTTGAGTAACTTCGTTAGTTATACGAGACTGTACTTGCTGTCAACTTATGGCCTGACCAATTGATGCCTGACTAATTCGGTGAGCAGCTACGAAACCCTTCACTTATCTATAATACGCGCTCCGGGATCATTAACAATGTCAATTTTCCCACTTCAAAATGCGCTGCTGAAGAAGTTCTACTGTTCCCTACTGTAAAAACTCAACAAAAGTGCCAACTAAGCATGAATTGTGTTAAAATCAAATTCAGTTGCGGCTCCAAGCTGTCTGCCATGTTTTATATTAGCCATATAGCCCAGGCGGAGTGATCAAGCTCAAGATGATGACTGGTCCAAGATACGAAGAGAGAGTGAGATCCACATTGTCTGGTGTTGGTAGTGCAGCCTACAGTCTAACCTGGCCATTGTTGATTGATTTATTGTAGCAATCGTATCGAACTGCGGCTGTGGCGATCCCGAACGATGATGATGAACAGCGATCAAGAGCTGAGAAATTGTAATGATGAAAAATTAATACTCGTCAATGGCAATTGTGTTCGTGGAGGAGGCATCAATGAATGCAGCATGAGTATAAAGGCATATATGAGTCGTTAAAGAGTGAGTGTAAATCAATTGTACTGGGTTCCAACAATACCGGACCATCCAAAAAAAGGGCTACGTAGTTGCGCTGCCAACAATTATTCATTGCGCTCAATACACAAATTTTTTTTTAATAAAAAAATTCTGAATTCTGATTCTGACAATCTTTTGTCAATTCAATTGCTTTTGGGCTTTCTATCAGATTCGAGCTAATCATCGTTTATTGAAAATTTCATCTAGTGTCCAGAGCTGGGAAAGCAGCGTTCTTTTTTTTTTTGGCTTTGACACTTGCCGGCATTAATCTATTAACTGATTAGGCATTCATAGGTGCACAGTGCCCCAAACAATGATTAATAACAAATGCGACCAAACATTGTTAACCTTAGGTTAATTTACGCTTTAATCAATTGGGTTCATTTACACCAACAACAGTGCTGCGTTGCGTCGTATTTAAAGCCCCCAGGGCAACAGAGACTTTGGTACTTGGACTTGAACGTGGTTCCAACGCGTCGCTCATTTGTTCTGCTTGATGATCCTATGTCCGTCCAAGTACGTTCAACGAGCCGGTCAGTTTGATGTTGTTTTTTTAAGTCAAAACACTTGAGATAATTGCAAATTGAATTATTGCTGAAAATATATTGAAAATTACTATATTTTGTGCTACAACACATTCAAATTGATGACTTGATTGATCGTAGCTATTGGCAAGTTGATTAAAGGAGTTGAACGCGCTGGTTTCACGCCGCGTTGTACGGCGCTGAAATTAAGTTAAACAAATTTTATAACACCTTTGCTCCGGCACACTCGCACATGGTCGACGATCTTGGAATGCTATCAATATATACTAGCATGTAGCATGTACTCAATATATTTCTTATTTTCGTACAAATGATGATGATAACCGGCGGCCTGTAGATTACACCTACCCATCGTCGTACTTAACCTCACTCACTTATAACAATAAAGTAAATTGCACTCTTACAGCGCATGCGCCGAATCTTAATCAACTCTCATCGATTGATCGAGCCACAAAGTAGTCCCTGACTCCAAGTGTGAGTACTCTGGGTTGCCCACTCTGCGTTTCGGCTTTCGGAGTTGTTAAAGTTTCCATCCTCAAATGCGTACATATTCGTACTACTTCCAGTACCACCACCAATACCAACAACAACACTTCAACATTGGGGAACAATGCGCGCTGTGATTAAGTTGAACGTTCGCTGAAAGATCACAAAACATAGCACCGATCATTTTGATCATGCGGCGCGGCAACAGGCAAAACAAACGCGAGGGTTGCTGCATCAGTTTGTATACGCACAGTCTTTGACGAAATTTATTCAGCTGACTATTTTTCAACGAGTTGAACTAACGCACGCACGTATTTTGAACAGATTTTGGTCTGGTTCTGGATGATCGGATCCATCTATTTATCTATGCTCTCCTTCTTTAAGAGGCTCTTCTCGTTCTTGCTATCCTATTCTCCCAGTGGAGCTTAGGATCTAATACAATACATTTACAATTATTTCCGATCCTAATAACTGGTGTAATGTTAATTTTGTTGAGATAAATTTATATTTTTCTCGCACCTTGTTTTTTGCGTCCTTAAACACATATTTAAAACCTTCGACCTTCCATGAACTGGAGTATTCTCTGTTAAATTCTTAAACTCCTTTCAGCTTCCAGCGAAGCACAGGGCCTCCCTTGAAGATCTAAGACAATTCATTTTCAATTATTTCTTGATCCTAGTGACTGATGTAATGTTAATTTTGTTGAAATAACTTTATTTTTTTTTCGCAAAAGATAATAATTCGTCTTATCGACGTACGTTGTTTTTTACGACCTTAAATACATTTTTTAAAAGAAAGGCAGACAAAGCTGTCTTAAGAAATGAAATGCTTTACTTTGACCCTCCATAAACTAGGGTATTCTCTGTTAAATTCTTAAACTCCTTTCAGCTTCAAAAAATGTATTTCAAAGTCATCTAAATATTTGATTGACTAGGACAACTTTCCGATCCGCCCCTGCTGCTTGAGCGCACGTCTGTACATAATGATCGGCAATTTCAAAAACACCTCAAATGCCGCTAACGATGGCCAGCAGGATACAAGCGGAGTTGCAACACCCGCGCCTTCCAGCGTACATCTTCAGCCAGCCTATAGCAGCAGGCATCAGGCTGTGGCTAAGACTGCGGCTGAGGCAGCGGCATGTGGCATGGAGCTTGTTGTAAGCTTCAGTGTCAGTGTCTATGCCCACAGTAGGTTATTTATCGTGAATTGAGTAGTTAAATTACTCAATTTTGATGATGAAGCTACAGCAAGAGGCCAGTTAAGAGACCGCTGTTTAACCAAGCCAATGCCCAGCGAAGCCAACTGTCGGCATGGCCGCAGCCCCAGTTACTTAAGTTACTTATCTGCTTGAAATGTATACAAATCTTTAGGCCAACACTGCAGATAAACTACTCAATTAATTTCTGAACGCTTGCTGGCTGCCTCCACAGAGATCTGGAGATGCCACTTGTCAGATCTAATCGCTGCTGCTCCTGCTGCCGCTGCTGTTGGTGTGCTAAGACAAACGCAACGGAAACGCAAGGTAGATCGCTCGTTCCTTCCTAGATTTTAGCTTTTTACGCTCCCGGAGCAATAGTTGCAGCCGGCGCAGTCTTATTGAATTGCAATTAGCTCTCTTGCTGTCACTGTTCCACTGACAGAGCATCAGGTCGCTTGCACTTTAATTAAAAGACGATAAATTTGCCAACTTCAATGGGAATGGGTTACAGCAAAGGGCAACAACTTGACTTTGACTGGAAAAATCGCTACATATGGTATGGGTCACAGTGGCGCAGATGGAGGGAGGCTAAGCTTAGGGTCATTGAGAAGATTTTAGACATGGGGATGCTTTATGCGGTCAGCGCTTTAACTTTGCGATTGTGACCAAAGTAGGTACATCGGAAGTGGATTACTTGCTATAAAAATATTTTTATGTCTTTTATGTTTGCACTAGTGACGTCATTAGCAGCTTAAAGGGAGATATTGACGAAGATAACTTAGATAATCTGCCCTCATCATCCGAGAGTAATATGAAGACACAAATAGAGGCCACTATCGCCGGAGAGGGATAACACTCTATAAGGATGAGAGAGACCTGCTCACGCTTTTTACGTTGTACGGTCTTCACGCGTTGGTGACAACTTCCAATTTCATGGAACGATAATCTCTTATATAAATGGTCCTGCGAAATAATCAATTTAAACCGATTGAAGGTAGAAGAAAACGGGGGAGCCCAAGTAAACGATGGATAAAAGATGTAGAGACCGATCTTAGAATAATACGAGTCCGACACTGGAGAGATATCGTTGTAGAGAGGGGACTAATGGAGAGCGATTGTTGCAGAAGCTATGGTCCACCAAAGAATCAAAGCTAAATAGAAGAAGAGGGATGAACAGGCTTCGAAATACAAGTCTAGGAAAAAAAGCCTTGGGACAACCATCACAGCGAATCAACTTGCATTCGATAGAATGACAAGCTGTGTGTGCTCTATAGCGACTTTAATAAAATCAAGTGGATAAGCATCGGGGGGGTGCTGGATGCTTGGTTTGACTTTACTCGTACGGATGAAGAAGCTGAGCCATTGTTGTGAGAACCTTACGAAAGGGAATACCCTCCCTCCGTTGGAAGGATCAGCTAGCGAGCTCGCTTGCTCACTTTGATATCATGGAGTTGAAACGCCATCAGCGAAGCTGGGACGCCGAAAGGGACATTTACGCCAAGCCGTAATCCGATGATAAGCTGTAATCAGAGCCGTAGACGGAAAATCCGGGGCCGGGGAGAATTGCTCCGGTCACACCTTTAACTTGAATCACCACAATACGACCAGGCCTCTGTGAAAAATCTGTTCCCGGGGAACCCTCCTTTCCCCGTCCTTTCGTCGGGCCTGGTTGTTATGATTGAATTATGTCAGAATTTTATATTTTATTGGGTCGAAGGCTTACAAGATATGTGCAATATATGTACAAATCAGAAGGAATCGTAGTACACCATAAGATTCTTGTTCCAAAATGTCTATTGCAACCTCTGAGAGAGATTGAGCTAGGTCTAAACGTTCGTTCGTCCGACTGTCTGCTGATCAGAGAGGCCATAATAGCTAAACATAACAAATGATGGGCATTTTCTGTACTCTGGTAAAGATTATTGATTCTCAAACTCAAGTAAAAGCTATCTTTTTCGAAATAGTTGATGTTATCCCACTGTTTGAAACTTCTTCGTCAGATCGATGAGATAAAAAATATTTTAGAAAATATCTAATGAAGCACTTGTGCCACACGAAACCTACTTTTATTGCATAAAATTCGAACTTCCACCGATAAATACATAAAATTTATTACCATACCCCCATCTTCTTGATTACCTACGCCACTGCATTGATATTTATTTATTGTTTATTCAACCGAAGTGGCAATATAAAAGCCAAGGTGTTAATTTGTTGTTGCTCTGGGGGCGAGTAGCCCGAAAGAACTTTGGCAACCTTGGTTTGGGATTTTGAATTTGGAGCATCCATTCAGTCCGAGTCTGGCCTCTGTTCCATTGACGCTAACGAACATTTTTGTGCGATTTAATCCCATTTCATGGTGATCCTCCACAATTGCTGCCCGTGCTGCGGCTCCTCTGCTGCAATTTATATGAGCTAGCAGACCATGGCCATGACGATGGCGACGACAACAACGACAACAAAATCGAGTGCCAAATGATGCCAAAGCTGGAGGCTCTGGAGCCAGGGCTGGCTGGTTGCTGGGCTCGCTGGCTGGATAGCTTTAGCTGTACGTCTTGACGTGATTTATTGGCTACCTGGCCATACCTGAGGGCGTTTTGTCGCAAATTAGTTGCATTCGGCTTCTGTTAATTTAGCTGCTTCCAATGCTTCCAAGTGCATGGCACTGGCGTTAAATGCAACGCAAATTGTGATAATTTATCGAAGCTGGCACAAAGTTAAACAGAAATTACGGCTTTTTGACAACAGCATCCTGCCTGCCTGCTTGCCTGCTTGCAACTTTGCTGCACGTGTGGCGCATGAGGCCAGTCCTAAATGGTGTTGCCCCAAAACCCGTTTCCACTCACAATTTATGCGCCTTAACCTTGCCACACAGAGCTCACCTTCAACCACAACACAGCACAACACAGCCCAACACTTTTCATTTGATTCCTGATACCTTTTTTATTAATTTGACATATAAACTCATTGTGGCTAATTGCGCTAAACGAGCTCAGCATTTTTTTTATTTTCCACTCATTTTTGAATCTGCGCACGCGCGAAAGCCAATTTGCAATAATTGGAGTTTTGAAAATTGAAAAGGTGTGGCAAGTCCATGGAGCAATTGTGGCATCACACACACAATTGAGCCGTAATTATGGTCATGCGTTCCAAACTGAACTGTTGGTCATCCATTCATGCCATATGCATATATCCATTTCATTTGCTTGCGGGGTCAATAGTGTCAACTTGCTTGTATATCATTAATCAATGGAGTTGGAGTTGAATTACTTTGGTTTTTTTTTTATATTTTTTATTATTTGTTCGCGTTTAAGGTGTTGAGTGATCTCTTCTCTGCTCTTACATATCGTTGGCAATTTATCTTGGCAACTGACTGGCTTTTAATTAAATGTGGTAAACACATTTTCCATATTGGCAGACTATTAATAACCCCTTATGGTCCAGCCAGCCAGCCAACAACAACAATAACGATGACGACAACGACAACGAAGCTCGAGTGGCACACAATGGCAATGGTTATCTCTGCCGTGTGACATTTGCCGGCTGTCAGAGCTATCGCCATGCACTGCACTGAGAGAAAGAATGGAGTAGTGTAGACGAGCTAACTGGATCGGAATTGACATGTTTTTCATAAAATATGGTTACAGAAATATCGGTTGACGAATTTAATGGCTTTGGCATTTAAAATAAACGCACAAAGTAAGGTTGGGATCGTTACGGGAATCTCATAGGTCCGGAAAAATATGCGTAGCTAACGGAAGAAGAAGGAATTTTAATGCGTACGAAATTGGAATTGATTTTCAGAGGATACCGTGGCTAGTTTTTTTAGATAAGGCGGCAAACACTCTACAAGAGGCCGACCAAGAGGGAGATGGCAGGATGACGACGAAGCAGACTTGAAGACGATGAACACTAGCAATTGGAATTATGTAGCGATAGAGAGTGAACTGGAGGAAGATTGTTGATGAAGCTATGGTCTAAGCCGGAAGCCATAAGCTTCTCTTAAGAAGACACACTATAAAATACAATTTATTTTTGTTAGTTCAGACTATATGTCCTTTATAAGGCCGCACATTCAATTTTATGTGCCGAAGCACAGACAGAGGATGATAAAGACGCTCCCAAAGATATCGCATTTGTTAAATTATGACAAGCAGTTTAGAAGTAATGAGGGAACAGATGAACATACCTTCAAACACACACTTACTATAAGTCTTAATACCTCCGCCGTTGCCAGGTAAAAAATATCGGTGAAACGGAACAAGTTCGCACTTTTTCCTGATCCAATCTCGAGAGCAATCTTCCAGACGTACTTTGTGTGGAAGATAGGATT